>JAUPTC010000010.1:13714828-13968256 GCA_030762895.1 Sophora flavescens | reverse complement strand
TTAAGGTTTTGAGATAAAAATAGGGTTTTGGGTCAAAAATAAGGTTAGAATTAGGGTTTTGGGTCAAAATTAGGGCTCTGGGTTAAAATTAGGGTTTTGGGTCAAAATTAGGGTTTTTTGTACAAATTAGGGTTAAGGGTTTGAATTAGGGTTTTGAGTTAAAAATAGATTTTTGGGTAAAAAATAGTGTTAGAATTAGGGTTTTGGGTTAAAATTTGGGTTCTGGGTCAAAATTAGGGCTTGGGGTTAGAATTTGGGTTAGAATTAGGGTTTTGGGTAAAATTAGGGTTTCGGGTCAAAATTAGTTTTCGGGGTCAAATTTAGGGTTTAGGGTCAAAATTAGGGTTTAGGGTTTGAAGTAAGGTATTGGGTCAATAATAGGGTTAGAATTAGGGTTTTAGGTCAAAATTAGGGCTTTGGGTTAAAATTAGGGTTTTGGGTCAAATATAGGGTTTAGGGTTTGAATTAGGGTTTTGAATTAAAAATAGTTTTTGGGTCATAAATAGGGCTTGAATTAGGGTTTCGTGTTAAAATTAGGGTTTCGGGTCAAATTTTGGGTTTAGGGTGAAAATTAGGGTTTTGGGTATGAATTAGGGTTAGAATTCGGGTTTTGGGTAAAATTAGGGTTTCAGGTCAAAATTAGGGTTCTGGGTCAAATTTAGGGTCCAAATTAGGGTTTAGTGTTTGAATTAGGTTTTGAGTTTAAAATAGGATTTTGAGTCAAAAATAGGGTTAGAATTTGGGTTTTGGGTTAAAATTAGGGTTTCGGGTCAAATTTTGGGTTTAGGGTCAAAATTAGGGTTTAGGGTTTGAATTATGGTTGAGTTAAAATTAGGGTTTTGTGTCAAAATTAGGGCTTTGGGTTAAAATTAGGGTTTTGGGTCAAAATTAGGGTTTCGGGTAAAAATCAGGGTTTAGGGTTTGAAATAGGGTTTTGAGTTAAAAATAGGATTTTGGGTCAAAAATAGGGTTTGAATTAGGGCTTTTGGTCAAAATTAGGGCTTGGGGTTAAAATTAGGGTGTCGGGTCAAAATTAGGGTTTAGGGTTTGAATTAGGGTTTTGCGTTTAAAATAGGGTTTTGGGTCAAAAATAAGGTTAGAATTAGGGTTTGGGGTTAAAAATTGGGTATTCGGTCCAAATTAGGGTTTTGGCTCAAAATTAGAGTTTAGGGTTTGAATTAAGGTTTTGAGTTAAAAATGGGGTTTTGGGTCAAAAATAGGATTAGAATTAGGGTTTTGGTTTAGAATTAGGGTTTTGGGTTAAAATTAGGGTTTCGGGTCAAAATTTGGGTTCTGGGTCAGATTTAGGGTTTAGGGTCAAAATTAGGGTTTAGGCTTTGAAATACGGTTTTGGGTCAAAATTAGGGCTTTGGGTTACAATTAGGGTTTTGGGTTAAAATTAGGGTTTAGGGTTTTGAGTTTAAAATAGGGTTTTGGGTCAAAATTAGGGTTTTGAGTTAAAAATAGGGTTTTGGGTCAAAATAGTGTTAAAATTAGGGTTTTGGGTTAAAATTTAGGGTTTCGTGTCAAAATTAGGGTTTAGGGTTTGAATTAGGGTTAGAATTAGGCTTTTGGGAAAAATTAGGGTTTCGATTCAAAATTAGGGTTCTGGGTCAATTTTAGGGTTTAGGGATTGAATTTGGTTTTGAGTTAAAAATAGGGTTTTTGGTCAAAAATAAGGTTAGAATTAGGGTTTTGGGTTAAAATTAGGGTTTCGAGTCAAAATTAGGTTTTTTGGTCAAATTTTGGGTTTATGGTCAAATTTAGGGTTTTGGGAACAAATTAGGGTTTAGGGTTTGAATTAGGGTTTTGAGTTAAAGATATGTTTTTGGGTCAAAAATAGGGTTAGAATTTGGGGTTTGGGTTAAAATTTGGGTTGTGTCAAAATTAGGGCTTAGGGTTAGAATTAGGATTTTGGGTAAAATTAGGGTTTCAAGTCAAAATTAGGGTTCGGGGTCAAATTTAGGGTTGTGGGTCAAAATTAGGGTTTAGGGTTTGAAATAGGGGTTTGAGTTTAAAAAAGGGTTTTGGGTCAAAAATAGTGTTAGAATTAAGGTTTTAGGTCAAAATTAAGGCTTTGGGTTAAAATTAGGGTTTTGGGTCAAACATAGGGTTAGAATTAGGGTTTTGGGTTAAAATTAGGGTTTCGTGCATAATTTTGGGTTTAGGGTCAAAATTAGGGTTTAGGGTTTGAATTAGGGTTTCGAGTTAAAAATAGGATTTTGGGTCAAAAATAAGGTTAGAATTGGTTTTGGGTGAAAATTAGGGCTATGGGTTAAAATTAGGGTTTTGGGTTAAAATTAGGGAATTGGTTTAAAATTAGGGTTACGGGTCAAAATCAGGTTTTTGGGTCAAATTTAGGGTTTAGGGTCAAAATTAGGGTTTAGGGTTTGAAGTTGGGTTTAGGGTCAACAATAGGGTTAGAATTAGGGTTTTAGGTCAAAATTAGGGTTAGGGTAAAAATTAGGGTTTCGAATCAAAATTAGGGTTTAGGGTTTGAAATATGGTTTTGAGTCAAAAATAGGGTTAGAATTAGGGTTTTGGGTCAAAATTAGGGTTTTGGGTTAAAATTAGTGCTTTGGGTTACAATTAGGGTTTTGGGTTAAAATTAGTGTTTAGGATCAAAATATGGGTTTAGGGTTTGAATTAGGGTTTTGAGTTTAAAATAGGGTTTAGGGTCAAAAATAGGGTTTTTGGTACAAATTAAGGTTTAGGCTTTGAATTAAGGTTTTGATTTAAAAATAGGTTTTTGGGTCAAAAAAAGGTTTAAAATTAGGGTTTAGGGTTAAAATTAGGGTTCTGGGTCAAAATTAGGGCTTAGGGTTAGAATTTGGGTTAGAATTAGAGTTTTGGGTAAGATTAGGATTTCGGGTCCATATTAGGGTTCGGGGTCAAATTTAGGGTTTAGGGTCAAAATTAGGGTTTAGGGTTTGAAGTAGGGTTTTGGGTCAAAATTAGGGTTAGAATTAGGGTTTTAGGTCAAAATTAGGGCTTTGGGTTCAAAGTAGGTTTTTGGGTCAAACATAGGGTGTAGGGTTTGAATTCTGGTTTTGAGTTAAAAATAGGTTTTTGGGTCAAAAATACAGTTAGAATTGGGGTTTTGGGTTAAAATTAGGGTTCTGGGTCAAAATTAGGGCTTAGGGTTAGAATTTGGGTTAGAATTAGGGTTTTGGGTAAAATTAGGGTTTCGGGTCAAAATTAGGGTTCGGGGTCAAATTTAGGGTTTAGGGAGAAAATTAGGGTTTAGGGTTTGAAGTCGGGTTTTGGGTCAAAGATAGGGTTAGAATTAGGGTTTTAGGTCAAAATTTGGGCTTTGGGTTAAAATTAGGGTTTTGGGTTAAACATAGGGTTTAGGGTTTGAATTAGGGTTTTGAGTTAAAAATATGTTTTTGTGTCAGAAATAGGGTTAGAATTAATTAGGGTTTCGGGTTATAATTAGGGTTTGGGGTCAAATTTTGGGATTAGGGTCAAAATTAGGGTATAGGGTTTGAATTTGCGTTTTGAGTTAAAAATAGGATTTTGGGTCAAAAATAGGGTTAGAATTAGGGTTTTGGGTCAAAATTAGGGCTTTTGGTTAAAATTAGGGTTTTGGGTTAAAATTAGGGTTTTGGTTTAAAATTAGGGTTTCGGTTCAAAATTAGGGTTCTGGGTCAAATTTACGGTTTCGGATCAAAATTAGGGTTTAGGGTTTGAATTAGGGTTTTGTGTTTAAAATAAAGTTTTGGGTCCAAAATAATGTTAGAATTATAGTTTTGGGTTAAAATTTGTGTATTGGGTCCAAATTAGGGTTTTGGCTCAAAATTAGAGTTCAGGGTTTGAATTAAGGTTTTTAGTTAAAAATAGGGTTTTGGGTCAAAAATAGGGTTAGAATTAGGGTTTTGGTTTAAAATTAGGGTTTCGGGTCAAAATTTGGTTTCTGGGTCAGATTTAGGGATTAGGGTCAAAATTAGGGTTTAGGGTTTGAAATATGGTTGACTTTAAATTAGGGTTTTGGGTCAAAAATAGGGTTAGAATTAGGTTTTAGGGTCAAAATTAGGGCTTTGGGTTACAATTAGGGTTTTGGGTTAAAATTAGTGTTTAGGATCAAAATAAGGGTTTAGGGTTTGAATCAGGGTTTTGAGTTTAAAATAGGGTTTTGGGTCAAAATTAGGGTTTTCGGTCAAGGTTTGAATTAGGGTTTTGAGTTTAAAATAGGAATTTGGGTCAAAAATAGTGTTAAAATTAGGTTTTTGGGTTAAAATTTAGTGTTTCGAGTCAAATTTAGGGTTCTGGGTCAAAATTAGGGTTTAGGGTTTGAATTAGGGTTAGAATTATGATTTTGGGTAAAATTAGTGTTTCGGGTCAAAATTAGGGTTCTGGGTCAAATTTATGGTTTAGGGATTGAATTCGGTTTTGAGTTTAAAATTGGGTTTTGGGTCAAAAATAGGGTTAGAATTAGGGTTTTGGGTTAAAATTAGGGTTTTGGGAAAATTAGGGTTCTGGGACAAATTTAAGGTTTAGGATCAAAATTAGGGATTAGGGTTTTGAGTTTAAAATAGGATTTTGGGTCAAAATAGGGTTAGAATTAGGGTTTTAGGTAAAAACTTGGGTTTTGGGTCCAAATTTGGGGTTGGGTCAAAATTAGGGTTTAGGGTTTGAATTAAGGTTTTGAGTTAAAAATAGGGTTTTTGGTCAAAAATAAGGTTAGTATTAGGGTTTTGCGTCAGAAGTAGGGCTCTGGGTTAAAATTAAGGTTTTGGGTACAAATTAGGGTTTAGGGTTAGAATTAGGGTTTTGAGTTTAAGATATGTTTTTGGGTCAAAAATAGGGTTAGAATTAGGGTTTTGGGTTAAAATTAGGGTTGTGTCAAAATTAGGGCTTAGGGTTAGAATTAGGATTTTCGGTAAAATTAGGGTTTCGGATCAAAATTAGGGTTCGGGGTCAAATTTAGGGTTAAGGGTCAAAATTAGGGTTTAGGGTTTGAATTAGGGTTTTGAGTAAAAAATAGGTTTTTTGTAACACCCCCCTTGGGTATTACCTTTTAAACCCGTGCGAAAATAATATTAAAAGATAATTTGTTGGTGCTTTCGGAAAATAATTTATATAAGTACATAAGTGTCTGAAATTGGGTATAAAATTTTTTTTTGTCACGACTACACACCTAAGCCTTAATCGATCGACACACAGACTTACTATTATAGCCTGACAAGCCTATTTCATTTAAAGAATATACTTCAAATTTCAAAAATTTCGATAGAGTCTCCTCTGTAATTCGGA
Source organism: Sophora flavescens (assembly GCA_030762895.1). Classification (NCBI taxonomy): domain Eukaryota; kingdom Viridiplantae; phylum Streptophyta; class Magnoliopsida; order Fabales; family Fabaceae; genus Sophora; species Sophora flavescens. The sequence goes on along the minus strand of JAUPTC010000010.1, from coordinate 13,963,000 downwards.
CATCCCAGGTAAAATAACACCTGTTAAAATATTTACATTTTCACTCCAGAATTCCAGTTACACCAAATTCAACCAGGCATCAATACATAAAAATAATAGTTATAGCCATAAGCTTTACAAGACCAAAAGAAATAGCTTAGATTTTCATTCAAAAGATATGCTCTCCGAGCTATAGACATTCCATTTTAAAATAAAGGCTCTCTGAGCCAAACTCGTACATACTATCAAAAATAATCTAAGTCTCAACCCTAAGCTGGTCGTTCTAAAAGTTATTCCGCAAGTAATACCTCATCAAGCAACTAGATCTAAGTCTCTGAGTGACTTAGAAAGATTCCTCTGCACCATCTGTGTTAAGGTACCCAGGGTACAATATCGAACTAGAAGAATCCTGAAATGTGTGTAAGGGTGAGACGCCAATATATGGTTTTAACACAATAACTAAATGCGCGACACCACATAACACATATACAGTTACCACACGAGCATTTATAAGCTAATAGTCTATCAATGGGTTCAACACCCCAAACATCATCCATAAAATTATGCATGGCACTTCTATTCATCATCTAAATTTTCGTCCTAATCTCATGAGATATCCCAACATCATATGAGTTGATCAGACTCCATAGCCACACTGGTTAACTTGGCCAACTGCCAACAGGTGCGCAACCTCTTCCCATCTTCAAAGGCATACATAGCCAGGCACACACAAGGCCAAACACATTGCTAACGTCCACAATCAGTGGCCTACCTATTAGCAAGTAAGATGGGGTCTCAATCTCAATGTCCTCACTAGGCACATGAGATAATGCATGTCGTAATTACCTTTCGTCGATGGTAATTGATGCATTTATGTCACAAATCGCAGGCACGTATGCCAAATGCATGCAAAACACTTTTGTTTTGTTCTTTTCTTTGTGTTCAATCTTTCTTTTGCCGAAGCTCAAAATGGCTTACGACTCACATAGTTTTAAAACACTTTTAAAACTTTCATCACAACACAAGACATCACTGTCCATAAAACTTTTATCAAAACATAGGACCTCACAGTCCGAGTGCTCAATCACGACACCTCTCGACCGGTGCACCAGTCTTAGGTTCGTGGCACTAGAAACATCTTCAATGTTTCAACATGGTATACCTCATGTATACAATATAGGCCCTCAAAGTCCAAATGACTGAGTCCATCACAACACAGAACGTTAGTACCCCGACGTCTCGGTTACTAAGTTCCACACCACTTTTAACACTAAATCAGTTTTGCTTTCATAAATTCTTTTTCCAAAATTGGAAATTCATCAATAAAATCCTTAAATAATAAAACTTGGTTTTCACAAAAGTGAGTCACTTGAGGTTTTAACTTCCTTAAAATATGTACTGCCGTTTCAAAATACTTTCCTTCTACATTTTTTCCAAATCTGTCATCACACTTTTCCAAATCTGTCATCAATTATCACTTTTAAAGCTTCTCAAGCCAAAACTTAGCTTTTTCCACAGAAACAATTTTCTAAAATCATCATTAACTTCTTTTCAACAATTAATTTCATAAAATAACTTTGTACAATATTACAAACTTTCTTACATAAAAATTAGCAAGATGTAAAACATTTTTACAATTTCACTCTCATTGTGACTCAAGTTACTTTTACACTAATAAATCATCATCATCAAAACTCCTTATTTTTCCAAAATAATACTTTCCACCACTATTATATTCCAACGTTTCCCATAAAACCTGGAATATAATTCACACAGCTTATTAAAGCTTTTATCTGATTAGTCGGTTGTGTAGTGACCACAGTCAGGCTTCTCAAACAACACTCAGAAGCAACATTCAACAACAATTATTAGAATTATACCACCAAACAGATCATGCACCATAGCAAAATCATATACAAATAATCAAATGATTTAAAACAGATCTGACACTGATACTCAGATATACAACACAACATAAACCACATAATCAGATAACCACAACCACATCAATTATACAGACTACACAACAAGCAAATGGTTATTGAGAAAAATCCATCAGGCAAGCCCCCCTTACCTTTGAAGACAAGTGAAGGATCCTCGTCCTAATGCCCACGTTAGCTCATATCTACTCCATCAAGCAATCATAGCCGTGTCCAAACGTCTCAGAGAGTATATCCAACATCCCGTAACAACCAGAAATCAAGAAATCAATTTCACATGATCAAACACACATTCTAACTTTATCTAAACACTTAATCTAATTACCAAACAAGGTTATTTTTATAGAAAATCATGTTTGAAGCTCCCGCTTCCCAATACCCTTTAAGGAAACTTTGTTTTGATTCAAAGATCATGAAAAAGAACTTTGGAAATCATCCATTAAGAGTCCTAATTGCACTAAATCATAATTAATTTCACAAAACATACCCAAATTTAAATCAAATCAAATTGGGGTTTTAGGGCTCCTAAATACGATTTGGGGAAAACTCTGAATAATGAAATTAGTTTAGAGAAACACAATTTCACAGTCCCAATTTCATAAAACAACCTTAAATTTCAAGATTAAAATCCGAAATCAAAGGGTTAGGGTTAGGGTTTGAAAAATCCATTTGGGGGTTTTGAATCTGAGACACAAGAGAGGGTTTTGACTCACCCAAGGAAGAAGATAACTTGAAGGTGATGCTATGGTGCTCCTCGCGGCGGCAGACGCGATTCCGGCGAGGTGGCAGTGGCGGTTGCAGTGCTCCTGTAACACCCAAGTACTCAAAACTTGAAGATAAGGCTAAGAGATGAAGGGAGGAACTTAAACTAACAAAGAGAGGTGAGAAACCACCATGGAGGCGGCGGCGCGCGGTGCTTACCGCAGGGGAGACGATCGCGCGACGGCGGACTGGACGCATGGGTCGCGTGACGTGGTCGCGGCCGGACAGAGGCGGCAGGCGCGGCTGTGCGGAGGTGGTGGTCGCGGTTCCGGCTAGCTCCCAAGCGGCGCTGCTATGGTGAGAGGAAGGAGGAAGATGAAGTTGAGGTGGGAGGAAGAAGAAGAAAAGAGAAGGAAGAAAGAAAGAAAGAAGAAGAAGTTGCAGAGAAGAAAAGAGAGAGTGAGGGCGTCGAGTGAGTGAGAGAGAAAAAAGTGAGAAACTTAAGTTTTTAAACTAGTGACTTAGTGATAGGTACAAAATGAGTGATAAATATGAGGCCTAAAATAAACACGTTTTTACTTTTTAGAATCTAAAAATAAAGATTGATAAGGATATGTTTTCAAAATTCAAGTTAGAGTAAAGATTAATAGTTGAACTGATCAACTAAGAAAATACTCAGTCCAAAATTTAATCTCCGATAAATGTCAAACCAAAATATTTTTAACTCTAAAATTAAATAGAATAGGAATATGAAAATACTTTTCTCTTAATCACATTATTTAAAATATTTTTCTGTACTGGTATAATAGTGACAATAACATAAATTATTGTCTATTAAACGTGCATTCACTTAAATAAGCCAGTGCTAACGCACCTAATAAAATAATTTGAAGAGAGTAATTTAATTACTCAAACTAAACCACCTAACATAATAAACATAAACATCCAAATAAAATAATTAATCCAAGGTGTAAAAAAACTAGGGTGTTACATTTTTGGGTCAGAAATAGGGTTAGAATTAGGATTTTAGGTTAAAATTAGGGTTTCGGGTCAAATTTTGGGTTTAGGGTCAAAATTAGGGTTTTGGGTCAAAATTAGCGTTTAGGGTTTGAATTAGGGTTTTGAGTTAAAAATAGGGTTTTGGGTCAAAATTAGGGTTAGAATTAGGGTTTTGGGTTAAATTTAGGGTTTTTGGTCAAAATTAGGGCTTTGGGTTAAAATAAGGGTTTTGGGTTAAAATTAGGGCTTTGGTTTAAAATTAGGGATTCGGGTCAAAATTAGGGTTCTGGGTCCAATTTAGGGATTAGGGTCAAAATTAGGGTTTAGGGTTTGAAATACGATATTGAGTTTAAAATAGGGTTTTGGGTCAAAAATAGGGTTAGAATTAGGGTTTTGGGTCAAAATTATGGCTTTGGGTTAAAATTAGGGTTTGGGGTCAAAATTTGGGTTTTGGGTCCAAATTAGGGTTATGGGTCAAAATTTGGGTTTAGGGTTTGAATTAGGGTTTTGAGTTAAAAATAGGGTTTTGGGTCAAAAATAGGGTTAGAATTAGGGTTTTGGGTTAAAATTAGGGTTTTGGGTTAGGGTTTTGGGAAAATTTAGGGTTCTGGGTCAAATTTAGGGTTTTGGATCAAAATTAGGGTGTAGGGTTTGAATTGGGGTTTTGAGTTTAAAATAGGGTTTTGGGTCAAAAATAAGGTTAGAATTAGGGTTTGGGGTTAAATTTTGGGTATTGGGTCCAAATTAAGGTTTTGGTTTAAAATTAGGGTTTCGGGTCAAAATTAGGGTTATGGGTCAGATTTAGGGTTTAGGGTTTGAAATAGGGTTTTGAGTTTAAAATAGGGTTTTGGGTCAAAATAGTGTTGGAATTAGGGTTTTGGGTTAAATTAGGGTTGGAATTAGGGTTTGAATTAAGGTTTTGAGTTAAAAATAGGGTTGAGGGTCAAAAATAGGGTTAGAATTAGGGTTTTGGTTTAAAATTAGGGTTTTGGGTCAAAATTTGGGTTTTGGGTCAGATTTAGGGTTTTTATTTAAAAATGCGGTTTTGGGTTAAAAATTGGGTTTGAATTAGGGTTTTGGTTTAAAATTAGGGTTTTGGGTCAAAATTTGGGTTCTGGGTCAGATTTACGGTTTAGGGTTTGAAATAGGGTTTTGAGTTTAAAATAGGGTTTTGGGTCAAAAATAGGGTTAGAATTAGGTTTTTGGGTCAAAATTAGGGCTTTGGGTTACAATTAGGGTTTTGTGTTAAAATTAGGGCTTTGGGTTACAATTAGGGTTTTGGGTTAAAATTAGTGTTTAGGATCAAAATAAGGGTTTAGGGTTTGAATCAGGGTTTTGAGTTTAAAATAAGGTTTTGGGACAAAATTAGGGTTTTGGGTCTAGGTTTGAATTTGGGTTTTATGTTAAAAATAGGGTTTTGGGTTAAAAATAGTGTTAAAATTAGGGTTTTGGGTTAAAATTTAGTGTTTCGAGTCAAAATTAGGGTTCTGGGCCAAAATTAGGGTTTAGGGTTTGAATTAGGGTTAGAATTAAGTTTTTGGATAAAATTAGGGTTTCAGGTCAAAATTAGGGTTCTGGGTCAAATTTAGGGTTTAGGGATTGAATTAGGTTTTGAGTTTAAAATTGGGTTTTGGGTCAAAATTAGGGTTAGAATTAGGGTTTTGGGGTTAATATTATTGTTTTGGGAAAAATTAGGGTTATGGGTCAAATTTATGGTTTTGGATCAAAATTATGGTTTAGGGTTTGAATTAGCGTTGAGTTTAAAATATGATTTTGGGTCAAGATAGGGTTAGAATTAGGGTTTTGGGGCAAAACTTGGGTTTTGGGTCCAAATTTGGGTTTGGGTCAAAATTAGGGTTTAGGGTTTGAATTAAGGTTTTGAGTTAAAAATAGGGTTTTTGGTCAAAAATACGGTTAGTATTTGGGTTTTGCGCCAAAATTAGGGCTCTAGGTTAAAATTAAGGTTTTAGGTACATATTAGGGTTTAGGGTTTGAATTAAGGTTTTGAGTTAAAGATATGTTTTTGGGTCAAAAATAGGGTTAGAATTAGGTTTTTGGGTTAAAATTAGGGTTGTGTCAAAATTAGGGCTTAGGGATAGAATTTGGGTTAGAATTAGGATTTTGGGTAAAATTAGGGTTTCGGGTCAAAATTAGGGTGGGGGTCAAATTTAGGGTTGAGGGTCAAAATTAGGGTTTTGGGTAAAAAATAGTGTTAGAATTAGGGTTTTATGTCAAAATTAGGGCTTTGAGTTAAAATTAGCGTTTTGGGTCAAACATAGGGTTTAGGGTTTGAATTAGGGTTTTGAGTTAAAAATAGGTTTTTGGGTCAAAAATAGTGTTAGAATTAGGGTTTTGGGTTAAAATTAGGGTTTTGGGTTAAAATTTGGGTTTAGGTTCAGAATTAGGGTTTAGGGTTTGAATTACGGTTTTGAGTTAAAAATAGGATTTTTGGTCAAAAATAGGGTTTCGGGTTAAAATTAGGGTTCTTGTTTAAAATTAGGGTTCTGGGTCAAAATTAGGGTTCTGGGTCAAATTTAGGGTTCCGGATCAAAATTAGGGTTTAGGGTTTGAAATAGGGTTTTGAGTTTAAAATTGGGTTTTGGGTCTAAAATACGGTTAGAATTAGGGTTTTGGGTCAAAATTTGGGCTTTGGGTTAAAATTAGTGTTTTGGGTCAAATTTTGGGTTTTGGGTCCCAATTAGGGTTTTGGGGGTTTAGGGTTTGAATTAGGGTTTTCGGTTAAAACTAGGGTTTTGGGTAAAAAAAGGGTTAGAATTAGGGTTTTGGGTCAAAACTTGGGCTTTGGGTTACAATTAGGGTTTTAGGTTAAAATTAGGGCTTTGGGTTACAATTAGGGTTTTCGGTTAAAATTAGTGTTTAGGATAAAAATAAGGGTTTAGGGTTTGTATTAGGGTTTTGAGTTTAAAATAGGGTTTTGGGGCCAAATTAGGGTTTTGGGCCATGGTTTGAATTAGGGTTTTGAGTTAAAAATAGGATTTTGGGTCAAAAAAGTGTTAAAATTAGGGTTTTGGGTTAAAATTTAGTGTTTCGGGTCAAAATTAGGGTTCTGGGTAAAAATTAGGGTTTAGGGTTTTAATTAGGGTTAGAATTAGGCTTTTGGATAAAATTAGGGTTTCGGGTCAAAATTAGGGTTCTGGGTCAAATTTAGGGTTTAGGGATTGAATTGGGTTTTGAGTTTAAAATTGGGTTTTGGGTCAAAATTAGGGTTACAATAAGGGTTTTGGGTTAAAATTATTGTTTTGGGAAAAATTAGGGTTCTGGGTCAAATTTAAGGTTTTGGATCAAAATTAGGGTTTAGGGTTTTTTTTTATAGCAAAAAGGCGTGCAAAAGCATCACTGTAGTGGAAATCATCCCAACTAGGTTGGCACCAAAACCACTACCAATCATCTGCAGCACCCCAATATAATATTAAAAAAGGAAAAGAAATACAAGGAAACATGAGGGGACATAAAACCTTACCCATGAAAAGAGGAGAAATTACTTGAATCTAAAATTACGCAGACCCCACCTATTACAGAAGAAATCATGCCTAATGAAATTTGGAATCAAGTTCCACCAAGTAAAGCATTTTGAAATGACTCCAAAATTAGCTAGCTTATTAGCACAATGGTTAGCCTCTCTAAAAACATGAGAAATCAAAAAAGCAAAATTGGAAGTCAAAGCAATACAATTTCTCCATTTAGTTCTAATTTTCCAAGGAACTATGACCGGATTAGAGTAAGGAAGAACCACAAGAGAAGAGTCACATTCCATCCATAGTCTAGACCAACCCTTCTCAAATGCTACCTGAATTGCTGTCATGGCAGCATGCAACTCAGCAGAGAAAGAATCCTGAGTCCCATAGAATTCAGCAAAGCAGCCAAGAGTAGCTCCACTACTGTCCCTAAAGATTGCACCACCACCTGCTTGGCCTGGAGAGCCTTTAGAAGCACCATCAGTGTTTACTTTGATCCAACCTGGGTTAGGCGGAGTCCAATCAACTTGGATAATTTTAGGAGAGGTTCCCGGATGGCCATTGATCCCCAACAGCTCCAAAATTCTTATTTCCTCAGCAGAAGGAAACATTTTGTTTGTAGACATGTTGCCAGATAGTGAAATGGAAGCTTTGATTATGCTAGTAGCTGCCCTCATTGAGATTCTTTTATCTTCAAACTTCAATTTATTCCTTGAGAACCAAATGATCCAAAAAGAGTTTATAATAGCTGCAGCTAGAATGTCTTTCATTTGCAAGCTCCATTGCTTGTTGCAAAGGGAAAGAATAGATAAGATAAATGAAGTGTCCATCTGCAAATAAAAAATCGAGCCAATCCACTGCCAAATGTGTTTTGCAAAGGAACAAGCTAAGAAAAGATGGTTTGCACTCTCTGCTGCAGAATAACAAAGACTGCAGATCGAAACAGTGTAGCAACCCCTCTTTTGAAGTTGGTCTTCAGTAGGTAACTTGTTGTGAATAAGTCTCCAAGTAACAAAGGACTTAGAGGGGGAATTGCCCTATTCCAAATCAGCTTAGACCAATCACAAATAGAATGACTAAGATTTAAGAAATGGAAAGCTTCTTTGAATGATAAAGCACCCGATGATGAGTGCTGCCAAATGAGGTTATCCACTGTAGGGAAAACAGGAATATCCAGAAGGGGCAACTCCTGACCAAAAATTGGGAGGTTAGCAAACAGAGATGCAGGGATATTCCATCTGCCTTCCCTGATAAAGTCAGCAACCTTGGCTTTCAGTCTATGCTGTAAATTGTGAGGAACTTGTAACAGATCAACCAGAGGCATTGAGAGCCATTTGTCAGTCCAGAAATTAATTGAGGACCCATCTCCAATCTGCCAATCTGAATTGTTAAAAACAGACTGCATATGAGTTTTGATTCCTGGCCATATGGATGACTTGACATAGGTGGGGACAGGCTTGCAATGTTGAAAAAACCTTTTCCTAAGAAAGGTAGCCCATTCAGCACAAGAGGAAGCCATTTCAAAAGATAACTTCAAAAGAGCAGCTTCATTAAGAGCTAACAAGGACTTAATGCCCAACCCTCCTTCCAGAACAAGCCTGCATAGTTTCTTCCAAGCAACAGTGCAGATTTTCTTGACATTAGGATCTCCAGACCAAATAAAATTCCTAATGGATTTGTCTAAATCTTTAAGAACTGATGAAGGCCAAAGAAGAGACATGAAAGCTATGGAGCATCATACTATTGATCACAGACTTGACAAGTTCAACCCTGCCCATGATGGATAGGAGGCTACCTTTCCACGAGGCAAGTTTGGAGAGGATCCTATTTGCTAAAGGCTGCAATATTTGCTACCTTTGACAAAGGCTCTTTGCTGAGGAGAAATGATTCTAGCTGCAATATTTGCTAGTCTGTCAGCTAACACCTTAGTAATGATTTTGAGCTGAAAGTTGGCTAAAGCAATAGGTCTATAGTCTTCAATTCTATCAGCATTTTGCATTTTTGGAATCAAAACTACTAGATTGGAATTCATATTAGGCAAGAGCCAATTTTGAGCAAAGAACTGATTAACTGCCATCGCTACTACAGAAAAGGGTTTTAGTAGCGCACTTTCAGCAGCGCTTCAATGAAAAACGCTACTTAAAAATAGGCGGAAGGTTTTTAATAGCGCTTCCTTAAAATAGCGCTATCTATTCCTTATTCTAAGACAGCGCTTCTTTAAGGAAACACTATTGAATGTAGATTGATAGGAATAGATAACGTTTTCTTGAGGAAGCGCTACTATAAGTAAGAGAATAGATAGCGTTTCCTCAAAAAAACGCTATCATAGGTAAGTAAATAGATAGCGCTTTTTCAAAGAAGCGCTATCTATTTTTCAAAGAAGCGCTATCTATTCCCCTTTTACTAAATTAATATTTCCCTCACAGCTTCTCATCCCTCACAGCTTCTCGCGCGGCTCTTCTCAAACCCTTCCCCTTCATCGCGCCTTCTCCCTCTACCGTGTCTCCCTCTCCTCTGCCGTCATATTTCTCCCTCTGCTCACAGATCAGGAAGCCAGAAGCAAACGAAACGAAGAGTACAAATCGAACCATCTACTCCTTCAAAATCTCAAAAACCACACTCTCTCTCGATCACGCCGAGGGAACCCAAACCTCCCCACCCTTCTCCGCCGCTTCGGTCCCTGTCTCCGGCCCCTTCATCCTCCAACCTAAGCAGCCCCTTCATTCATCACCCAATCCCTAACCGACACCCACCTCCCTCTGAACCTTTGGTGCTTCTTCAGAGGCCATTGATTTGAGGAGTCAGGTATTTCACTGACTCTTTGGCTTTCCACAGTTTGTATTCTTTTACTCTCTTTTACATTTCAGTGTTCTGTTTCAAAAAGCAAGCAACTTTGAATTTTGTATCAACATAGGTTGAGTTTTTTTTTTATTTCTATAATCTGCAGTAACCATATCAGGTTCCAGTTAACTTGAATTAATTCAACACGGGTTTTAATTAAAGTCTTTAAATTTGTAGTTAATTATTTTGTTTTGGTGCAACACGGAATTGTTGTAACACTTTGAAGTTTGACCCTTACCAACACTAACCCAGATGCCATTTCACGATAATTTTGTGGGGTGCTGTTTCTTTCATGCTTTTAATTTTCAGTTTTGTCCATTGCTAACATAATTTGCGGATTTTTAAAAAAAAAATTTTTTTGATAAAAAGTCAGTTTAGTTCTAAGCTTAAAATAGAGCTGTTATGGGAAGTGAAGGATCAAAAGATCCCTTCAAAGGGGTGGATTGGAAAGCTGTTGGTAGTGACATTCAGAAAAGGGCAGCTAAATTGGGTATATGGGATGGTTAGATTAGTTCTTTATTGTAATAGATAAGGGCAAACACTAGTGCAATAAGTGCTTTTTACGTCAGTTAAAATTGATTTTTTACGTCAGAATACTGACTGACGTAAATACAGCTGACGTTAATAGTTAATATTTTAACGTCAGTTGAGAACTGACGTTAAATATAAAACTATTAACGTCAGTTCTTTAACAAAACTGACGTTAATTTTGTAAAAATTAACGTCAGTTTTTTAAACAACTGACGTTAAACATAAAACTATTAACGTCAGTTCTTTAAGACAACGGACGTTGATTTTGTTAAAACTAACGCCAGTTGTTATAAAGAACTGACGTTAAAGGTTTAATTTTAACATCAGTTGTAATAAACAACTGACGTTAATAGTGTACTGTATATTTTATAAAATACTATTAACGTCGGTTGTTTGATACAACTGACGTTAATAGGTTTTTTTTTAAATTCAGTTTTAAAATATCACTCCCCTCAGCTATCCCTGCATTCAGTCCCAGTAACACAGAATATCACACACATTACAGAATTGCAAAGTAAAATTGAACAATGGGGGGACTTAAAACCAAAACCCATGTATATATATAAATAAATTTTAGTTCCAATGTCTAAAAAACAAAACTATCTAAGGATATATATATAAATGTTATTAATTAGTTTCTAAAGTCTAACAAAAAAACTATTCATCTAAGTAGTGCGGAGGTATGTTGTCAATTCCTTTTTCAGCCGCATACTTGAAGAAGAATTCAGCGAAGCGCATCCTCAAGTCTCTTAACTCATCTTCTTCAATAGGCGATTGGTCGATAAATGCCTAGACACGTTCAAATAATAACAATAACATCAATGCAAGTCATCTTCAAAACTATAATATATAATTTAACAAGTTGTTTAAATATTACCTTCTTACATCCATCCGTAATAGATGCAGAGACTATGTTCAGCATATGAAGCATCACATAATAGCCGCACGACCACCTGTCAATTTGAAATCGAGACTACCAACAAAATTAATTTCAACGTCAGTTGAATATACATATAAATTAGTAATTATAATATTAATTATTTGATAAATAAACTACCAAACCTTGAGGATGTTCCATAAAGGATTTGCTTTAGCCTTAGAAGTCCTACTTCTCCCGTTGGCGCAACTTATGCTACTCGCCTTCAGCGCGCTATCATAAACAAATAATCATGTCGATCAATTAACAAACTCATATATCATGTGTGTAATAAACTAAAAACAACTGATATTAAAACTTAAATTAAATTTAAGATTAGTTACTTACTTATTTATAGCTTCCACCACCTTCGGTGGCGGATCTTGGTGGAGAGAGCAGAAGAATATGACAGTATGCCTAGACGGGTGAAGTACGAACAACTGCCAATGACGTTCCATACAGTAGGGAGCCAGATATAATTCTTTCGGATTGTCTCCCAACAACTTCCCTAAGTATTTACTCAATGCATCGCCAGCAAAGAAATCGGGCAGAAGGATTGACGGATCTAAGAAACCGTAAACTGATGCAACGCCCTTATCAAGCTGAAGACGATGGAGATACCTAAGATATGAAAAGGTGTGGATGTTAATTACATAATATATATATTGAAATTAAAATAAATTATTAAATGGAAAAATACAAAAAATAAATAAGTTATAAAATTAAAATTAACTTACGTGCACCAGAGACTGATGACATTGCTGTTCATCCAGACGTTATTTCTGCAGGCGTTCCCGAGATCGTCACCAACGAAGGAAAATATCCTCCGTTGATCTGGGCGTGCCACCCATCCATCGTGATCCAATGGACATTCAAAAATCTCAAACGCATAATCCTCACCAAGTGAGAACAAACGAGTGATAGGTGACAGCGACATCGACATCGACTTGGCCTTCAGTTTAGGAAAAATAAAATAGATAAGTTGTTGATAATTAAAAAAAACACAAGTAATTATTTGACTAATTTGGACATTAATAATGAATAAATACCTTTGTTAACATTTCGAGCTCACATCGTTTGGAGTCCAACTCAAGCTCACGCCTTTTCATTTCCAACTCATGCTCATGGCGCTGGACTTCCAACTCCCGCTCCCTAGCTGCCAACTCATCGTCCTCCACATGTGCCCTACTAAAACTCTCTTTTGTGCTCACATGTGAAGGGTTGGCAAGAGCTGCGGTGTCCTGGGATGTACCAACGGAGGAAAGCTCTCTGGCAAGCGCCTGCTTGAATTATGGGTTGGATATTAAGCCTTGCATCAGATGTGTTGTAATAGCTGGGTTGGACATGAGGTGCTGAGTAATGTCAGCCAAAATTGATGCTTCATTGACCACCCGTTTTCGTGAAGCAGACTTGCCATAATATAGTTTGATGGTCACGTTCCCAGGAACACCGAGAACCCGACCAGGATGGTCTTTCTTTCCTAGTGCAGTCATCAAGACGTCATGCCGTCCAGAAGGGACGAATGCGCCCTGGGAGGATTTTGCTTTAAGATGCATCTACAATGAAAAAAAATGAAAAAACGTGCAAGTGAAAAGTGTTGCAAATATCTATAAAAATATCAATTGAAATCAAGTTAATTATTTACTTACAATCTTATCTGCCACTTCGCGAGTGGCATCAACTTTAAAAGATCCCGTCTTTGTCATGCGACCGGCTAACCAGACATCCTCGCGGTCAATGTCCGACGGAGGACTTGATGGTGTGCCCTTAGGCACCTCTCCTCTTTCAATCCTAGCAGAGTGCTCTTCCTGCTTCGCCCTCAGCCTATCCGCCATCATCTGCTCGATCCGAGTCTGGTACCCACCCTGAGACATGGTGTGGCGGTGGACGTTCTTCGCCTGATTCTGCCGACCCTTATTTGCCTTAGCCTATTCAAACAAAAACACATAATTAAATATAGTTAAATGATCTATAATAAGCATACAAAATTAACTTAATCAACCAACCTGAAATTCTCCATCCTGTTGACTAACATATCCCAAGTATCCTGATCAATCCAGGGATAATCCGAGAACATTTTATCAAGCCGCTTCTTCCCAGATACATAGTACCTGGTAAGATCATGCTTGAACCCATTCCAACGCTTTGATGCCATTTTCATACATTTATGATGATGATCCTCGTCATTTGGCACAGTCCAAGCTACCTACACATTAGATACATATATAAGAACTGGATGGATTATAACTCGAATAATTATCTAATAATGTAAATCAAACGAATGTAAAGGTAAAATACCATGATAGCCTCCCAAATCTGATCCTTAACGTTCTGTGGAACGTCATTCCAGTGGTTGTAGTTGATGCTTACGTCTTTGCGCTTGTAGAAACACCCACTTATTAAATTCTTTAGCACGGGGTCCCTGGGCATTTAGATTAGCATCGAAGGACACCTCAAGCTTCTGTCCGCTCTGCCTGTCCTTCTCTAGTTTCTTCAACGAGGTGGCTCCTCTACCCCGTTTCCTATGAGCCTGTGATGTCTGTATGGACAAAAAAAATGATAAAATAGAGGGTTGTAACATTATAAACTTACATTAAAAAGAAGGACTAAAGATAGTATATAACATGTAAACTTACACTAGAATCAGGCGTAGGCGTGATCGGGTCTCGCGAAACCCCACAAAGTGTCCTCCCGTGCATGTGGGCTATCCGACTGATCCATATGTATGCCTGTTCAGAAACAATATATATGTATTAACATAGGTTATAACTCAAAATAAATACAGAAGTATAAATAAAAATAACTAGATAGGTCCTGTAGATATACAAAACATCTATATATCCAATATAAGGACAATACGGGAGATTGAAAACTATAGTTTTTGAAGGTTGCCAAGCATTGGTCACGGCCTGGCCGTGATGTCCATCACGGCCGTAACGTGCCAACTGAACCAGACCCTCATAGGCAGAACTGATCACGACCTAGCCGTGATGAGCATCACGGCCGTGACAGATCAACCAGCAGAGCAACATGCACTCAAAACCAAAAATAGAGACATTCCAAACAACTCAAACTCACGGTTTAACATACACTCAAAACCAAAAATAGAGACATTCCAAACAACTCAAACTCACAGTTTCAAGTTTCAACTACTGAGACTACAGTTTCAAACCAGCAGAGCAACATGCATGCACTCAAAACCAAAAATAAAAAAATGTGCCCTAATTAAAGACTCACCAGAAATAGGCGCTCGCGTGGTGGTGGGGGGGAAGCTCGAGTGGTGGCCAACGTTCGATGTGGTTACTGAGAGCAGAGGGACAAGGAGAGTTAGTGCGCGGGAAGGGGAAAGAGAGATGTCAAGTTATTGCAAAGAATGAGCGGGAAAGACAGAGTTAGGGGTTAACAGTGTACCTCACGGTGGTGGCGAAGAAGCCCTCGCGGTGGTTGCGGTGGAGATGAGCTCGCGATTAGGGCAGAGTGAGAGCGAGAGTGAGGGTTGAGAGTGAAGGTTGAGCGAGATGAAAAGAGACGTACAGAGAAGTGCAGAAGGCGCGCGGGTGTAAACGTTATAATTAAAATAAAACAACATTTTACGTCAGTTGTTAGTAAAACCTGACGTTAAAGGTCATATATTTAACGTCAGTTGTCTTAAAAAACTGACGTTAAAAACACTCACACTTGCTTACGTCAGTTTTTACTAACAACTGACGTTAAAGTTCATATATTTAACGTCAGTTGTATTAAGAAACTGACGTTAAAAACACTCACACTTCTTACGTCAGTTGTATTACACAACGGACGTTAAAAGTTTATTAGTTTCTGCAAAAACATTCATTCCTTTGACTACTGTGCTACTTACCCATTCACCTTGTACCTAATCCTCTTAATGAGCATTAAGTTTATAGATAAGTTTTCAAGAAAATCAGAATAGCTTAGTAACTTCATCCACTGCTCCTATAAATAGCTTCCTTCCATCCTTTTAATTTTTCTGCTTCACAATATGGCTCTGCCATGGAGACTAACTTCATCACTCTTTCTTCCTATTCCTAGACTCAAAGATCTTTGTCTTAATGGTCAAACAACTTCTGAGTTTGAGTAAATCACATTACATGGATATTAAGGTTGGGTGAATCACGTAATGTGATTCTCTCACTTTATTTCATCCCCATCATCCCTTTCACTTTGCTTTGGAAGCAAGTGATTGTGGATTCAAGATGATGCATCAAGGAATTCCACTGAAGAAGAAAGATGCAAAGATCCATTTCACTTTGCTTTCGCTGCTAGTGACTGAGGATTTACTTTGCATCATGGAATTCAAGTGAGGGAGGAGGTGATGCATCCATTGGAGTTTCTGATGACAGGACTGAGAAGAAAATGATGTTGATGCAGAAACTTTTTTATATTTTAGGGCTATGTTGCAGAAATTTTTTATCTTTTAATCATGTAATTTTAACTTATGAATCGCTTCAATGTCATACGATTTGATTATACATATAACTTGTTTTATGTTAAGTGTTTATTTATTTTAATTTGCACAAGAATTTGTTTACTAATTCAAGCTAATTAATAAAAATTAAAAATAAACTTGTATAAATTAAAAAAAAGGTTTAGAAATAAACTGCAGTACTATATGGAGTGATCTGCGTTAAGAGGGACAACAGGGACATGACAACCAATGAAATGAGTTTCATAATTATTTATGTCAGTTATTTATAGAACTGACGCAAATAGTGATTTAATATTTACAAACTGCCACCACCTCATTTTTAACGTCAACTTAATTTATGACTACCAAGTTCCCGTATATTAATTACATTATTTCCAATATTCATTCTGCACGTTTATAATATATAGGATTATTTACGTCAGCTATTTATTTAACTGAAGTAAAAATCAAACTTTTAACGTCAGTTTTTTAAAAAACTGACGTTAACAATAAATATTTTTTATTTTAAAAACACTTTTAACGTCAGTTTTTTTAAACAACTGACGTTAAAAGTGTATAGATATCTGCAAAAACATTCATTCCTTTGACTATTGTGCTACTTACCCATGTACCTTGTAACTCAATCCTCTTAATGAGCATTAAGTTTATAGATAAGTTTTCAAGAAAATCAGAATAGCTAGCTTAGTAACTTCATCCACTGCTCCTATTTATAGCTTCCTTCCATCCTTTTAATTTTCTGCTTCAGAATATGGCTTTGCCGTGGAGATTAACTTCATCACTCTTTCTTCCTATTCCTAGACTCAAAGGTCTTTGTCTTAATGGTCAAACAACTTCTGAGTTTGAGTAAATTACATTACATGGGTGATAAGTTTGAGTAAACTACATTATGTGAGTTGCTCACCTTATCACCTTCCTGAGAATCAGCTGCTGGAGGGCTAATCAGGTGCTCGGGGGTCACAGTTCCAAAACCTCAGCTTTGGCAGCAAGTGACCGTCTTGGAAGTCTCTGGAACCACTGCCTTTGCTTGAAACAGATCTAGTGCACCTGTTTTTGCCTCTCTCTTGAGCTCTCTCATGCCCCCCAGTTTTCTGAGGTCTTCGGAGTATAGTTTTCCCTTTGGCATATTTCATAAAACTCTCTGATGGTATGTAGCTTTAATGTTTAGGATTTTAAACCCTTTCAATATAACTTTTTATAGGATTTTAAACCCTTTCAATGTAACTTTTTATAGGATTTTAAACCCTTTCAATCTTCTGTATCAGTCTGTATTAAACTTCATGAATGAGATCCGGTTTGGGTTATTGATTCAACTTATACTTCGCACATATATTTTAGTTTTCAAAACAGAAACACAAAACATCAAAGCAATTCATGTGAAACTGAAACTTTGAGGAAGGCAATGCGGAAGGGATCGTATACTAGATAAAATAAAATAACCTTTAACGTCTGTTGATGTAAGGACTGACGTTAAAAGTGAAGTGACTTACTTTTAACGTCAGTTCTTTATAGAACTGACGTTAAAATGTTCACTGTTAACGTCGGTTTTTTATTGAACTGACGTTAAAAGTGAGTCACTTCACTTTTAACGCCAGTCATTAAAACAACTGACGTTAAAATTGAATTAATGAAGTCTGATATTTATAAAACTGCCACCGCCTCCTTTTTAACGTCTAGCTTTTGGTTAACTGACGTAAACCTTTACCGTCTAATGTATATTTTCCACTAGTGAAAAGGCTATGTTAGTTGCAGTTGTTTTTAAGAGATTTAAGTTGTTTGGTAATGGTAGGCCTTCCTTGACTTCTTGACAGAAACACATTCTTACTCACACATGTAAACTATTAACTGTAGCACATGATTCCAGAGAAAATCTATGCAAGAAGTGGAAAATCTATTCCAGAGTTTTCAAAACCTGCTTGAGGATCTTGAGGAACATATATTCCTATTCTTTTATACTGTTAACAAGGCTAGATTGTCATTACTTCAAGAGATATGCATTCATCAAAATTTGTAGTTAGTTAGTTCCTAACCAGCTAGTGGTTTTGGTTTATCATGAGATGATCAGTGGTGATTCATGATGTGTGCAACCTGTTTAAGCATGCACAACTGACCCATGATTT
This sequence comes from Sophora flavescens, assembly GCA_030762895.1. NCBI lineage: Eukaryota > Viridiplantae > Streptophyta > Magnoliopsida > Fabales > Fabaceae > Sophora > Sophora flavescens. Next base: position 13,945,052 of record JAUPTC010000010.1, on the reverse strand, counting down.
GAAGACATAGGCTTTGTTTATAATTTGAGTTATGACTATATGATATATACCTCAAAACTTGCTATGTTCTAAAGAACCATATGATGTATATATTCAACATTCAATTTATTCATATGAGATAGTACTTGCCAGCCTTTTACTTGCCATCAAATTTTAGATCTTTTGTGAAGTATTTATGGTCGAATGTCAATATTAGGGAAAGAAAGAAGGGCTCTATTTCTGGGACCCTTGTCATATCTGTATATGATACATTAGTTCTAGCTTGGCATATGGTATACAAGAATAGCGAGCTACGCTCACATGCGGCACACTGTCTCATGTGGGTGTTGTATTCTGGGTATTCAGAAAACTTTTGTGCTATTTATAATGTTGATGATACTCACCTTTGGGATTTACACCTTATTTGTTGCTTTTGTAGTTTAGTCTGTCCAATGAATCTTTTGGGTATAGATTCTACCCAACTGTTTGTTCACTTGGTTTTGTGGTTTTCCCTTGACATATTGGAATACATGCAGTTTCATTATTTTTAGTTCTGGTTAACTGTCTCCCAGGTATTTTCATTTCATTTTGCAACAATGTGAAGAGAAGAGACTTCAGCTATATATGGAGACTGATTAGTTACTCTTTCTCATTAAATTCCATGTATTGTCTGTTTTTGACTTCAAATTCCAGTCCTAGGTGTTACATTTTCACAGTGAACTGTTCACCGTGTATTGGGTAACATAAGGTTCACATTCTCCGGGAATTTTGCTTGGGAACTCCTTGCTCACATATAATTTTGCATCAATTCCTATAGTAATAATAAAAAAAAAGGACAAAATTGAAGCAAAAAGAAAAGGTTTATAGTTAGTACAAAATTGAGTAGGCCGAAAAAGGCACATCACATGTTAATATTTTAGTGAGACATAGCAACAATAAAATATTGAATGAGGAAAGAGAAGGTGAGAGGAATTGGCATCCACCTTTTTTAGCCAATAGAGAAGAGGTGAAGCCACTTGATCCTATATCTATTTCTACATTTCTACATTACAAAATCCTAATTATCGATATTCATTAGCACAATCTAATGAGATATTAATTGTGCAACTTAACTAGCTGATGGATTTTAGTCTATAGTAGTGTATTCATACAGGTATTTTATTTAGGAAGAAACAAAGAAACTAACAATTTTGGATTCTCTCAGGTACGTCTGTCAATCAACTCTCTCTGTTGTTCAAGCCGCTCGACTTCACTCTGGTACGTTTTACCACTTGTTATTCCCCTTTGTTTTATTTAAACCTTTAGTTGTATAATTAGACATGTTTATTTTTATCGGTATAAACATGCATTAACCTTCGTTTCATGTTCAAACTCAAAATAATTATGGTAGATCGTAAAAATATGGATCGGAAGTGGATGTCTGCCAATCGTTTGTCAAAGGAATATAAGGACGGAGTGCAAGATTTTATTAGGTTTGCAGTTGAGCATGTAGAAAACCCTAGTAGAATCATATGTCCTTGTTTAAGTTGTTGTTATACAAGACGAGTTAGTGTAGCTGAGTTGGAAGGACATTTAGTGTGCAATGGAATTGATCAATGTTATACCTATTGGACAAAGCATGGTGAGACTATAGGTGAATCTAGTGATATGGGGAATAGTGGGAGATGTGCGTCAGATGACACCGATATAAATACATATGATGCCGACCATTTTGAAGAGATGGTAAACATGGTTGAAGAAGATCTTCGTGATTGTCCTCGAATGTTTGAGAAGTTGGTAAGTGATGCTGAGAAACCGTTGTATGAGGGTTGTACTAAATTCACAAGATTGTCGGCGATGCTAAAGTTGTATAACTTGAAATCGGGGAATGGATGGACTGATAAGAGCTTTACGGACTTAGTCACACTACTGAAAGATATGTTGCCGGAGGATAATGTGCTGCCTAAGAATTGAGTTTGATGAAAAGTATTGTCCTGTTTTTTCATTTTCAGTTTTTCTCTTTTTCATTTCTTTGTATACATGTTTTAATTTAAGGTACTAGTACTGTGAGATACTGATCCCAGAAGAACGGACTCGGAGGTTTGTGTTTCTATGCCCACAGCGAACACATATGCACTTTGACTCTGTGGAAATAAGAGAGTATATAGCTGAACGCTTGGCATTGGCAAAGCCGGAGGATGAGACCTTGTGTTTTGTCACCTTGCAATGTAGTGTGAGTCATTTAATTTAATTAACGATAGTAACTTTTATGAAATGTGATTAACTGCTTAAGATTTCCTAATTGACCACATTTTTGTAGGGGCCATTGGGTATTATTAGTGATCAATCCCAAAGAGGACACGGTGTACTATTTAGATCCCTTGCATATGCATTTTAACAATCACAAAAAAATGAGGGATACGTACAATCAGTAAGTATATATATGCATTTATTGTTATCTTTATATATATATATGATGGTTCGAAACCTTTACTTCAATGAAATTGTTTGATTTTGCACTCAGGGCTTTGCTAATTCATCGAGGATTACATGGAGGCAAGTCTCGAATTTCTAAATCATCCAGGCCGACTAAATGGATATCTATAATGGTATTTACGAAAACCCTTATGCAATTGTTTAATTTAAATTAAAAATTAAATGAATTAATTTATTATTTTTGGTTTTATAGTGCCCTCGTCAACCGAATGACAACGACTGTGGCTACTACGTTCTGAAATTTATCAAGGATATCATCATTCAAAACCAAATGCAAATCCCAACCACGGTATTTAATTTCAGTTCTAGCTTATATAATTTAATAACTCAGATTTAGTCATTCTAATTTGATTTAATTTTCATTTTGAAGTATTTTCCTGAATGTGAATGCATCACATACTCCGATGATCAACTTACTCAACTTAAAGACGAGTGGTGTCGTTATGTGGTTATGAAATTTATCAACAATTAAAAGGTACGACATACTCTGATATTATGCTAGCTAGTGTCTCTCCTATATTATTAGACTTGTGTGTATGTGCAAGTGATCTGTATGTGTATCTTATGCAGGCCGACAACAAAGACTTTGTGCGATCAAGCAGAAGATGGAAGCAGCATGAACAAATTGTTTATAATTACTAGTGTGTTGATTAGCTTGTACACATTGTTAGTATGCATGGTTATTATCTAGTGTAGGTTAGCGACCTTTTGGTTTATGGACTTAAATAGTAGAATTGGTTATGTGTAAGCGTTACTGTGAATTGTGTTAAAGTATATTACTTAATTAATTGGTTATATATGCATGACTTTGATATTTGGTTTGGTTTATATATATATATATATATATATATATATATATATATATATATATATATATATATATATATATATATATATATATATATGCTTACCAATATGTAAGCTTTGTACATTAATTATATATGTGTATATGTGTGATGTACCTAAATGCAGTGTTATTGTGAATTGATGAGTGATGGTTGTGCAGGTGGGAAATGTAGAAAAACAGTGAATAATGAAAAAAAAGGGGGGTTAGGTAGCGCTTTCTTGAAAAAACGCTGCCTAAAGTGACAAATAGACAGCGCTTCCTTGAGAAAGCGCTGTCTAAAGTATGTAATAGATTGTCTTTAGACAGCGCTTTCTCAAGGAAGCACTACCTATTCCTAATTTCAGTAGCGCTTTCTTGAAAAAACGCTGCCTAAAATGACAAATAGACAGCGCTTCCTTGAAAAAACGCTGTCTAAAGTATGTAATAGATTGTCTTTAGACAGCGCTTTCTCAAGGAAGCGCTACCTATTCCTACTTTCAGTAGCGCTTTCTTGAAAAAACGCTGCCTAAAGTGACAAATAGATAGCGCTTCCTTGAGAAAGCGCTGTCTAAAGTATGTAATAGATTGTCTTATTACCAACTTTAGACAGCGCTTTCTCAAGGAAGCGCTACCTATTCCTACTTTCAGTAGCGCTTAAAAAAGCGCTACTGAATCTCTCCCACCTTCAGTAGCGGGTGAATAGATAGCGCTTTGAAGCGCTACTAAAGGCCAAAAAAAAGCGCTACTGAAGCCCTTTTTTGTAGTAGTGCATGCACACCTCAGTTCCAATAATATCCCAATAGGATTGGTAAAAGCACCCACCAAAACCATCTGGTCCAGGGGCACCCTCACTGTTCATTGAAAAGACTGCTTTCCTTATTTCCTCATTAGATGGCAGCATTGTTAGCAAATTATTCTCTTCAGCTGTAACAGAATTAGGGATAACTCTGTTTATGAGATCATTTACTTGACAATCATTAGGGACTGCATACAGATTTGAGAAGAATTCAATGACATGGTGAGCCAAGGCCCCTGAATCATCAATAATAACATCTCCACATTCAAGCATACTCATAGACTTTGCAGCATACCTCGTTTTTATAATCCTATGGAAAAATGCAGTGTTTCTATCCCCTTGGCAATGCCAATTTATCCTGGATTTTTCTCTCCAAAACTCCTCTTCAAACAATAAAGCTTGCTGTAATTCAGTTTGTGCTAGAACCTCTTGTTCCATAAGATCATCAGTCACACCACTAGAGTTAATGAGTTGCTGAACAGAATCCACAGCAGCCAAGGCAGATTCAACTCTCTGATGCACATTCCCAAAAACCAGCTTGTTCCAACATTTTAGTTCAATTTTTAGGCACTTCAGCTTCTGAGAAAGGACATACATTGGACAACCGTAAACAGGTTTGCTCCACACTTCCTTAATGAGCCTATAACAATCCGGATGGCCAATCCACATTTTATGAAATTTAAAAGCAGAAGGGAAGGATTGAACCAACTTAGAACAGTTTACCATGATAGGAAAGTGGTCAGACTGAGACCTAACCAAAGTACAGCAGGAAGTGGAATTCCAAATGTCTAGCCAAGCTTCATTACATAGGGTTCTGTCCAGTCTTTTTTTAGTGTGAGCAGACCCTCTTCTCCTATTACTCCAAGTAAAACTGGCTCCTCTTGTAGGGAGATGAATCAGGTTGGCTATATCAGTGAAGTCCTTAAAATCTTCACAAGCTGCCTTGAGAGGTAAGGAAGAGCTTCTAACTTCATGGGATCCCAAAACAGAATTGAAATCACCAAGCATGCACCAAGGACCTGGATTGTTAACTTGCAGATTAATTAATTCTGACCAAAGAGATCTTCTCAAGAGATGAGAGGTACTAGCATAAATAGCTGCAACATAAAGATCTTGTCCATCTTTGTTTATATGAAATGAACACTGCTGAGATGAGATAGACAGGGAGGTTGGAGATAAATGGCTGCTGCATAGCCCCTATAGATTAGGAATACGACTACCTCTATCATTTAGACAAAAAACTTTTAAATTCAGCTGCCTCCAAAAGGAGTCTGGAACATCAGTTACATTGATCCAAGGTTCAGAGATGAAGACAAATTCTGGTTTGTTAGCAACACAGAAATTCTTGAAGACTAACCTTGTACTAGGATTACCAAATCCTCTACAATTCCAATATATGATTTTCATTAAGCAAACTGTTGAGGACCACCCCTTAAACGGGCAAAATTCTTTTCTTGCTGTGCTGCCTTAGCAGCCTTTTGCCTTAATTTTTTCTTCTTAGATTTAGATAGCACAGTTGAAAAATCATCTCCTTGAGAGCTGCTCAGAAGATATTTATTTGGATCTACCATTGCAATTGGAGAGGACTGATTCTCCCCATTGTCATCATCTAGATTATCATCCTCATGACCCCAAAAAGGACTGACAATTTGTAAGTCAGAGGCAACAATTTGATTCCTTATATCACTGTCTGGAGTGACACTAACAGTGCTCTTTCCTAAAAGAGTTGGAACAACATTCTCCTTGGGTAGAGAATTACCATGGAGATGTAAATTACCTTGATGAGATACAGAAATCTCTTTGCCTGCATTTAAGATATGAGCACTGTGATGTGCAGGTGAGCAATCCACAGGAGTATCTACTACAAAAGTCCCATTACTGGAGACAGATTGTTGGACAGGAGAGAGGAGATCACTCTCTGTAGGAGAATGTTGCATAACCCCACAGAGAGGAGATAGAATCTCTACCACATTCAAGGGACTGGAGGGCTGAAAAAATCCAAGAAGAGGATTAATGGAAGCTTGAGCTTCAGGATCACTGTGTGGGACATTGTTAACTCCCAAAAAGTCTTTCGGGTCAATAACTGTTTCCACAGAGATTAATTTAGAATTGCTAGTGCCTGCCTCCTGAACCAAATTTGGTTCAAGAATAGGTTCTTCAAAGGCAATACCTTTACCTTTATCCACAACACTTATTTCTGTTTCCTTCAAAGTTGCAATATTTTCTTTATTAGTTTTTGGAACATACTGCAAAATCTTTTTTCGAGGTTCTTTCTGGACAACATCCAAACCTTTTGGAGCTAAGGTTTCTCCAGTTTGATTCTTTTTGCAATTAGAACTTGAATGGCCAATTAACTTGCAAGAAGAGCAGAAGGATGGAAGTCTCTCATACTCTATGTCAACAAAGAAAGCAAAGTTTTCTCTTTCCACAAGGATTCTATCACGCAGTTCCTTAGTAAGATCAATCTCAATGAGAATTCTAGCAAAGTGGCCGAAAGATCTCTTCATAGTTGCTTCATCTAATGCAATTGGAACACCAATACCACCGCCAATCTCAAACAGGATCTTTGGCCGCCAATACTCTCTAGGCAATCCATGGAACCTAACCCAACATTGTGCATGGGTTTGACGTATGGTATTTGGATTAAAATCCGGAATCCAAGAAGATAATCTGAGCACACCTGGACTCAAATTCCAAGCACCAGCATATCTGATCCTATGTTGGTAATCTAAGGAGGAGAAGTTGAATTCATAGAAACCCTTTCCCAGAGATACCACAGACCAAGAAGCAATAGGTTTCCAAATCTTGAGAAGCTTGGATCTCAAGTCACCCAGTTTTATCGGGGAATCTCCCTTGGACAGAATGAGACGACCATGAATAAGATTTTGGCATTCTTGTACACCAGCCTGGTATTCAGATTCAGATATCTTGATCGCCCATTTATCACCCTTCAAACAAGGTTTGGGTAGTTGATTAATAGGGATATCAAAGGAGTTAGAAACAGCTTGTGCGAAGGACTTTTTTCGAGGAGGAGCAGGAGCATTCGGAGGAGAAGGTTGTAGACCAAGGAAGCTCCATGGAACAATAGGTTCTTTAGCCATGAAGGACAAGCAAAACCCTAGAAGATCACTAGAAGAGAAACCCTAGCAGAGCACCCATGATCACTCACCCAAATCCATCATCCAAAACCCTCCTAGGGTTCAGGGTTTGAATTAGGGTTGAGTTTAAAATAGGATTTTGGGTCAAAATAGGGTTAGAATTAGGGTTTTTGGTCAAAACTTGGGTTTTGGGTCCAAATTTGGGTTTGGGTCAAAATTAGGGTTTAGGGTTTGAATTAAGGTTTTGAGTTAAAAAAAAAGGGTTTTTGGTCAAAAATAAGGTTAGTATTAGGGTTTTGCGTCAAAATTAGGGCTCTGGGTTAAAATTAAGGTTTTGGGTACAAATTAGGGTTTAGGGTTTGAATTAGGGTTGAGTTAAAGATATGTTTTGGGTCAAAAATAGGGTTAGAATTAGGGTTTTGGGTTAAAATTAGGATTGTGTCAAAATTAGGGCTTAGGGTTAGAATTTGGGTTAGAATTAGGATTTTGGGTAAAATTAGGGTTTCGGGTCAAAATTAGGGTTCGGGGTCAAATTTAGGGTTGAGGCTCAAAATTAGGGTTTAGGGTTTGAAATAGGGTTTTGAGTTTAAAATAGGGTTTTGGGTAAAAAATAGTGTTAGAATTAGGGTATTAGGGCAAAATTAGGGCTTTGGGTTAAATTAGGGTTTTGGGTCAAACATAGGGTTTAGGGTTTGAATTAGGGTTTTGAGTAAAAAATAGGTTTTTGGGTCAGAAATAGGGTTAGAATTAGGGTTTTGGGTTAAAATTAGGGTTTCGGGGTCAAATTTTGGGTTTAGGGTCAAAATTAGGGTGTAGGGTTTGAATTAGGGTTTTGAGTTTAAAATAGGATTTTGGGTCTAAAATAGGGTTAGAATTAGGGTTTTGGGTCAAAATTAGGCTACGGGTTAAAATTAGTGTTTTGATTTATAATTAGGGTTTTGGGTCAAAATTAGGGTTTTGGGTCAAAATTAGCGTTTAGGGTTTGAATTAGGGTTTTGAGTTAAAAGTAGGGGTTTGGGTAAAAATTAGGGTTAGAATTAGGGTTTTGGTTTAAATTTAGCATTTTTGGTCAAAATTAGGGTTTTGGGTTAAAATTAGGGATTCGGGTCAAAATTAGGGTTCTGGGTCAAATTTAGGGTTTAGGATCAAAATTAGGGTTTAGGGTTTGAAATACGATATTGAGTTTAAAATAGGGTTTTGGGTCAAAATAGGTTTAAAATTAGGGTTTTGGGTCAAAATTATGGCTTTGGGTTAAAATTAGGGTTCGGGGTCAAAATTTGGGTTTTGGGTCCAAATTAGGGTTATGGGTCAAAATTAGGGTTTAGGGTTTGAATTAGGGTTTTGAGTTAAAAATAGGGTTTTGGGTCAAAAATAGGGTTAGAATTAGGGATTTGGGTTAAAATTAGGGTTTTGAGTTAAAATTAGGGTTTTGGGAAAATTTAGGGTTCTGGGTCAAATTTAGGGTTTAGGATCAAAATTAGGGTGTAGGGTTTGAATTGGGGTTTTGAGTTTAAAATAGGGTTTTGGGTCAAAAATAAGGTTAGAATTAGGGTTTGGGGTTAAAATTTGGGTATTGGGTCCAAAATATGGTTTTGGTTTAAAATTAGGGTTTCGGGTCAAAATTAGGGTTCTGGGTCAGATTTAGGGTTTAGGGTTTGAAATAGGGTTTTGAGTTTAAAATATCGTTTTGGGTCAAAATAGGGTTAGAATTAGGGTTTTGGGTCAAAATTAGAGTTTAGGGTTTGAATTAAGGTTTTGAGTTAAAAATAGGGTTGAGGGTCAAAAATAGGGTTAGAATTAGGGTTTTGGTTTAAAATTACGGTTTCGGGTTAAAATTTGGGTTTTGGGTCAGATTTAGGGTTTTGATTTAAAAATACGGTTTTGGGTCAAAAATAGTTTGAATTAGGTTTTGGTTTAAAATTAGGGTTTCGGGACAAAATTAGGGTTCTGGGTCAGATTTAGGGTTTAGGGTTTGAAATAGGGTATAGTGTTTAAAATAGGGTTTTGGGTCAAAAATAGGGTTAGAATTAGGGGTTTGCATTAAAATTAGGGTTACGGGTCAGAATTAGGTTTTTGGGTCAAATTTTGGGTTTAGGGTCAAAATTAGGGTTTAGGGTTTGAATTAGGGTTTTGAGTAAAAAAGAGGATTTTGGATCAAAATAGGGTTAGAATTAGGGTTTTAGGTCAAAACTTGGGTTTTGGTTCCAAATTTGGGGTTTGGGTCAAAATTAGGGTTTAGGGTTTGAATTAAGGTTTTGAGTTAAAAATAGGGTTTTGTGTTAAAAATAAGGTTAGAATTAGGGTTTTTGGTCAAAATTAGGGCTTTGTGTCAAATTAGGGTTTTGGGATAAATTAGGGTTCTGGGTCAAATTTAAGGTTTAGGATCCAAATTAGGGATTAGGGTTTGAATTAGGGTTTTGAGTTTAAAATAGGATTTTGGGTCAAAACTTGGGTTTTGGGTCCAAATTTGGGTTTTGGGTCAAAATTAGGGTTTAGGGTTTGAATTAAGGTTTTGAGTTAAAAATAGGGTTTTGTGTTAAAAATAAGGTTAGAATTAGGGTTTTTGGTCAAAATTAGGGCTTTGTGTCAAATTAGGGTTTTTGGTCAAATTATTGTTTAGGGTTTTGAGTTAAAAATAGGTTTTTGGGTCAAAAATAGGGTTAGAATTAGGGTTTTGGGTTAAAATTAGTGCTTAGGTTTAGAATATGGGTTAGAACTAGGGTTTCGGGTAAAATTAGGGTTTCGAGTCAAAATTAGTGTTTAGGGTTTGAAATAGGGTTTGAATGGTTTTAGGTCAAAATTAGGGCTTTGGGTTAAAATTAGGGTTTTGGGTCAAACCTAGGGTTTAGTGTTTGAATTAGGGTTTTGAGTTAAAAATAGGTTTTTGGGTCAGAAATAGGGTTAGAATTAGGGTTTCGGGTTAAAATTAGGGTTTCGCGTCAAAATTAGGGTGTTGGGTTAAAATTAGGGTTTTGGGAAAAATTAGGGTTCTGGGTTAAATTTAGGGTTTAGGATCAAAATTAGGGTTTAGGGTTTGAGTTTAAAATAGGGTTTTGGGTCAAAAATAAGGTTAGAATTAGGGTTTGGGGTTTAAATTTGGGTATTGGGTCCAAATTTTTGTTTTGGCTCAAAATTAGAGTTTAGGGTTTGAATTAAGGTTTTGAGTTAAAAATAGGGTTTTGGGTCAAAAGTAGGGTTAGAATTAGGGTTTTGGTTTAAAATTAAGGATCCGGGTCAAAATTAGGGTTATGGGTCAGATTTAGGCTTTAGGGTCAAAATTAGGGTTTAGGGTTTGAAATAGGGTTTTGAGTTTAAAACATGGTTAGTATTAGGGTTTGGGGTCATAATTAGGGCTCTGGGTTAAAATTAAGGTTTTGGGTCAAAATTAGGGTTTTCGGGACAAATTAGGGTTTTGAGTTAAAGATATGGTTTTGGGTCAAGGTTGGGCGTTGGGTTACAATTAGGGTTTTCGGTTAAAATTAGGGCTTTGGGTTACAATTAGGGTTTTGGGTTAAAATTAGTGTTTAGGATCAAAATAAGGGTTTAGGGTTTGTATTACGGTTTTGAGTTTAAAATAGGGTTTAAAGGAAAAATTAGGGTTTTGGGTCAAGGTTTGAATTAGGGTTTTGAGTTAAAAATACGGTTTTGGGTCAAAAATAGTGTTAAAATTAGGGTTTTGGGTTAAAATTTAGTGTTTCGGGTCAAAATAGGGTTCTGGGTAAAAATTAGGGTTTAGGGTTTGAATTAGGGTTATAATTAGGCTTTTGGGTAAAATTGGGGTTTCGGGTCAAAATTAGGGTTCTGGGTCAAATTTAGGGTTTAGGGATTGAATTAGGTTGAGTTTAAAATTGGGTTTTGGGTCAAAAATAGGGTTAGAAATAGGGTTTTGGGTTGAAAATATTGTTTTGGGAAAAATTAGGGTTCTGGGTCAAATTTAAGGTTTTGGATCAAAATTAGGGTTTTTGGTTAAAAATAAGGTTAGTATTAGGATTTTGCGTCAAAATTAGGGCTCTGGGTTAAAATTAAGGTTTTGGGTACAAATTAGGGTTTAGGGTTTGAATTAGGGTTTTGAGTTAAAGATATGTGTTTGGGTCAAAAATAGGGTTAGAATTAGGGTTTTGGGATAAAATTAGGTTGTGTCAAAATTTGGGCTTAGGGTTAGAATTTGGGTTTGAATTAGGATTTTGGGTAAAATTAGGGTTTCGGGTCAAAATTAGGGTTCGGGGTCAAATATAGGGTTTAGGGTGAAAATTAAGGTTTAGGTTTTGAAATAGGGTTTTGAGTTTAAAATAGGGTTTTGGGTTAAAAAATAGTGTTAGAATTAGGGTTTTATGTCAAAATTAGGGCTTTGGGTTAAAATTAGCGTTTTGAGTCAAACATAGGGTGTAGGGTTTGAATTAGGGTTTTGAGTTAAAAATAGGTTTTTGGGTCAGAAATAGTGTTAGAATTAGGGTTTTGGGTTAAAATTAGGGTTTCGGGTCAAATTTTGGGTTTAGGTTCAAAATTAGGGTTTAGGGTTTGAATTACGGTTTTGAGTTAAAAATAGGATTTTGGGTCAAAAATAGGGTTAGAATTAGGGTTTTGGGTCAAAATTAGGGTTTCGGGTTAAAATTAGGGTTCTGGTTTAAAATTAGGGTTCCGGGTCACAATTAGGGTTCTGGGTCAAAAATGTGGTTAGAATTAGGGTTTTGTGTCAAAATTAGGGCTTTGGGTTAAAATTAGTGTTTTGGGTCAAATTTTGGGTTTTGGGTCCCAATTATGGTTTTGGGGGTTTAGGGTTTTGGTTTAAAATTAGGGATTCGGGTCAAAATTAGGGTTATGGGTCAGATATAGGCTTTAGGGTCAAAATTAGGGTTTAGGATTTGAAATAGGGTTTTGAGTTTAAAATAGGGTTAGTATTAGGGTTTTGGGTCAAAATTAGGGCTCTGGGTTAAAATTAAGGTTTTGGGTTAAAATTAGGGTTTTCGGGACAAATTAGGGTTTAGGGTTTGTATTAGAGTTTTGAGTTAAAGATATGTTTTTGGGTCAAGGTTGGGCTTTGGGTTACAATTAGGGTTTTCGGTAAAAATTAGGGCTTTGGGTTACAATTAGGGTTTTGGGTTAAAATTAGTGTTTAGGATCAAAATAAGGGTTTAGGGTTTGTATTTGGGTTTTGAGTTTAAAATAGGGTTTTGGGTCAAAAATAGTGTTAGAATTAGGGTTTTAGGTCAAAATTAATGCTTTGGGTTAAAATTAGGGTTTTGGGTCAAACATAGGGTTTAGGGTTTGAATTAGGGTTTTGAGTAAAAATATAGGTTTTTTGGTAAGAAATAGCGTTAGAATTAGGGTTTTGGGTTAAAATTAGGGTTTAGGGTCAAATTTTGGGTTTAGGGTCAAAATTAGGGTTTTTGGTCAAAATTAGGGTCAAAATTAGGGCTTTGGGTCAAAATTAGGGTTTTGGGTCAAATTTAGGGCTTTGGGTTTGAATTTGGGTTTTGGGTTATAATTTGGGTTTTGGGTCCAAATTAGGGTTTTGGGTCAAAATTAGCATTTAGGGTTTGAATTAGGGTTTTGAGTTAAAAATAGGGTTTTGGGTCAAAATTAGGGTTAGAACTAGGGTTTTTGGTCAAAATTAGGGCTTTGGGTTAAAATTTGGGTTTTGGGTTAAAATTAGGGTTTTGGTTTAAAATTAGGGATACTGGTCAATATTAGGGTTCTGGGTCAAATTTAGGGTTTAGGATCAAAATTAGGGTTTAGGGTTTGAAATACGGTTTTGAGTTTAAAATAGGGTTTTGGGTCAAAATAGGGTTAGAATTAGGGTTTCGGGTCAAAATTAGGGTTCTGGGTCAGATTTAGGGTTTAGGGTCAAAATGAGGGTTTAGGGTCAAAATTAGGGTTCAGGGTCAAATTTAGGGTTTAGGGTCAAAATTAGGGTTCAGGGTTTGTAATATGGTCTTGAGTTTAAAATAGGGTTATGGGTCAAAAATAGTGTTAGAATTAGGGTTTTAGGTCAAAATTAGGGCTTTGGGTTAAAATTAGGGTTTTGGGTCAAACATAGTGTTTAGGGTTTGAATTAGGGTTTTGAGTTAAAAATAGGATTTTGGGTCAAAAATTGGGTTAGAATTAGTGTTTGGGAAAAAATTAGGGCTTTGGGTTAAAATTAGGGTTTCGGGTTAAAATTAGGGTTTTGGTTTTAAATTAGGGTTACGGGTCAGAATTAGTTTTTGGGTCAAATTTTGGGTTTATGGTCAAAATTAGGGTTTAGGGTTTGAATTAGGGTTTTGAGTTTAAAATAGGGTTTTGAGTCAAAATACGGTTAGAATTAGGGTTTTGTGTAAAAATTAGGGTTTCTGGTTTGAATTAAGGTTGAGTTAAAAACAGGTTATTGGGTCAAAAATAAGTATAGAATTAGGGTTTTGGGTCAAAATTAGGGTTTTTTGTACAAATTAGGGTTTAGGGTTTGAATTAGGGTTTTGAGTTAAAAATAGGTTTTTGGGTCAAAAATAGGGTTTTGGGTTAAAATTTGGGTTCTGGGTCAAAATTAGGGCTTAGGGTTAGAATTTGGGTTAGAATTAGTGTTTTGCGTAAAATTAGGGTTTCGGGTCAAAATTAGGTTTCGGTGTCAAATTTAGGGTTTAGGGTTTGAAGTAGCCTTTTGGGTCAAAAATAAGGTTAGAATTTGGGTTTGGGGTTAATATTTGGGTATTGGGTCCAAATTAAGGTTTTGGATCAAAATTATAGTTTAGGGTTTGAATTAAGGTTTTGATTGAAAAATAGGGTTTTGGGTCAAAAATAGGGTTAGAATTAGGGTTTTGGGGTAAAATTAGGGTTTTGAGTCTAAAATAGGGTTTGGGTCAAAAATAGGGTTAGAATTAGGGTTTTTGGTCAAAATTAGGGCTTTGGGTTACAATTAGGGATTTGGTGTTAAATTAGGGTTTTGGGTCAAAATTAGGGTTTTGGGTCAAGGTTTTAATTAGGGTTTTGAGTTAAAAATAGGGTTTTGGGTCAAAAATAGTGTTAAAATTAGGGTTTTAGATTAAAATTTAGGGTTTCGCATCAAAATTAGGGTTCTGGGTCAAAATTAGGGTTAAGGGATCAAAATTAGGGTTTAGGGTTTTGAGTTTAAAATAGGGTTTTGGGGTCAAAAATAAGGTTAGAATTAGGGTTTGGGGTTAAAATTTGGGTATTGGGTCCAAATTTGGGTATTGGGTCCAAATTAGAGTTTAGGGTTTGAATTAAGGTTTTGAGTTAAAAATAGGGTTTTGGGTCAAAAATAGGGTTAGAATTAGGGTTTTCGGTTAAATTTAGGGTTTTTGTCAAAATTAGGGCTTTGGGTTAAAATTAGGGTTTTGGGTTAAAATTAGGGTTTTGGTTTAAAATTAGGGATTCGGGTCAAAATTAGGGGTCTGGGTCAAATTTAGGGTTTAGGATAAAAATTAGGGTTTAGGGTTTGAAATACGGTTTTGAGTTTAAAATAGGGTTTTCAGTCAAAAATAGGGTCAGAATTAGGGTTTTCCTTTAAAATTAGGGTTACTGGTTTGAATTAGGGTTTTGTGTTAAAAATAAGGTTTTGGGTCAAAACTTGGGTTTTCGGAACAAATTTGGGTTTTGGGTCAAAATTAGGGTTTAGGGTTTGAGTAGAGGTTTTGAGTTAAAAATAGGGTTTTCGGTCAAAAATATGGTTAGACTTTGGGTTTTGGGTCAAAATAGGGCTATGGGGTAAAATTAGGGTTTTGGGTCAAAATTAGTGTTTTTGGTAGAAATTAGGGTTTAGTGTTTGAATTAGGGTTTTGAGTTAAAAATAGGTTTTTGGTTCAAAAATAGGGTCAGAATTAGGGTTTGGGGTTAAAATTAGGGTTCTGGGTCAAAATTAGGCTTAGGGTTAGAATTTTGGTTAGAATTAGGGTTTTGGGTAAAATTAGGGTTTCGGTTCAAAATTAGGGTTCAGGGTCAAATTTAGGGTTTAGGGTCAAAATTAGGGTTTAGGGTTTAAAATAGGGTTTTGGGTCAAAAATAGGGTTATAATTAGGTTTTTAGGTCAAACATAGGGTTTAGGGTTTGCATTAGGTTTTTGAGTTAAAAATAGGTTTTTGGGTCAGAAATACTGTTAGAATTAGGGTTTCGGGTTAAAATTAGGGTTTCGTGTCAAATTTTGGGTTTAGGGTCAAAATTAGGGTTTAGTGTTTGAATTAGGATTTTGAGTTAAAAATAGGATTTTGGGTCAAAAATTGGGTTAGAATTAGGGTTTTGGGTCAAAGTTAGGGCTTTGTGTTAAAATTAAGGTTTTGGTTTAAAATTAGGGTTTCGGGTCAAAATTAGGGTTCCAGGTCAAATTTAGGGTTCGGTACAAAATTAGGGTTTAGGGTATGAAATAAGGTTATGAGTTTAAAATAGGGTTTTGGGTAAAAAATACGGTTAGAATTAGGGTTTTGGGTCAAAATCAGGGCTTTGGGTTAAAACTAGGGCTTTGGGTCAAAATTAGTGTTCTTGGTCAAATTTAGGGATTGACTTCAAAATTAGGGTTTGGATTAGGGCTTGGTGTTAAAAATAGGGTTTTGGGTCAAAAATAAGGTTAGAATTAGTGTTTTGGGTCAAAATTAGGGCTCTTGGTACAAATTAGGGTTTAGGGTTTGAATTAGGGTTTTGAGTTAAAAATAGGTTCTTGGGTCAAAAATAGGGTTAGATTCAGGGTTTTGGGTTAAAATTAGGGTTCTGGGTCAAAATTAGGGCTTAGGGCTAGAATTAGGGTTTTGGGTAAAATTAGGGTTTCCGGTCAAAATTAGGGTTTGGGGTCAAATTTAGGGTTTAGGGTCAAAATTATGGTTTAGGGTGTGAAATAGGGTTTTGGGTTAATAATAAGGTTAAAATTAGGGTTTTGGATCAAACATAGGGTTTAGGGTTTGCATTAGGGTTTTGAGTTAAAAATAGGTTTTTGGGTCATAAATAGGGTTAGAATTAGGGTTTCGGGTTAAAATTAGGGTTTCAGGTCAAATTTTGGGTTTAGGGTCAAAATTAGGGTTTAGGGTTTGAATTAGACTTTTGAGTTAAAAATAGGATTTTGGGTCAAAAATAGGGTTAGAATTAGGGTTTTGTGTCAAGATTTGGGCTTTGGGTTAAAATTAGGGTTTTGGTTTAAAATTAGGGTTTCGGGTCAAAATTAGGGTTCGGGGTCAATTTTAGGGTTTAGGGTTTGAAATAGGGTTTTGAGTTTAAAAAAGGGTTTTGGGTCAAACATAGGGTTAGAATTAGGGTTTTGGGTTAAAATTAGGGTTTCGGGCCAAATTTTGGGTTTAGGGTCAAAATTAGGGTTTAGGGTTTGAATTAGGGTTTTGTGTTAAAAATAGGATTTTGGGTCAAAAATAAGGTTAGAATTGGTTTTGGGTCAAAATTAGGGCTATGGGTTAAAATTAGGGTTTTTGGTTAAAATTAGGGATTTGGTTTAAAATTAGGGTTACGGGTCAAAATCAGGTTTTTGTGTCAAATTTTGGGTTTAGGGTCAAAATTAGGGTTTTGAGTTTAAAGTAGGGTTTTGGGTCAAAATAGGGTTAGAATTAGGGTTTTGCGTCAAACATAGGGTTTAGGGTTTGAATTAGGTTTTTGAGTTAAAAATAGGTTTTTGGGTCAGAAATACTGTTAGAATTAGGGTTTCGGGTTAAAATTAGGGTTTCGTGTCAAAATTTGGGTTTAGGGTCAAAATTAGGGTTTAGTGTTTGAATTAGGATTTTGAGTTAAAAATAGGATTTTGGGTCAAAAATTGGGTTAGAATTAGGGTTTTGTGTCAAATTTAGGGCTTTGGATTAAAATTAAGGTTTTGGTTTAAAATTAGGGTTTCGGGTCAAAATTAGGGTTCCAGGCCAAACTTAGGGTTTTGGTACAAAATTAGGGTTTAGGGTATGAAAAGGGTTATGAGTTTAAAATAGGGTTTTGGGTAAAAAATACGGTTAGAATTAGGGTTTTGGGTCAAAATCAGGGCTTTGGGTTAAAACTAGGGCTTTGGGTCAAAATTAGTGTTCTTGGTCAAATTTAGGGATTGGCTTCAAAATTAGGGTTTGGATTAGGGCTTGGTGTTAAAAATAGGGTTTTGGGTCAAAAATAAGGTTAGAATTAGTGTTTTGGGTCAAAATTAGGGCTCTTGGTACAAATTAGGGTTTAGGGTTTGAATTAGGGTTTTGAGTTAAAAATAGGTTTTTGGGTCAAAAATAGGGTTAGATTCAGGGTTTTGGGTTAAAATTAGGGTTCTGGGTCAAAATTAGGGCTTAGGGCTAGAATTAGGGTTAGAATTAGGGTTTTGGGTAAAATTAGGGTTTCGGGTCAAAATTAGGGTTCGGGGTCAAATTTAGGGTTTAGGGTCAAAATTAGGGTTTAGGGTGTGAAATAGGGTTTTGGGTTAATAATAAGGTTAAAATTAGGGTTTTGGATCAAACTTAGGGTTTAGGGTTTGCATTAGGGTTTTGAGTTAAAAATAGGTTTTTGGGTCATAAATAGGGTTAGAATTAGGGTTTCGGGTTAAAATTAGGGTTTCGGGTCAAATTTTGGGTTTAGGGTCAAAATTAGGGTTTAGGGTTTGAATTAGACTTTTGAGTTAAAAATAGGATTTTGGGTCAAAAATAGGGTTAGAATTAGGGTTTTGTGTCAAGATTTGGGCTTTGGGTTAAAATTAGGGTTTTGGTTTAAAATTAGGGTTTCGGGTCAAAATTAGGGTTCGGGGTCAATTTTAGGGTTTAGGGTTTGAAATAGAGTTTTGAGTTTAAAAAAGGGTTTTGGGTCAAACATAGGGTTGGAATTAGGGTTTTGTGTTAAAAATAGGATTTTGGGTCAAAAATAAGGTTAGAATTGGTTTTGGGTCAAAATTAGGGCTATGGGTTAAAATTAGGGTTTTGGGTTAAAATTAGGGATTTGGTTTAAAATTAGGGTTACGGGTCAAAATCAGGTTTTTGTGTCAAATTTTGGGTTTAGGGTCAAAATTAGGGTTTTGAGTTTAAAATAGGGTTTTGGGTCAAAATAGGGTTAGAATTAGGGTTTTGGGTCAAAACTTGGGTTTTAGGTCCAATTTTGCGTTTTGGGTCAAAATTAGGGTTTAGGGTTTGAATTAAGGTTTTGAGTTAAAAATAGGGTTTTGGGTCAAAAATAAGGTTAGAATTAGGGTTTTGGGTCAAAATTAGGGCTCTGGGTTAAAATTAGGGTTTTGGGTCTAAATTAGGGTTTTTGTTACAAATTAGGGTTTAGGGTTTGAATTAAGGTTTTGAGTTAAAAATATGTTTTTGGGTCAAAAATAGGGTTAGAATTAGGGTTTTGGGTTAAAATTAGGTTTCTAGGTCAAAATAAGGGCTTAGGGTTAGAATTTGGATTAGAATTAGGGTTTTGGGTCAAACATAGGGTTTAGGGTTTGAATTAGGTTTTTGAGTTAAAAATAGGTTGTTGGGTCAATACGTTAGAATTAGGGTTTCGGGTTAAAATTAGGGTTTCGTGTCAAATTTTGGGTTTAGGGTCAAAATTAGGGTTTAGTGTTTGAATTAGGATTTTGAGTTAAAAATGGGATTTTGGGTCAAAAATTGGGTTAGAATTAGGGTTTTGGGTCAAAATTAGGGCTTTGGGTTAAAATTAAGGTTTTGGTTTAAAATTAGGGTTTCGGGTCAAAATTAGGGTTCCAGGTCAAATTTAGGGTTTCGGTACAAAATTAGGGTTTAGGGTATGAAATAGGGTTATGAGTTTAAAATAGGGTTTTGGGTAAAAAATACGGTTAGAATTAGGGTTTTGGGTCAAAATCAGGGCTTTGGGTTAAAACTAGGGCTTCGGGTCAAAATTAGTGTTCTTGGTCAAATTTAGGGATTGGTTTCAAAATTAGGGTTTGGATTAGGGCTTGGTGCTAAAAATAGGGTTCTGGGTCAAAAATAAGGTTAGAATTAGTGTTTTGGGTCAAAATTAGGGCTCTTGGAACGAATTAGGGTTTAGGGTTTGAATTAGGGTTTTGAGTTAAAAATAGGTTTTTGGGTCAAAAATAGGGTTAGATTCAGGGTTTTGGGTTAAAATTAGGGTTCTGGGTCAAAATTAGGGCTTAGGGCTAGAATTAGGGTTTTGGGTAAAATTAGGGTTTCGGGTCAAAATTAGGGTTCAGGGTCAAATTTAGGGTTTAGGGTCAAAATTAGGGTTTAGGGTGTGAAATAGGGTTTTGGGTTAATAATTAGGTTAAAATTAGGGTTTTGGATCAAACATAGGGTTTAGGGTTTGCATAGGGTTTTGAGTTAAAAATAGGTTTTTGGGTCATAAATAGGGTTAGAATTAGGGTTTCGGGTCAAATTTTGGGTTTAGGGTCAAAATTAGGGTTTAGGGTTTGAATTAGACTTTTGAGTTAAAAATAGGATTTTGGGTCAAAAATAGGGTTAGAATTAGGGTTTTGTGTCAAGATTTGGGCTTTGGGTTAAAGTTAGGGTTTTGGTTTAAAATTAGGGTTTCGTGTCAAAATTAGGGTTCGGGGTCAATTTTAGGGTTTAGGGTTTGAAATAGGGTTTTGAGTTAAAAATAGGTTGTTGGGTCAGAAATACGGTTAGAATTAGGGTTTCGGGTTAAAATTAGGGTTTCATGTCAAATTTTGGGTTTAGGGTCAAAATTAGGGTTTAGTGTTTGAATTAGGATTTTGGGTCAAAAATAAGGTTAGAATTGGTTTTGGGTCAAAATTAGGGCTATGGGTTAAAATTAGGGTTTTGGGTTAAAATTAGGGATTTGGTTTAAAATTAGGGTTACGGGTCAAAATCAGGTTTTTGTGTCAAATTTTGGGTTTAGGGTCAAAATTAGGGTTTTGAGTTTAAAATAGGGTTTTGGGTCAAAATAGGGTTAGAATTAGGGTTTTGGGTTAAAACTTGGGTTTTAGGTCCAATTTTGCGTTTTGGGTCAAAATTAGGGTTTAGGGTTTGAATTAAGGTTTTGAGTTAAAAATAGGGTTTTGGGTCAAAAATAAGGTTAGAATTATGGTTTTGGATCAAAATTAGGGCTCTGGGTTAAAATTAGGGTTTTGGGTCTAAATTAGGGTTTTTGTTACAAATTAGGGTTTAGGGTTTGAATTAAGGTTTTGAGTTAAAAATATGTTTTTGGGACAAAAATAGGGTTAGAATTAGGGTTTTGGGTTAAAATTAGGTTTCTAGGTCAAAATAAGGGCTTAGGGTTAGAATTTGGATTAGAATTAGGGTTTTGGGTCAAACATAGGGTTTAGGGTTTGAATTAGGTTTTTGAGTTAAAAATAGGTTGTTGGGTCAGAAATACGGTTAGAATTAGGGTTTCGGGTTAAAATTAGGGTTTCGTGTCAAATTTTGGGTTTAGGGTCAAAATTAGGGTTTAGTGTTTGAATTAGGATTTTGAGTTAAAAATGGGATTTTGGGTCAAAAATTGGGTTAGAATTAGGGTTTTGGGTCAAAATTAGGGCTTTGGGTTAAAATTAAGGTTTTGGTTTAAAATTAGGGTTTCGGGTCAAAATTAGGGTTCCAGGTCAAATTTAGGGTTTCGGTACAAAATTAGGGTTTAGGGTATGAAATAGGGTTATGAGTTTAAAATAGGGTTTTGGGTAAAAAATACGGTTAGAATTAGGGTTTTGGGTCAAAATCAGGGCTTTGGGTTAAAACTAGGGCTTGGGTCAAAATTAGTGTTCTTGGTCAAATTTAGGATTGGTTTCAAAATTAGGGTTTGGATTAGGGCTTGGTGTTAAAAATAGGGTTTTGGGTCAAAAATAAGGTTAGAATTAGTGTTTTGGGTCAAAATTAGGGCTCTTGGTACAAATTAGGGTTTAGGGTTTGAATTAGGGTTTTGAGTTAAAAATAGGTTTTTGGGTCAAAAATAGGGTTAGATTCAGGGTTTTGGGTTAAAATTAGGGTTCTGGGTCAAAAGGGCTTAGGGCTAGAATTAGGGTTAGAATTAGGGTTTTGGGTCAAAATTAGGGTTCGGGTCAAATTTAGGGTTTAGGGTCAAAATTAGGGTTTAGGGTGTGAAATAGGGTTTTGGGTTAATAATAAGGTTAAAATTAGGGTTTTGGATCAAACATAGGGTTTAGGGTTTGCATTAGGGTTTTGAGTTAAAAATAGGTTTTTGGGTCATAAATAGGGTTAGAATTAGGGTTTCGGGTTAAAATTAGGGTTTCGGGTCAAATTTTGGGTTTAGGGTCAAAATTAGGGTTTAGGGTTTGAATTAGACTTTTGAGTTAAAAATAGGATTTTGGGTCAAAAATAGGGTTAGAATTAGGGTTTTGTGTCAAGATTTGGGCTTTGGGTTAAAATTAGGGTTTTGGTTTAAAATTAGGGTTTCGGGTCAAAATTAGGGTTCGGGGTCAATTTTAGGGTTTAGGGTTTGAAATAGGGTTTTGAGTTTAAAAAAGGGTTTTGGGTCAAACATAGGGTTAGAATTAGGGTTTTGGGTTAAAATTAGGGTTTAGGGTCAAAATTAGGGTTTAGGGTTTGAATTAGGGTTTTGTGTTAAAAATAGGATTTTAGGTCAAAAATAAGGTTAGAATTGGTTTTGGGTCAAAATTAGGGCTATGGGTTAAAATTAGGGTTTTTGGTTAAAATTAGGGATTTGGTTTAAAATTAGGGTTTTGGGTCAAAACTTGGGTTTTAGGTCCAATTTTGCGTTTTGGGTCAAAATTAGGGTTTAGGGTTTGAATTAAGGTTTTGAGTTAAAAATAGGGTTTTGGGTCAAAAATAAGGTTAGAATTAGGGTTTTGGGTCAAAATTAGGTTTTGGGTTAAAATTAGGGTTTTGGGTCTAAATTAGGTTTGTTAAAATTAGGGTTTAGGGTTTGAATTAAGGTTTTGAGTTAAAAATATGTTTTGGGTCAAAAATAGGGTTAGAATTAGGGTTTTGGGTTAAAATTAGGTTTCTAGGTTAAAATAAGGTAGGGTTTTGGGTTAAATTAGGGTTTTGGGTCAAATATAGGGTTTAGGGTTTGAATTAGGTTTTGAGTTAAAAATAGGTTTTGGGTCAAAATAGGGTTAGAATTAGGGTTTTGGGTTAAAATTAGGTTTCAGGTCAAATGTTTAGGTCAAATTAGTTAATAATTTTTATTTTGGTTAGAATTAGGGTTTGGTCAAACATAGGGTTTAGGGTTTGAATTAGGTTTTTGAGTTAAAAATAGGTTTTTGGTTAAGAAATACTGTTAGAATTAGGGTTTCGGGTTAAAATTAGGGTTTCGTGTCAAATTTTGGGTTTAGGGTCAAAATTAGGGTTTAGTGTTTGAATTAGGATTTTGAGTTAAAAATAGGATTTTGGGTCAAAAATTGGGTTAGAATTAGGGTTTTGGGTCAAAATTAGGGCTTTGGGTTAAAATTAAGGTTTTGGTTTAAGATTAGGGTTTCGGGTCAAAATTAGGGTTCCAGGTCAAATTTAGGGTTTCGGTACAAAATTAGGGTTTAGGGTATGAAAAGGGTTATGAGTTTAAAATAGGGTTTTGGGTAAAAAATACGGTTAGAATTAAGGTTTTCGGTCAAAATCAGGGCTTTGGGTTAAAACTAGGGCTTTGGGTCAAAATTAGTGTTCTTGGTCAAATTTAGGGATTGGCTTCAAAATTAGGGTTTGGATTAGGGCTTGGTGTTAAAAATAGGGTTTTGGGTCCAAAATAAGGTTAGAATTAGTGTTTTGGGTCAAAATTAGGGCTCTTGTTACAAATTAGGGTTTAGGGTTTGAATTAGGGTTTTGAGTTAAAAATATGTTTTTGGGTCAAAAATAGGGTTAGATTCAGGGTTTTGGGTTAAAATTAGGTTCTGGGTCAAAATTAGGGCTTAGGGCTAGAATTAGGGTTAGAATTAGGGTTTTGGGTAAAATTAGGGTTTGGGTCAAAATTAGGTTCGGGTAAATTTAGGTTTAGGGTCAAAATTAGGGTTTAGGGTGTGAAATAGGGTTTTGGGTTAATAATTAGGTTAAAATTAGGGTTTTGGATCAAACATAGGGTTTAGGGTTTGCATTAGGGTTTTGAGTTAAAAATAGGTTTTTGGGTCATAAATAGGGTTAGAATTAGGGTTTCGGGTTAAAATTAGGGTTTCGGGTCAAATTTTGGGTTTAGGGTCAAAATTAGGGTTTAGGGTTTGAATTAGACTTTTGATTTAAAAATAGGATTTTGGGTCAAAAATAGGGTTAGAATTAGGGTTTTGTGTCAAGATTTGGGCTTTGGGTTAAAATTAGGGTTTTGGTTTAAAATTAGGGTTTCGGGTCAAAATTAGGGTTCGGGGTCAATTTTAGGGTTTAGGGTTTGAAATAGGGTTTTGAGTTTAAAAAAGGGTTTTGGGTCAAACATAGGGTTAGAATTAGGGTTTTGGGTTAAAATTAGGGTTTCGGGCCAAATTTTGGGTTTAGGGTCAAAATTAGGGTTTAGGGTTTGAATTAGGGTTTTGTGTTAAAAATAGGATTTTGGGTCAAAAATAAGGTTAGAATTGGCTATGGGTTAAAATTAGGGTTTTGGGTTAAAATTAGGGATTTGGTTTAAAATTAGGGTTACGGGTCAAAATCAGGTTTTTGTGTCAAATTTTGGGTTTAGGGTCAAAATTAGGGTTTTGAGTTTAAAATAGGGTTTTGGGTCAAAATAGGGTTAGAATTAGGGTTTTGGGTCAAACATATGGTTTTAGGTCCAATTTGGGGTCAAAATTAGGTTTAGGTTTGAATTAAGGTTTGAGTTAAAATAGGGTTTGGTCAAAAATAAGGTTAGAATTAGGTTGGGTCAAAATAGGCTGTTAAAATAGGTTGGGTCTAAATAGGTTTTGTTAAAATAGGTTTAGGTTGAATTAGGTTTGAGTTAAAAATATGTTTGGTAAAAAAGGTTAAATTAGGTTGGTTAAATAGGTTTAGGTCAAAAAGGTTAGGTTAGATATTAAATTAGGTTGGGTCAAACATAGGGTTTAGGGTTTGAATTAGGTTTTGAGTTAAAAATAGGTTGTTGGGTCGAAATACGTTAGAATTAGGGTTTTGGGTTAAAATTAGGGTTTTGTGTCAAAATTGGGTTTAGGGTCAAAATTAGGGTTTAGTGTTTGAATTAGGATTTTCGTTAAAAATGGGATTTTGGGTCAAAAATTGGGTTAGAATTAGGGTTTTGGGTCAAAATTAGGCTTTGGAGTGGTTAAAATTAGGGTTTGGTCAAAATTAGGGTTCCAGGTCAAATTTAGGGTTTCGGTAAAAATTAGGGTTTAGGGTATGAAATAGGGTTATGAGTTTAAAATAGGGTTTTGGGTAAAAATACGGTTAGAATTAGGGTTTTGGGTCAAAATCGGGTTGGGTTAAAACTAGGGCTTTGGGTCAAAATTAGTGTTCTTGGTCAAATTTAGGGATTGGCTTCAAAATTAGGGTTTGGATTAGGGTTTGGTGTTAAAAATAGGGTTTTGGGTCAAAAATAAGGTTAGAATTAGTGTTTTGGGTCAAAATTAGGGTCTTGGTACAAATTAGGGTTTAGGGTTTGAATTAGGGTTTTGAGTTAAAAATAGGTTTTGGGTCAAAAATAGGGTTAGATTCAGGGTTTTGGGTTAAAATTAGGGTTCTGGTAAAGTTAGGGCTAATTAGGTTAGAATTAGGGTTTTGGGTTAAATTAGGGTTTCGGTCAAAATTAGGGTTTGGGTCAAATTTAGGGTTTAGGGTCAAAATTAGGGTTTAGGGTGTGAAATAGGGTTTTGGGTTAATAATAAGGTTAAATTAGGGTTTTGGATCAAAAATAGGGTTTAGGGTTTGCATTAGGGTTTTGAGTTAAAAATAGGTTTTGGGTCATAAATAGGGTTAGAATTAGGGTTTTGGGTTAAAATTAGGTTTGGGTCAAATTTTGGGTTTAGGGTCAAAATTAGGGTTTAGGGTTTGAATTAGACTTTGAGTTAAAAATAGGATTTTGGGTCAAAAATAGGGTTAATAGGTTTTTCGTTAAAATTAGGGTTTTGGTTTAAAATTAGGGTTTCGGTCAAAATTAGGTTCGGGTCAATTTTAGGGTTTAGGGTTTGAAATAGGGTTTTGAGTTTAAAAAAGGGTTTTGGGTCAAACATAGGGTTAGAATTAGGGTTTTGGGTTAAAATTAGGGTTTAGGGTCAAAATTAGGGTTTAGGGTTTGAATTAGGGTTTTGTGTTAAAAATAGGATTTTAGGTCAAAAATAAGGTTAGAATTGGTTTTGGGTCAGAATTAGGGCTATGGGTTAAAATTAGGGTTTTGGGTTAAAATTAGGGAATTGGTTTAAAATTAGGGTTTAGGGTCAAAATTGTTTTGTGTCAAATTTTGGGTTTAGGGTCAAAATTAGGGTTTTGAGTTTAAAATAGGGTTTTGGGTCAAAATAGTAGATTGTTTTTTTTGTCAATTTTTTATAGTTTAGGTTTGATTGTGAGTTAGGTTTTATAAGTTAAATTAGGTTTTAAATAGGTGTTAATTGGTTTGGTCTAAATTAGGTTTTTTAAATTAGGTTTAGGTTTGAATTAGGTTTGTTAATATGTTTTGGGTAATAGGTTAGAATTAGGTTGGTAATGGTTTCTGGTCAAATAAGGTTAGGTTAGAATTTGGATTAGAATTAGGTTTTGGGTCAAACATAGGGTTTAGGGTTTGAATTAGGTTTTGAGTTAAAAATAGGTTTTGGGTAATTAGGGTTGTAAAATTAGGGTTTGTGTCAAATTTGTGGAAAATGGAGGAAGATTTTGAGTTAAAAATGGGATTTGGGTCAAAAATTGGGTTAGAATTAGGGTTTTGGGTCAAAATTAGGGCTTTGGGTTAAAATTAAGGTTTTGGTTTAAAATTAGGTTTCGGTCAAAATTAGGGATCCAGTCAAATTTAGGGTTTCGGTACAAAATTAGGGTTTAGGGTATGAAAAGGGTTATGAGTTTAAAATAGGGTTTTGGGTAAAAATACGTTAGAATTAGGGTTTTGGGTCAAAATCGTGGTTTGGGTTAAAACTAGGGTTTTGGGTCAAAATTAGTGTTCTTGGTCAAATTTAGGGATTGGCTTCAAAATTAGGGTTTGGATTAGGGCTTGGTGTTAAAAATAGGGTTTTGGGTCAAAAATAAGGCTAGAATTAGTGTTTTGGGTCAAAATTAGGGCTCTTGGTACAAATTAGGGTTTAGGGTTAGAATTAGGGTTTTGAATTAAAAATAGGTTTTTGGGTCAAAAATAGGGTTAGATTCAGGGTTTTGTGTTAAAATTAGGGTTCTGGGTCAAAATTAGGGCTTAGGGCTAGAATTAGGGTTAGAATTAGGGTTTTGGGTAAAATTAGGTTTGGTCAAAATTAGGGTTCTGGGTAAAATTTAGGGTTTAGGGTCAAAATTAGTGTTTAGTGTGTGAAATAGGGTTTTGGGTTAATAATAAGGTTAAAATTAGGGTTTTGGATCAAACATAGGGTTAAGGGTTTGAATTAGGGTTTTGAGTTAAAAATAGGTTTTTGGGTTATAAATAGGGTTAGAATTAGGGTTTCGGGTTAAAATTAGGGTTTCGGGTCAAATTTTGGGTTTAGGGTCAAAATTAGGGTTTAGGGTTTGAATTAGACTTTTGAGTTAAAAATAGGATTTTGGGTCAAAAATAGGGTTAGAATTAGGGTTTTGTGTCAAGATTTGGGCTTTGGGTTAAAGTTAGGGTTTTGGTTTAAAATTAGGGTTTCGTGTCAAAATTAGGGTTCGGGGTCAATTTTAGGGTTTAGGGTTTGAAATAGGGTTTTGAGTTTAAAAAAGGGTTTTGGGTCAAACATAGGGTTAAAATTAGGGTTTTGGGTTCAAATTAGGGTTTCGGGCCAAATTTTGGGTTTAGGGTCAAAATTAGGGTTTAGGGTTTGAATTAGGGTTTTGTGTTAAAAATAGGATTTTGGGTCACAAATAAGGTTAGAATTGGCTATGGGTTAAAATTAGGGTTTTGGGTTAAAATTAGGGATTTGGTTTAAAATTAGGGTTACGGGTCAAAATCAGGTTTTTGTGTCAAATTTTGGGTTTAGGGTCAAAATTAGGGTTTTGAGTTTAAAATAGGGTTTTGGGTCAAAATAGGGTTTTAGGGTTTGGGTATTTTAGGTCCAAATTTGCGTTTTGGGTCAAAATTAGGGTTTAGGGTTTGAATTAAGGTTTTGAGTTAAAAATAGGGTTTTGGGTCTAAATTAGGGTTTTTGTTACAAATTAGGGTTTAGGGTTTGAATTAAGGTTTTGAGTTAAAAATATGTTTTTGGGTCAAAAATAGGGTTAGAATTAGGGTTTTGGGTTAAAATTAGGTTTCTAGGTCAAAATAAGGGCTTAGGGTTAGAATTTGGATTAGAATTAGGGTTTTGGGTCAAACATAGGGTTTAGGGTTTGAATTAGGTTTTTGAGTTAAAAATAGGTTGTTGGGTCAGAAATACGGTTAGAATTAGGGTTTCGGGTTAAAATTAGGGTTTCGTGTCAAATTTTGGGTTTAGGGTCAAAATTAGGGTTTAGTGTTTGAATTAGGATTTTCAGTTAAAAATGGGATTTTGGGTCAAAAATTGGGTTAGAATTAGGGTTTTGGGTCAAAATTAGGGCTTTAGGTTAAAATTAGGGTTTCGGGTCAAAATTAGGGTTCCAGGTCAAATTTAGGGTTTCGGTACAAAATTAGGGTTTAGGGTATGAAATAGGGTTATGAGTTTAAAATAGGGTTTTGGGTAAAAAATACGGTTAGAATTAGGGTTTTGGGTCAAAATCAGGGCTTTGGGTTAAAACTAGGGCTTCGGGTCAAAATTAGTGTTCTTGGTCAAATTTAGGGATTGGCTTCAAAATTAGGGTTTGGATTAGGGCTTGGTGTTAAAAATAGGGTTTTGGGTCAAAAATAAGGTTAGAATTAGTGTTTTGGGTCAAAATTAGGGCTCTTGGTACAAATTAGGGTTTAGGGTTTGAATTAGGGTTTTGAGTTAAAAATAGGTTTTTGGGTCAAAAATAGGGTTAGATTCAGGGTTTTAAGTTAAAATTAGGGTTCTGGAAGGCTTAGGGCTAGAATTAGGGTTAGAATTAGGGTTTTGGGTAAAATTAGGGTTTCGGGTCAAAATTAGGGTTCGGGGTCAAATTTAGGGTTTAGGGTCAAAATTAGGGTTTAGGGTGTGAAATAGGGTTTTGGGTTAATAATAAGGTTGAAATTAGGGTTTTGGATCAAAAATAGGGTTTAGGGTTTGCATTAGGGTTTTGAGTTAAAAATAGGTTTTTGGGTCATAAATAGGGTTAGAATTAGGGTTTCGGGTTAAAATTAGGGTTTCGGGTCAAATTTTGGGTTTAGGGTCAAAATTAGGGTTTAGGGTTTGAATTAGACTTTTGAGTTAAAAATAGGATTTTGGGTCAAAAATAGGGTTAGATTTAGGGTTTTGTGTCAAGATTTGGGCTTTGGGTTAAAATTAGGGTTTTGGTTTAAAATTAGGGTTTCGGGTCAAAATTAGGGTTCGGGGTCAATTTTAGGGTTTAGGGTTTGAAATAGGGTTTTGAGTTTAAAAAAGGGTTTTGGGTCAAACATAGGGTTAGAATTAGGGTTTTGGGTTAAAATTAGGGTTTCGGGCCAAATTTTGGGTTTAGGGTCAAAATTAGGGTTTAGGGTTTGAATTAGGGTTTTGTGTTAAAAATAGGATTTTGGGTCAAAAATAAGGTTAGAATTGGTTTTGGGTCAAAATTAGGGCTATGGGTTAAAATTAGGGTTTTGGGTTAAAATTAGGGAATTGGTTTAAAATTAGGGTTACGGGTCAAAATCAGGTTTTTGTGTCAAATTTTGGGTTTAGGGTCAAAATTAGGGTTTTGAGTTTAAAATAGGGTTTTGGGTCAAAATAGGGTTAGAATTAGGGTTTTGGGTCAAAACTTGGGTTTTAGGTCCAATTTTGCGGTTTGGGTCAAAATTAGGGTTTAGGGTTTGAATTAAGGTTGAGTTAAAAATAGGGTTTTGGGTCAAAAATAAGGTTAGAATTAGGGTTTTGGGTCAAAATTAGGGCTCTGGGTTAAAATTAGGGTTTTGGGTCTAAATTAGGGTTTTTGTTACAAATTAGGGTTTAGGGTTTGAATTAAGGTTTTGAGTTAAAAATATGTTTTTGGGTCAAAAATAGGGTTAGAATTAGGGTTTTGGGTTAAAATTAGGTTTCTAGGTCAAAATAAGGCTTAGGGTTAGAATTTGGATTAGAATTAGGGTTTTGGGTCAAACATAGGGTTTAGGGTTTGAATTAGGTTTTTGAGTTAAAAATAGGTTGTTGGGTCAGAAATACGGTTAGAATTAGGGTTTCGGGTTAAAATTAGGGTTTCGTGTCAAATTTTGGGTTTAGGGTCAAAATTAGTGTTTAGTGTTTGAGTTAGGATTTTGAGTTAAAAATGGGATTTTGGGTCAAAAATTGGGTTAGAATTAGGGTTTTGGGTCAAAATTAGGGCTTTGGGTTAAAATTAAGGTTTTGGTTTAAAATTAGGGTTTCGGGTCAAAATTAGGGATCCAGGTCAAATTTAGGGTTTCGGTCCAAAATTAGGGTTTAGGGTATGAAATAGGGTTATGAGTTTAAAATAGGGTTTTGGGTAAAAAATACGCTTAGAATTAGGGTTTTGGGTCAAAATCAGGGCTTTGGGTTAAAACTAGGGTTTTGGGTCAAAATTAGTGTTCTTGGTCAAATTTAGGGATTGGTTAAAATAGGGTTGGATTGGTTGTTAAAATAGGGTTTTGGGTCAAAAATAAGGCTAGAATTAGTGTTTTGGGTCAAATTTAGGGCTCTTGGTACAAATTAGGGTTTAGGGTTAGAATTAGGGTTTTGAGTTAAAAATAGGTTTTTGGGTCAAAAATAGGGTTAGATTCAGGGTTTTGTGTTAAAATTAGGGTTCTGGGTCAAAATTAGGGCTTAGGGCTAGAATTAGGGTTAGAATTAGGGTTTTGGGTAAAATTAGGGTTTCGGGTCAAAATTAGGGTTCGGGGTCAAATTTAGGGTTTAGGGTCAAAATTAGGGTTTAGGGTGTGAAATAGGGTTTTGGGTTAATAATAAGGTTAAAATTAGGGTTTTGGATCAAACATAGGGTTAAGGGTTTGAATTAGGGTTTTGAGTTAAAAATAGGTTTTTGGGTTATAAATAGGGTTAGAATTAGGGTGTCGGGTTAAAATTAGGGTTTCGGGTCAAATTTTGGGTTTAGGGTCAAAATTAGGGTTTAGGGTTTGAATTAGGCTTTTGAGTTAAAAATAGGATTTTGGGTCAAAAATAGGGTTAGAATTAGGGTTTTGTGTCAAGATTTGGGCTTTGGGTTAAAATTAGGGTTTTGGTTTAAAATTAGGGTTTCGGGTAAAAATTAGGGTTCGGGGTCAATTTTAGGGTTTACGGTTAGAATTAGGGTTTAGGGTTTGAAATAGGGTTTTGAGTTTAAAAACGGGTTTTGGGTCAAACATATGGTTAGAATTAGGGTTTTGGGTTGAAATTAGGGTTTCGGGCCAAATTTTGGGTTTAGGGTCAAAATTAGGGTTTTGGGTTTGAATTAGGGTTGGGTTAAAAATAGGATTTTGGGTCAAAAATAAGGTTAAAATTGGTTTTGGGTCAAAATTAGGGCTATGGGTTAAAATTAGGGTTTTGGGTTAAAATTAGGGATTTGGTTTAAAATTAGGGTTACGGGTCAAAATCAGGTTTTTATGTCAAATTTTGGGTTTGGGTCAAAATTAGGGTTTTGAGTTTAAAATAGGGTTTTGGGTCAAAATAGGGTTAGAATTTGGGTTTTGGGTCCAAATTTGCGTTTTGGGTCAAAATTAGGGTTTAGGGTTTGAATTAAGGTTTTGAGTTAAAAATAGGGTTTTGGGTCAAAAATAAGGTTAGAATTAGGGTTTTGGGTCAAAATTAGGGCTCTGGGTTAAAATAAGGGTTTTGGGTCAAAATTAGGGTTTTTGTTACAAATTAGGGTTTAGGGTTTGAATTAAGGTTTTGAGTTAAAAATATGTTTTTGGGTCAAAATTAGGGTTTTTGGTACAAATTAGGGTTTTGAGTTAAAAATAGGTTTTTGGGTCAAAAATAGGGTTAAAATTAGGGTTCTAGGTCAAAATTAGGGCTTAGGGTTAGAATTTCGGTTAGAATTAGGGTTTTGGGTAAAATTAGGGTTTTGGGTCCAAATTAGGGTTCGGGGTCAAATTTAGGGTTTAGGGTCAAAATTAGGGTTTAGGGTTTGAAGTAGGGTTTTGGGTCAAAAATAGGGTTAGAATTAGGGTTTAAGTTCAAAATTAGGGCTTTGGGTTAAATTTAGGGTTTTGGGTCAAACGTAGGGTTTAGGGTTTGAATTCTGGTTTTGAGTTAAAAATAGGTTTTTGGGTAAAAAATACGGTTAGAATTAGGGTTTTGGGTTAAAAATAGGGTTCTGGGTCAAAATTAGGGCATAGGGTTAGAATTTGGGTTAGAATTAGGGTTTTGGGTAAAATTAGGGTTTCGGATCAAAATTAGGGTTCGGGGTCAAATTTAGTGTTTAGGGACAAAATTAGGGTTTAGGGTTTGCGGGTCAAAATAGGGTTAGAATTAGGGTTTTAGGTCAAAATTAGGGCTTTGGGTTAAAATTGGGGTTTTGGGTCAAACATAGCGTTTAGGGTGTGAATTAGGGTTTTGAGTTAAAAATATGTTTTTGGGTCATAAATAGGGTTAGAATTAGGGTTTCGGGTCAAATTTTTGGTTTAGGGTCAAAATTAGGGTTTAGGGTTTGAATTAGCGTTTTGAGTTAAAAATAGGATTTTGGGTCAAAAATAGGCTTAGAATTAGGGTTTGGGTCAAAATTAGGGCTTTTGGTTAAAATTAGGGTTTTGGGTTAAAATAAGGGTTTTGGTTTAAAATTAGGGTTTCGAGTCAAAATTAGTGTTCTGGGTCAAAGTTAGGGTTCAGGGTTTGAATTAGGGTTTGGTGTTTTAAATAAGGTTTTGGGTCAAAAATAGGGTTATAATTAGGGTTTTGGGTCAAAATTAGGGTTTAGGGTTTGAAATATGGTTGAGTTTAAGATAGGGTTTTGGGTCAAAAATAGGGTTAGAATTAGGTTTTTGCGTCAAAATTAGGGCTTTGGGTTACAATTAGGGTTTTGGGTTAAAGTTAGGGCTTTGGGTTAAAATTAGTGTTTAGGATCAAAAAAAGGGTTTAGGGTTTGAATTTGGGTTTTGAGTTTAAAATAGGGTTTTGGGTCAAAATTAGGGTTTTGGGTCAAGGTTTGAGTTAGGGTTTTGAGTTAAAAATAGGGTTTTGGGTCAAAATAGTATTAAAATTAGGTTTTGGGTTAAAATTTAGTGTTTCGAGTCAAAATCAGGGATCTGGTTCAAAATTAGGGTTTAGGGTTTGAATTAGGGTTAGAATTAGGCTTTTGGGTAAAATTAGGGTTTCGGGTCAAATTTAGGGTTCTGGGTCAAATTTAGGGTTTAGGGATTGAATTAGGTTTTGAGTTTAAAATTGGGTTTTGGGTCAAAAATAGGGTTAGAATTAGGGTTTTGGGTTAAAATTAGGGTTTTGGGAAAAATTAGGGTTCTTGGTCAAATTTAAGGTTTAGGATCAAAATTAGGGATTAGGGTTTGAATTAGCGTTTTGAGTTTAAAATAGGATTTTGGGTCAAAATAGGGTTAGAATTAGGGTTTTGGGTCAAAATTAGGGCTTTGGGTTAAAATTTGTGTTTTGGTTTATAATTAGGGTTTTGGGTCAAAATTAACGTTTAGGGTTTGAATTAGGGTTTTGAGTTAAAAATAGGGTTTTGGGTCAAAATTAAGGCTTTGGGTTAAAATTAGGGTTTTGGTTTAAAATTAGGGTTTCAGGTCAAATTTTGGGTTCTGGTCAAAATTATGGTTTAGGGTTTGAAATTGGGTTTTGAGTTTAAAATAGGGTTTTGGGTCAAAAGTAGGGTTAGAATTAGGGTTTTGGGTCAAAATTATGGCTTTGGGTTAAAATTAGGGTTTGTGGTCAAATTTTGGGTTTTGGGTCCAAATTAGGGTTATGGGTCAAAATTAGGGTTTAGGGTTTGAATTAGGGGTTTGAGTTAAAAATAGGGTTTTGGGTCAAAAATAGGTTTAGAATTCGGGTTTTGGGTTAAAATTAGGGTTTTGAGTTAAAATTAGGGTTTTGGGAAATTTTAGGGTTCTGGGTCAAATTTAGGGTTTAGGATCAAAATTAGGGTGTAGGGTTTGAATTGAGGTTTTGAGTTTAAAATAGGGTTTTGTGTCAAAAATAAGGTTAGAATTAGGGTTTGGTGTTATAATTTGGGTATTGGGTCCAAATTATGGTTTTGGATTAAAATTAGGGTTTCGGGTCAAAATTAGGGTTCTGGCTCAGATTTAGGGTTTAGGGTTTGAATTAGGGTTTTGAGTTTAAAATAAGGTTTTGGGTCAAAATAGGGTTACAATTAGGGTTTTGTGTAAAATTATGGTTTATGGTCAAAATTAGAGTTTAGGGTTTGAATTAAGGTTTTGAGTTAAAAATAGGGTTGAGGGTCAAAAATAGGGTTAGAATTAGGGTTTTGGTTTAAAATTAGGGTTTCGGGTCAAAATTTGGGTTTTGGGTCTGATTTAGAGTTTTGATTTTAAAATAGGGTTTTGGGTCAAAATTAGGGTTTCGGGTCAAAATTAGGGTTCTGGGTCAGATTTAGGGTTTAGGGTTTGAAATAGGGTTTTGAGTTTAAAATAGGGTTTTGGATCAAAAATAGGGTTAGTATTAGGGTTTTGCATTAAAATTAGGGTTACGGGCCAGAATTAGGTTTTTGGGTCAAATTTTGGGTTTAGGGTCAAAATTAGGGTTTAGGGTTTGAATTAGGGTTGAGTTAAAAATAGGATTTTGGGGCAAAATGGGGTTAGAATTAGGGTTTTGGGTCAAAACTTGGGTTTTGGGTCCAAATTTGGGTTTGGGGACATAATTGGGGTTTAGGGTTTGAATTAAGGTTTTGAGTTAAAAATAGGGTTGTGTTAAAAATAAGGTTAGAATTAGGGTTTTTGTTCAAAATTAGGGCTTTGTGTCAAAATTAGTGTTTTTGGTCAAATTAGGGTTTAGGGTTTTGAGTTAAAAATTGGTTTTTGGGTCAAAAATAGGGTTAGAATTAGGTTTTTGGGTTAAAATTAGGGTTCTTGGTCAAAATTAGGGCTTACGTTTAGAATTAGGGTTTTGGGTAAAATCAGGGTTTTGGGTCAAAATTAGTGTTTAGGATTTTAAATAGGGATTGAATTAGGGTTTTAGGTCAAAATTAAGGCTTTGGGTTAAAATTAAGGTTTTGGGCCAAACCTAGGGTTTAGGGTTTGAATTAGGGTTTTGAGTTAAAAATAGGTTTTTGGGTCAGAAATAGGGTTAGAATTAAGGTTTCGGGTTAAAATTAGGGTTTCGGGTCAAATTTTGGGTTTGGGGTCAAAATTAGGGTTTAGGGTTTGAATTAGGATTTTGAGTTAAAAAAAAGGATTTTGGGAAAACAAATAGGGTTAGGTTTTGGGTCAAAATTAGGGCTTTGGGTTAAAATTAGGTTTTTGGATTAAAATTAGGGGTTTGGTTTAAAATTGGGGTTTCGGGTCAAAATTAGGGTTCCGGGTCAAAATTAGGGTTTAGGGTTTGAATTAGGGTTTTGGGAAAAATTAGGGTTCTGGGTTAAATTTAGGGTTTAGGGTTTTGAGTTTAAAAAAGGGTTTTGGGTCAAAAATAAGGTTAGGATTAGGGTTTTGGGTTTAAATTTAGGTATTGGGTCCAAATTAGGGTTTTGGCTCAAAATTAGAGTTTAGGGTTTGAATTAGGGTTTTGAGTTAAAGATATGTTTTTGGGTCAAAAATAGGGTTAGAATTAGGGTTTTGGGATAAAATTAGGGTTCTGTGTCAAAATTAGGGCTTAGGGTTAGAATTTGGGTTAGAATTAGGATTTTGGGTAAAATTAGGGTTTCGTGTCAAAATTAGGGTTTGGGGTCAAATTTAGGGTTTAGGGTGAAAATTAGGGTTTAGGGTTTGAAATAGGGTTTTGAGTTTAAAATAGGGTTTTGAGTCAAAAATAGTGTTAGAATTTGGGTTTTATGTCAAAATTAGGGCTTTGGGTTAAAATTAGCGTTTTGGGTCAAACATAGGGTTTGGGGTTTGAATTAGGGTTGAGTTAAAAATAGGTTTTTGGGTTAGAAATAGTGTTAGAATTAGGGTTTTGGGTTAAAATTAGGGTTTCGGGTGGTCAAAATTAGGGTTTAGGGTTTGAATTACGGTTTTGAGTTAAAAATAGGATTTTGGGTCAAAAAAAGGGTTAGAATTAGGGTTTTGGGTCAAAATTAAGGCTTTGGGTTAAAATTAGGGTTTCCGGTCAAAATTAGGGTTCAGGGTCAAATTTAGGGTTTCGGATCAAAATTAGGGTTTAGAGTTTGAAATAGGGTTGAGTTTAAAATTGGGTTTTGGGTCGAAAATACGGTTAGAATTAGGGTTTTTTGTCAAAATTAGGGCTTTGGGTTAAAATTAGTGTTTTGGGTCAAAATTTGGGTTTTGGGTCCCAATTAGGGTTTTGGGGGTTTAGGGTTTCGGGTCAAAACTTGGGTTTTGGGTTACAATTAGGGTTTTCGGTTAAAATTAGGGCTTTGGGGTTACAATTAGGGTTTTGGGTTAAAATTAGTGTTTAGGATCGAAATTAGGGCTTAGGGTTAGAATTTGGGTTAGAATTAGGATTTTGGATAAAATTAGGGTTTCGGGTCAAAATTAGGGTTCGGGGTCAATTTAGTGTTTAGAGTTTGAAATAGGGTTTTGAGTTTAAAATAGGGTTTTGGGTCAAAAATAGTGTTAGAATTAGGGTTTTATGGCAAAATTAGGGCTTTGGGTTAAAATTAGGGTTTTGGGTCAAACATAGGGTAAAGGGTTTAAATTTGGGTTTTGAGTAAAAAATAGGTTTTTGGGTCAGAAATAGGGTTAGAATTAGGGTTTTGGGTCAAATTTTGGGTTTAGGGTCAGAATTAGGGTTTAGGGTTTGAATTAGGGTTTTATGTTTAAAATAGGATTTTGGGTCTAAAATAGGGTTAGAATTAGGGTTTTGGGTCAAAATTAGGGCTTTGGGTTAAAATAATGTTTTGGTTTATAATTAGGGTTTTGGGTCAAAATTAGCGTTTAGGGTTTGAATTAGGGTTTTGAGTTAAAAATTGGGTTTTGGGTCCAAATTAGGGTTATGGGTCAAAATTAGGGTTTAGGGTTTGAATTAGGGTGTTGAGTTAAAAATAGGGTTTTGGGTCAAAATAGGGTTAGAATTCGGGTTTTGGGTTAAAATTAAGGCTTTGGGTTAAAATTAGGGTTTTGGGCCAAACCTAGGGTTTAGGGTTTCAATTAGGGTTTTGAGTTAAAAATAGG
Organism: Sophora flavescens; assembly: GCA_030762895.1. Lineage (NCBI taxonomy): Eukaryota > Viridiplantae > Streptophyta > Magnoliopsida > Fabales > Fabaceae > Sophora > Sophora flavescens. Next base: position 13,908,712 of record JAUPTC010000010.1, on the reverse strand, counting down.
TTTTTGGGTCAGAAATAGGGTTAGAATTAGGGTTTTGAGTTAAAAAAAAGGATTTTGGGAACAAATAGGGTTAGGTTTTGGGTCAAAATTAGGGCTTTGGGTTAAAATTAGGTTTATGGATTAAAATTAGGGTTTTGGTTTAAAATTAGGGTTTCGGGTCAAAATTAGGGTTTAGGGTTTGAATTAGGCTTTTGGGTAAAATTAGGGTTTCGGGTCAAAATTAGGGTGCTGGGTTAAAATTAGGGTTTTGGGAAAAATTAGGGTTCTGGCTCAAAATTAGGTTTTGGCTCAAAATTAGAGTTTAGGATTTGAATTAAGGTTTTGAGTTTAAAATAGGGTTTTGGGTCAAAAATAGGGTTAGAATTAGGGTTTTGGTTTAAAAATAGGGATTTGGTTCAAAATTAGGGTTATGGGTCAGATTTAAGCTTTAGGGTCAAAATTAGGGTTTAGGTTTTGAAATAGGGTTTTGAGTTTAAAATAGGGTTTTGGGTCAAAAATAGGGTTAGTATTTGGGTTTTGGGTCAAAATTAGGGCTCTGGGTTAGAATTTGGGTTAGCATTAGGATTTTGGGTAAAATTAGGGTTTCGTGTCAAAATTAGGGTTTGGGGTCAAATTTAGGGTTTAGGGTCAAAATTAGGGTTTAGGGTTTGAAATAGGGTTTTGAGTTTAAAATAGGGTTTTGGGTCAAAAATAGTGTTAGAATTAGGGTTTTATATCAAAATTAGGGCTTTGGGTTAAAATTAGCGTTTTGGGTCAAACATAGGGTCTGGGGTTTGAATTAGGGTTGAGTTAAAAATAGGTTTTTGGGTCAGAAATAGTGTTAGAATTAGGGTTTTGGGTTAAAATTAGGGTTTCGGGTGGTCAAAATTAGGGTTTAGGGTTTGAATTACGGTTTTGAGTTAAAAATTGGATTTTGTGTCAAAAATAGGGTTAGAATTAGGGTTTTGGGTCAAAATTAAGGCTTTGGGTTAAAATTAAGGTTTTGGGTTAAAATTAGGGTTTTGGTTTAAAATTAGGGTTTCCGGTCAAAATTAGGGTTCTGGGTCAAATTTAGGGTTTCAGATCAAAATTAGGGTTTAGGGTTTGAAATAGGGTTTTGAGTTTAAAATTGGGTTTTGGGTCAAAAATACGGTTAGAATTAGGGTTTTTTGTCAAAATTAGGGCTTTGGGTTAAAATTAGTGTTTTGGGACAAAATTTGGGTTTTGGGTCCCAATTAGGGTTTTGGGGTTTTAGGGTTTGAATTTGGGTTTTGGGTAAAAAAAGGTTAGAATTAGGGTTTTGGGTCAAAACTTGGGTTTTGGGTTACAATTAGGGTTTTCGGTTAAAATTAGGGCTTTGGGTTACAATTAGGGTTTTGGGTTAAAATTAGTGTTTAGGATCAAAATAAGGGTTTAGGGTTTGTATTAGGGTTTTGAGCTTAAAATAGGGTTTTGGGTCAAAATTAGGGTTTTGGGTCAAGGTTTGAATTAGGGTTTTGAATTAAAAATAGGGTTTTGGGTCAAAAATAGTGTTAAAATTAGGGTTTTGGGTTAAAATTTAGTGTTACGGGGTCAAAATTGGGTTTGAATTAGCTTTAGAATTAGGCTTTTGGGTAAAATTAGGGTTTCGGGTCAAAATTAGGTTTCCGGGTCAAATTTAGGGTTTAGGGAATGAATTAGGTTTTGAGTTTAAAATTGGGTTTTGGGTTAAAAATAGGGTTAGAATTAGGGTTTTGGGTTAAAATTAGGGTTTTGGGAAAAATTAGGGTTCTGGGTCAAATTTAAGGTTTAGGATCAAAATTAGGGTTTTGGGTTTGAATTAGGGTTTTGAGTTTAAAATAGGATTTTGGGTCAAAATAGGGTTAGAATTAGGGTTTTGGGAATGAATTAGGTTTTGAGTTTAAAATTGGGTTTTGGGTTAAAAATAGGGTTAGAATTAGGGTTTTGGGTTAAAATTAGGGTTTTGGGAAAAATTAGGGTTCTGGGTCAAATTTAAGGTTTAGGATCAAAATTAGGGTTTAGGGTTTGAATTAGGGTTTTGAGTTTAAAATAGGATTTTGGGTCAAAATAGGGTTAGAATTAGGGTTTTGGGATAAAATTTGGGTTTTGGGTCCAAATTTGGGTTTGGGTCAAAATTAGGGTTTAGGGTTTGAATTAAGGTTTTGAGTTAAAAATAGGGTTTTTGGTAAAAAATAAAGTTAGTTTTAGGGTTTTGGGTCAAATTAGGGCTCTGGGTTAAAATTAAGGTTTTGGGTACAAATTAGGGTTAAGGGTTTGAATTAGGGTTTTGTGTTAAAGATATGTTTTTGGGTCAAAAATAGGGTTAGAATTAGGGTTTTGGGTTTAAATTAGGATTGTGTCAAAATTAGGGCTTAGGGTTAGAATTTGGGTTAGAATTAGGATTCAAGGGGTAGGAGAGATTTGGAATGAAAAACCATACTTTGACATTCAAAGCTGATATAAAGAATAGCATGCTAACCAAAAGATGCAACTTATCAATAGTTTCAAATTGAGAACAACCCATTCAGATACATGCAAAAATACTTCATAGCAGCTGACTGTGTCCTCTAACATGATTTAGGGTTCGGGGTCAAATTTAGGGTTGAGGGTCAAAATTAGGGTTTAGGGTTTGAAATAGGGTTTTGAGTTTAAAATAGGGTTTTGGGTCAAAAATAGTGTTAGAATTAGGGTTTTAGGTCAAAATTAGGGCTTTGAGATAAAATTAGGGTTTTGGGTCAAACATAGGGTTTAGTGTTTGAATTAGGGTTTTGAGTAAAAAATAGGTTTTTGGGTCAGAAATAGGGTTACAATTAGGGTTTTGGGTTAAAATTAGGGTTTCGGGTCATATTTTGGGTTTAGGGTCAAAATTAGGGATTAGGGTTTGAATTAGGGTTTTGAGTTAAAAATAGGATTTTTAGTCTAAAATAGGGTTATAATTAGGGTTTTGGGTCAAAATTAGGGCTTTGGATTAAAATTAGGGTTTTGGGTTATAATTAGGGTCTTGGGTCCAAATTAGGGTTTTGGGTCAAAATTAGTGTTTAGGGTTTGAATTAGGGTTTTGAGTTAAAAATAGGGTTTTGGGTCAAAATTAGGGTTAGATTAAGGTTTTGGGTTAAATTTAGGGTTTTTGGTCAAAAATAGGGCTTTGGGTTAAAATTAGGGTTTCGGGTCAAAATTAGGGTTTTGGTTTAAAATTAGGAATTCGGGTCAAAATTAGGGTTCTCGGTCAAATTTAGGGTTTAGGATCAAAATTAGGGTTTAGGGTTTGAAATACGATTTTGAGTTTTAAATAGGGTTTTGGGTCAAAATTAGGGTTAGAATTAGGGTTTTGGGTCAAAATTATGGCTTTGGGTTAAAATTAGGGTTTGGGGTCAAAATTTGGGTTTTGGGTCCAAATTAGGGTTATGGGTCAAAATTATGGTTTAGGGTTTGAATTAGGGTTTTGAGTTAAAAATAGGGTTTTTGGTCAAAAATAGGGTTAGAATTAGGGTTTAGGGTTAAAATTAGGGTTTTGAGTTAAAATTCGGGTTTTGGGAAAAATTATGGTTCTGGGTCAAATTTAAGGTTTAGGATCAAAATTAGGGTATAGGGTTTGAATTAGGGTTTTGCGTTTAAAATAGGGTTTTGGGTCAAAAATAAGGTTAGAATTAGGGTTTGGTGTTAAAATTTGGGTATTGGGTCCAAATTTGGGTTTTGGGTCAAAATTAGAGTTTAGTGTTTGAATTAAGGTTTTGAGTTAAAAATAGGATTTTGGGTCAAAAATAGGGTTAGAATTAGGGTTTTGGTTTAAAATTAGGGTTTCGGGTCAAAGTTAGGGTTTTGGGTCAGATTTAGGGTTTAGGGTTTGAAATAGGGTTTTGAGTTTAAAATAGGGTTTTGGGTCAAAATAGGGTTAGAATTAGGGTTTTGGGTCAAAATTAGAGTTTAGGGTTTGAATTAAGGTTTTGATTTAAAAATAGGGTTTAGGGTCAAAATAGGGTTAGAATTAAGGTTTTGGTTTAAAATTAGGGTTCGGGTCAAAATTTGGGTTTTGGGTCAGATTTAGGGTTTTGATTTAAAAATAGGGTTTTGGGTCAAATATAGGGTTTGAATTAGGGTTTTGGTTTAAAATTAGGGTTTCGGGTCAAAATTAGGGTTCTGGGTCAGATTTAGGGTTTAGGGTTTGAAATAGGGTTTTGAGTTTAAAATAGGGTTTTGGGAATAAAAATAGGGTTAGAATTAGGGTTTTGTATTAAAATTAGGGTTACGGGTCAAAATTAGGTTTTTGGGTCAAATTTTGGGTTTAGGGTCAAAATTCGGGTTTAGGGTTTGAAATAGGGTTTTGAGTTTAAAATAGGGTTTTGGGTCAAAAATAGGGTTAGAATTAGGGTTTTGGGTCAAAATTAGGGCTTCGGGTTACAATTAGGGTTTTAGGTTAAAATTTGTGTTTAGGATCAAAATTAGGGTTTAGGGTTTTGAGTTTATAATAGGGTTTTGGGTCAAAATTAGGGATTTGGTGTTAAATTAGGGTTTTGGGTCAAAATTAGGGTTTTGGGTCAAGGTTTGAATTAGGGTTCTGAGTTAAAAATAGGGTTTTGGGTCAAAAATAGTGTTAAAATTAGGGTTTTGGGTTGAAATTTAGGGTTTCGCGTCAAAATTATGGTTCTGGGTCAAAATTGGGGTTTAGGGTTTGAATTAGGGTTAGAATTAGGCTTTTGGGTAAAATTAGGGTTTCGGGTCAAAATTAGGGTTCTGGGTCAATTTTAGGGTTTAGGGTCCAAATTAGGATTTAGGGTTTGAATTAGGTTTTGAGTTTAAAATAGGGTTTTGCCTCAAAAATAGTGTTAAAATTACGGTTTTGGGTTAAAATTTAGGGTTTTGGGTCAAAATTAGGGTTTTGGGTCAAAATTAGGGTTTAGGGTTAGAATTAGGCTTTTGGGTAAAATTAGGGTTTCGGGTGAAAATTAGGGTTCTGGGTCAAATTTTGGGTTTAGGGTTTGTATTTGGTTTTGGGTTTAGGGTTTGCATGGTAGTCTAGTTTTGTATGTGTTCCTCCATGGCATTCTCTTTGATTTGCCCATGGGAATTAATGTTCCCTGACATTCTTTCTCCCCCAATATCTGCTCCTCTCAACAATGTTTCCACAAACTTTGACATGCCGATTGCTCCTCCAGCCAAACCCCATGATCAAACTGCTCAGCCGACTGCTCCAAAGTCGTTTGTTCAAGCGGTATGAAACACGATGGATATCTCATTGTCTCAATTGCCTCATCCTCAAATCATAAGTGGTGCTGTCTCCATCAAGATTTCTGGGGAGGAGTACAAGATTGGCCTTCACAGCGCCAAGAATTGCCTTCATGGCCGATTATTGATGGCAAAAGGGAATCAGCCTCTTAAGATCACTGACTTGCACTCCAAGCTATCTGCATTGTGGAAGCCAATATCACAATGGAGAATGACCCCGTTGGGAAAAGGTTACTTTGAGTTTGGTTTTCAATCCCAGGAAGACTTTACTCGTATAAGGTCCTCGGGTTCTTGGAGCTTAAGTCCAGGGATCTTGAGATTGACACGGTGGAGTGCAGATTTTAACCCGAATCAACAAAGACAAACACAGGTGCAGTGTTGGGTGAGAATTTATGATCTCCCCCAAGAATATTGGCGTCCGAAAATTCTATTTGAAATAGCTAATGGTATTGGTACTCCAATTACTCTGGATGAAGCAACTAGGTCGAGAACTTTGGGTCACTTTGCAAGGGTCCTGGTTGAGATTGATCTAAAAGGCAGAATTCCTAACAAGATAATGGTAGAGAGGGATGACTTTACTTTCTACGTGGAAATTGACTATGACAACCTTCCAGCTTACTGTAACTTTTGTGGTATCATTAGCCATGAGGAGGCTTGTTGCAAGAAGAAGAAGGGCGAGAGTCTCAACCCTGGTATAGAATCTCTGGCAAGGAATCCGGATCGAGGGATCGCTAAGGGTACTTAAATATATCTTCCAAAGCAAAAACAGACCGTTGATGCTATTCAAGGAGATAAGGTTGTTGAGAACCAAGAAAAACCAGTTGTTGATCTGGTTAGTCCTGGTGGCAGTGGTTTGAAGAAGGATCATGCTGATCAAATGCCTCAGGTGGTTGGTGAAGTGGCTACTGGCTTGGCTGATCAGAATATTGTGAACCAGGTCATTGGTAGCTCACACGCAGACATAATTCCCGATAGGGGGGATAAAGTGTTCACAATTCCAAGGGAATCAGAGATAGCAATAAGGATTAATGAGACAGTGCCTATGGCCACTGTGTTTCAAAGATTAGATGATGCTGTGAAGTCTAGGCAACCAGTGATTGACGAGGACAGTGACTCAGTTGAGACTATTTTTGATGAATCCCAACCTCACCTGGATGATAACTTAGATTCTGCTTTGGAAGAGGAAAACCATAATTCACAAAGTCTGGTGGTTCCTGATTCTTTGGAGGGGATTGCAGCTTCAACCTCTTAAAAGTCACCAGAGTTTCTTTCCGACCATGTTCCTCCAAATGTCAGAAAGGACTTGCAAATTGTTTCTAGGTTATGGGGAGATGAAGAAGAGGATTTTGAGCCTGACCCTTCCCCTACAACAATCAGAGCTCAGGATGCAGCAGGAAACTCTTCTTTCACTATTGCTTTAACTAAGTCTCAGAAAAAGAAGCTCAGACAAAAACAGAAAGGTGGCAAAGCTAAGGTTGTTGTTCCTAACTCCCAAAGGGGTGGTCCACGTAATCTTGCTTAATGAGAGCCTTTTTTTGGAATGCTAGAGGCCTAGGTAACACTGAAACTAGGAAAATACTTAAAAAGCCGTGTAAAAAGAATAAACCAGATTTGGTGCTATTGGCTGAGCCTTGGATTGAAGTGGATCAGATTCACTAGTCCTTTTGGAGGAGTCTTGGTTTAAAGCATTTCTCTTCTAATAATAGAGTTAATAGAATTCCAAATTTGTGGTGTTTTTGTATGCACACAATGGACCCTATGGTTATTTTTGTCTCTTCCCAGTGTTGTGCTTTTTATGTTACTTTGGATAATCAAAGGTTTTTTGTGGCTGTTGTCTATGCTTCTACCCTTTATCAAACGAGAAAGGAGCTTTGGAGAGATTTAGCCAAATTGGAGCATGATCACCCTGGTCCTTGGTTATTCGTGGGTGACTTCAATGTTGTTCGTGGGGCTCATGAGAAATTGGGACGGTATTTGCCTCTTAAAACATCCTGTGATGATTTTATAAATTGGACAAATGCAGGTAATTTTTCTCACATTGTAACCAGAGGAGTGCCTTTTACTTGGTCGAATGGAAGGGCTGGCAACGCTCACACACAAACGGCTTGATAGAGCAATAGTGAATAATTCTTGGCTGCTCTATTGGACCAGCATGGCGTGTTATACTTTAACTAAAAGCCACTCATATCATTACCCCATTATGCTTACTCAACATAAAGGTGCCAAGTCAAGTCCATCTAGCTTCAGATATTTTGATATGTGGTCGGATCACCCAGATTGTGCAAATCTTGTCAAGGAAGCTTGGTCCTTGTCAGTGAGTGGCTGTCCAATGTATGTTCTAATGCAGAAATTGAAACACTTAAAAGCTAGGTTCAAATCATGGAATAAAATGGTGTTTGGTGATGTCAATGTAAAGGTTGATGCAGCCTTGAAATTGGTGGATCAAATTCAGAAGCAGATAGCAGATAATGGCTATTTTGACTTGCTTCGCCAGCAAGAAATTAAGGCTCAAATGGAGTTGGATCAGGCCTTGGATTATGAGGAGTCCTTCTGGAAGCAAAAAGCCAATCTGAAGTGGTTTACTTGTGGAGACAGAAATACTTCCTACTTTCACAGAACTGTTGAAATTAGGAATTCAACTAAGCAAATGTCAATCTTAAGACATGGAGATGAGGTTCTGGAGCTATCCACTGATATTGAGCAACATGTACTTCAGTTCTACTCTGACCTTTATGCAACTGAGAATCAATGCATTGATAATGGCTTAGTGGAAAAGATAATTCAAGGTACTGTCTCAGCAGAAGACAATGCTATGCTTATTAGCATCCCTTCATTAGAAGAAGTTAAAAAGGTTGTCTTCTCTATGAATGGGGCAGGGACCCCTGGCCCTGATGGTTTTGGGGGATCATTCTACCAAAAATTCTGGAACATAGTAGGCTCGGATGTGTATAAATCAGTGATTCAATTTTTTGAGCAGAATTGGGTTTTGCTAGGTCTTAACTCCAACATGGTGGCTCTTATCCCAAAGTTTCCTGAGGCTGATTCAATAGGAGATTACAGGCCAATAGCCTTAGTAAATTTCCAGTTTAAGGTCATCACTAAAGTGCTGGCAGATAGGCTATCTACCATTGCTCCAAAGGTGATTTCACCTCAGCAAAGGGGCTTTGTAAAGGATAGGCAAATTTCTGAATGTGTTTGCATAGCTTCTGAGGCGATCAATATGCTAGAAAACAGATCTTTTGGGGGCAACCTGGCTCTCAAGTTTGATATAAAAAAATCCTTTGACACATTGGATTGGGGCTTCCTGTTGAGAGTTCTGAAATCTTTTGGTTTCCATGAAACCTTCTGTAACTGGGTGCATTCTATTTTAAAATCTGCAAAGCTCTCCTTCATTGTTAATAGGCACTCAGTGGGCTATATGGCTTGTAAGAGAGGGGTGCGACAGGGTGATCCTTTATCCCCTCTCCTATTTTGCTTGGCTGAAGAGGTCCTTAGTAGAAGTATCTCCTCTTTAATGGAAGTTGGTAAAGTGCATCATATGGCTGGTCCCAAAAACTGCAAGACTCCTTCTCACGTTTTCTAGGCTGATGATATAATGATATTTTGCAAGGGGTCCAAAAGAGGTTTGGGGAATCTAATGAACTTGTTTGATAAATATGCTGAAACATCTGGCCAAAGGTTAAGTCTTGACAAGTGCAAATTTTATGCTGGTGCTATTTCTGCTAGAAGGTTAGTGGAAATCAAAGAAATTCTCGGTTTCAAACAAGGGCAGCTTCCTTTTTACTATTTAGGTGTTCCAGTCTTCAAAGGGAAACCCAAAGTGGTTCACTTGCAGCCAATTGCTGATAAGATTAAAGCCAAACTTGCAGCTTGGAGGGGTTCTTTACTGTCAATTATGGGCAGATTAGAGCTGGTAAAATCAATAATTGAAGGAATGCTATTGTACAGTTTCCAAATTTATGGCTGGCCTATAGCTCTGTTAAAGACTATTGACAAATGGTTGAGGAACTTCATATGGTCAGGCTGCATCCACCCTCAAAAAATTGTTACTGTTGCTTGGAAAAGGCTGTGCAGACCCGTAAAGGAAGGTGGCTTGGGCCTCAGGCCAATAAGATCTGTCAATGAAGCTGCAATGTTAAAGTTGAGTTGGAATGTTTCCACTTCTAATGAAGACTGGGCTGTTCTTTGCAGATCTTGGTTCTTCAGAAAGGGTGTGCCTTCAGTTTCCTATGTCAGGTCTTCCATTTGGCCTGGTATCAGGAGCTATTTTGAATTAATTGAGCAAAACTCCTCATGGATCTTTGGAGAGGGTGATGAGATTATTTTTTGGAGGGATAGATGGTTAAACAATGCAACGTCTGTGGTCGATATCCTTAGCATTCTTCCCCCCATGCAAAAGTATTGTCTGCTAGAGTTCAGGACTTCATTATCGATGGCAATTGGTTCCTTCCTCTTGAACTTCAATCTAGATTCCCTGCTCTTCTGGATGAGATGAAGAAAGTAACCATCCCTATTGAAGCTGGCCTAGATCAGAGAGTTTGGTGTTCTTCAGATACAGGTAGCTTGTCTCTCAAGGAAGCCTATAGGTTCCTGAACCCTCCTTCTAATACGCTAAATTGGTGCAAACTCATTTGGAAGAATTTCATTCCACCTTCAAAATCCTTCCTAGTTTGGAGATTGATGCATTCAAAAATGCCAACTGATGATAACCTCAGAGCTAGGGGTTGTGTCATTGTCTCTATTTGTCCACTGTGTTATGCAACTTAGGAGACGACGGATCATGTTTTCCTTAGCTGCAGTTTCTCATATGTTCTATGAACTTGGCTTGGCAGTGCTTTGAACTGCGATCTAAACACATCCTCTATTACCTGCTTGTTTGACTGCTGTAGTAGATTCAGCAGTAGTCAAGGCAGGGACATAGTCTTAGCTGCTATCATCAATACAATTTCGGTCATATGGCTTTGCAGAAATAGTGTAAAATTCAGGAACAAGGTTTTATCTTCCAGGCATGCCATCAGTCTCATCATGGCAAATACTCACCTAGCTGGCTCATTGTCTAAAGGGACTGCAAACAATTCAATGGATGATTTTAAGGTGATCAAGTTCTTTTCTGCGGACTGTCATGCTCCTAAAGCCGATGGCATTAAACAAGTGGATTGGCTGCCTCCTACGATTGGTTGGATAAAGTGTAACTCTGATGGATCAGCTAAGGGTTGTCCAGGGTATGCTGCTGCTGGAGGCATATTCAGGGATTCATATGGGAGAGTCTTGGGCTGTTTTTCGGCTTTCCTTGGTATAGTTTCAGCTCTTCATGCATAATTTGTAGCAGCAATGATGGGAATTGAAATTGCCAGCAAAAGGGTTGGTCCTCGTTGTGGCTCGAATGCGATTCAAAGGTGGTGGTTGATGCTTTCATTTTTAACAGGAAATTCCCATGGCAGCTTCATAATAGATGGGAAAATTGCAAAGTCCTTTGTAGAAGCATGAATTTCTGGGTGACTCACATTTACAGGGAAGGAAATAGTTGTGCAGATGGTTTAGCTAATTATGGTGTGGCTAGCCACTGTTTTAACTGGTGGGACAATGTCCCTGACTTTATTAGGGGCAAGTCTTTTCGTAATAGGATAGGCTTGCCTAACTATAGGTTTAGTTGATTGTTTTTTATTCATGGGTTTTGGTTTATTGTCCCCCCATGCTATTCTTTGTACTCTTTTTTATCTTCAATATTATGTTGGCTTGCGGCAGATGATTGTTAGTAGTTGGGGTGCCAACCTAGTTGGGATGCCCTCTTCTATAGTGATGCCTTAGCATGCCATAGCCTTTAATAAAAAAAAAACAAGGTTTTGAGTTTAAAATAGGGTTTTGGGTCAAAAATAGGGTTAGAATTAGGGTTTTGGGAAAAATTAGGGTTCTGGGTCAAATTTAAGGTTTAGGATCAAAATTAGGGTTTAGGGTTTTGAGTTTAAAATAGGGCGAGTATTAGGGTTTTGGGTCAAAATTAGAGCTCTGGGTTAAAATTTAGGTTTTGGGTCAAAATTAGGGTTTTTGGTACAAATTAAGGTTTAGGGTTTGAATTAGGTTATCGAGTTAAAGATATGTTTTCGGGTCAAAATAGGGTTAGAATTAGGGTTTTGGGTTAAAATTAGGGTTCTGTGGCAAAATTAGGGCTTAGGGTTAGAATTTGGGCTAGAATTAGGATTTTGGGTAAAATTAGAGTTTCAGGTCAAAATTAGGGTTCGGGGTCAAATTTAGGGTTTAGGGTCAAAATTAGGGTTTAGGGTTTGAAATATGGTTTTGAGTTTAAAATAGGGTTTTGGGTCAAAAATAGTGTTAGAATTAGGGTTTTATGTCAAAATTAGGGCTTTGGGTTAAAATTAGCGTTTTGGGTCAAACATAGGGTTTAGGGTTTGAATTAGGGTTTTGAGTTAAAAATAGGTTTTTGGGTCAGAAATAGTGTTAGAATTAGGGTTTTGGGTTAAAATTAGGGTTTCGAGTCAAATTTTGGGTTTAGGGTTTGAATTAGGGTTTTGAGTTAAAAATAGGATTTTGGGTCAAAAATAGGGTTAGAATTAGGGTTTTGGGTCAAAATTAAGGCTTTGTGATAAAATTAGGGTTCTGGGTTAAATTTAGGGTTTTGGTTTAAAATTAGGGATTCGAGTCAAAATTAGGGTTCTGGGTCAAATTTAGGGTTTAGGATCAAAATTAGGGTTTAGGGTTTGAAATACGGTTTTGAGTTTAAAATAGGGTTTGGGGTTAAAAATAGGGTTAGAGTTAGGGTTTTGGGTCAAAATTATGGCTTTGGGTTAAAATTAGGGTTTGGGGTCAAAATTTGGGTTTTGGGTCCAAATTAGGGTTTTGGGTCAAAAATCAGGGTTTAGGGTTTGAATTAGGGTTTTGAGTTTAAAATAGGGTTTTGGGTCAAAAATAGGGTTAGAATTAGGGTTTTGAGTTAAAATTAGGGTTTTGGGAAAAATTAGGGTTCTGGGTCAAATTTAGGGTTTAGGATCAAAATTAGGGTTTAGGATTTGAATTAGGATTTTGAGTTTAAAATAGGGTTTGGGTCAAAAATATGGTTAGAATTAGGGTTTGGGGTTTAAATTTGGGTATTGGGCCCAAATTAGGGTTTTGGGTCAAAATTAGGGTTTAGGGTTTGAATTAAGGTTGAGTTAAAAATAGGGTTTTGGTTTAAATTTAGGGTTTCGGGTCAAAATTACACTACAACAAAATAGACTTTTAATAACGCACCTTTAATAGCATTTCTGTGTGGAAATGCTATTAAAAGTGATGGGGGACTTTTAATAGCGTTTCCCTAAGGGAAACGCTATCTTAGGTATAACCTAAGATAGCGTTTCCGTGTGGAACCGCTATTAAAAGTGTCACTTAGGAAAAGATAGCGTATTGTTACCTAAGATAGCGTTTCCTGAAGGAAACGCTATCTTAGGTATCACCTAAGATAGCGTTTCCTGTAGGAAACGCTATCTTAGGTCTTCCCAGTAAAAAAAGACGTGCGCTCGGCCTTCCCTCCCTGTTTCCTTCCCTCTGCATGCCATCTCTTTTTCCTTCCTCATTTCTTAGGTCTTCGCCATTGCTCGCCGCCGCTGCTACTCCGAAAGAGAAAGAACTTAAATCATACTAGCAGGTTTCGTTGGGTTAGCTCAAGTTGCAGGTTATTTCTTTGTTGTTGCAGTGTCGCTTTTTTGGTGCAAAGCTCTTGTGGCTCTGTTCTATGGGTTCTTGTTGCCTACAACTCATCTTGTTAACTTTTTTATGCACTTATATTGATCTTTCAGTTTGCCCCTTGTTTGTTTTGTGAGCTATGGGTCTGGGTTTGATTCTTGCACTTATATTGATCTTTCAGTTTGCCCCTTCTTTGGTGCTTTCATTTTGCATTTATATCCTGTTTTGGCTTCATAAGTTTTGAGAAACCATTATATATGTAGATCTAGCTTAAACTCATGTGGATAGAGCATGGTTACGGCAAAGTTGGGTTCTCACTTGGCCTGGAGAGAGAATGTGAACAATGCTCAGTAGCTTTATACTAAAATTACACTTAAAATCCATGTTAGTTCAACTAGCAAATTCTACTCCATTTGCATTGGAATCCTCCGAGTACTTAACATTACAATCAGGGTTGTGGTTTTGATGAGTTGAATATGGATTCCATTCTGAATAGTTGTAGTTTTAGTTTCACACTTTCATAGTGTTCTGTGGAGTGGAAGATAACTGAGATGTAATGTTGTTTTGCAGTTTCTGCTCCCTTCATATAAAATCTATTAGTTTCATAGTTCACACTTTCACAATGTCGTTTTGCGCTTTCTGCTCCTCTCTCATTGTTCCTTTGCTCCTCTTGGTATCTGTCTTGCGCCGAGTCATCAAGTCAATGGGACACTTCTCTTGGCTTTCTTGTTGGGTTCGGGTAACACTCTTTCTAATATCGATCGTGATATTTGAACACAAATTTTGAATGTGAATTTTGGTTATTGTTTCGTTGGACAATTTTTCGATTAAATGTGCTTGTGTCGGAATGGTCGTTATTTTGTTTTGAGGGATAAAAGGGATTTCATTGGTGCATTGTTTTTATTTTGTTGCTTTTGGATTAGTATTCACCACTCTATTGTGTATCTTGCAATTGGAGACCTAGTCCCTGCAGATGGATTATTTGTTTCAGGATTTTCTGTGTTGATTGATGAGTCAAGTTTAACTGGAAAGTGAGCCGATGATGGTTACTTCCCAAAATCCATTTCTTCTTTCTGGAACCAAGGTCCAAGATGGATCATGCACCATGTTGATTACCACTTGTTGGGATGAGGACTCAATGGGGTAAATTGATGGCAACTCGAGTGAAGGTGGAGATGATGAAACCCCATTGCGGGTGAAATTGAATGGAGTTGCAACCATTATTGGGAAGATAGGCCTATTCTTTGCTTGTGGTTACTTTTGCAGTTTTGGTGAAAGGACTCATGAGCCGAAAAATCCAACAAGGAAGGTTTTGGAGATGGTCCGGGGATGATGCCATAGAGATGTTGGAATTCTTTGCTATTGCGATTACCATAGTTGTTGTTGCGCTTCGGAAGGATTACCCTTAGTTTGTGACACTAAGCCTTGCATTTGCAATGAAGAAAATGATGAATGATAAAGCACTTGTTAGACATTTGGCAGCTTGTGAAACTATGGGATCAGCCATAGTAATTGATCTTTGCTTACCTAGAGAGTCACTAACTTGGAACCTGCTCCTTCATGACCATTGATTATAATCCACGAAGGGTTCAACACCCATCCATCTTTTCCACCAACATAGAATTTGTAGGCTTGGGAGCTTGAGAAGAGACTAATGAGAACCAAGAAGAGGCATATAGGTCTCTCAAGCTCCATGAGGAAATAGAAGCAAGTAGTGAATGAGTGTGTATTGAGGTATATATAATATAATATATAGTTATTATAGTGTGCATAATAACCTATGCCTAAGTCCTAGTTGTTATGGATCTCATCCAATGTGTATTGTGTATCCCCCGATCGATGCCTTGATCCTTATTTATAGAAATTGGGAAGTTAGAGTCCCAAACCAACTCAAAATCTGATCTATTTTGGTTTCTTCAGGTCCAAGTAATGCGCGTCACCACGTGTGATGTCCATCACGGCCAGGCCGTGACGGTCTCGTATGGCGGTGAAGAATTTCACTACCGGGCCGTGATGTGCTCTGACTTGTGGTGGTTTTGGGTCACGGCCGTGATGGATATCACGGTCAGGCCGTGACGGTCTCTGTTATGGCCGTGAAGAATTTCACGGCTGGGCCGTGATGTGCTCTGACTTGTGGTGGTTTTGGGTCACGGCCGTGATGGATATCACGGCCAGTGGTGACGAACTCGACTTGGTCTTTCTTCTTTTTCAGCATGGATCGGAAATGGATGTCTGCCAATCGTTTAACGAAGGAGTATGAGGATGGGGTGAAAGAGTTCATTAGTTTTGCAGTTCGGCATGCGAAAAACCCTAATACAATCATATGTCCTTGTTTAGATTGTTGTTATGCAAGGCGAGTTAGTGCAGCCGATTTGGAAGAACATTTAGTGTGTAATGGAATCGATCAAAGTTATACATGTTGGACAAAACATGGTGAGACAAGAGCTGAGTCTAGTGAAATGAGGAATCGTGTGAGATATTCATCATACGATACCGACAGAAATACTTATGAGGGCGATCGTTTTGAAGACATTGCAAATGCTTTGTTGAAGAGGATCTTCGGATTGTCCACAAATGTTTGGGAGGTTGGTAAGTGATGCAGAGCAACCATTGTATGATGGATGTACTAAATTCACAAGATTGTCGGCGATGTTAAAGTTGTATAACTTGAAATCGGGCAACGGATGGACTGATAAGAGCTTTACGGACTTACTCACACTATTGAAAGACATGTTGCCGATGATAATGTGCTTCCTAGTCGGACATACGAGGCTAAACAAATGTTACGCTCTATTGGCATGAGCTACGAGAGGATACATGCTTGTCCTAACGATTGCATTTTATTTCGAATGAATATGCATCGTTACGATGTGTCCTAAATGTAATGCCTCACGATATAAGAAGAAAGAATCGATCCGAGAGAAGGTTGTGTGGTATTTTCCCATAATACCCAGATTTAGGCGCATGTACCGTAGTTCGAAGATTCAAAGCACTTGACATGGCATGAGGATGAAAGGATCAAAGATGGCAAGTGCGGCACCGGGCAGATTCTCCGCAATGGAAGAAATTTGATCATGATTATCCCGATTTTGGGCAAGATTCAAGAAACCTACGACTTGCATTGGCTCTTGACGGATTTAACCCGCATGGTGTTCAAAGTAGCTCTCACAGTACATGGCCTGTGATTTTGGTGATTTACAACCTATCCCCATGGCTATGCATGAAGCGCAAATTTATGATGTTATCTATGTTAATTTAGGCCCAAACAACCAGGAAATGATATAGACGTCTATTTGACTCCTTTGATTGAAGACTTGAAACAACTGTGGGAGACAGTGTGGAGGTGTATGATGGGTATAAGGAAGAAAGTTTCAATTTGAGAGCTATGTTGTTTGGGACAATTAATGATTTTCCAGCCCTACGGTAATCAGTCGAGATATAGCATCAAGGGTCGGTGTGCATGCCCTATATGTGAAGAGGGTGCAGTTGGATGCGGTTAGAACATTGTAAGAAGAATGTCTTTCTTGGGCATCGTAGATTTTTGCATCCAAGTCATCATTACCGGTGGTGGAGAAAGGCGTTCAATGGGAACTCGGAAGAAGGTAGAGCGCCTTCACCTTTGACGGGTGATCAACTTTTTGAAAAGGTAAAGGATTTGAATATCCAATTCGGTAAACCTTTTGCGAGAGATATTGTCACAAGAGGGTGGAAGAAAAGGTCGATTTTCTTTGAGTTGCCATATTGGAAATCATTATATGTAAGACATTTCCTCGATGTGATGCACGTTGAAAAAAATATCTGTGATAGTGTCATTGGTACGTTACTCAATGTGCCAGGGAAGACTAAAGATGGCATCAATGCAAGGTTGGACTTGGTTAGTATGGGAATAAGAAGAGAATTGGGACCGACGAAGAAGGGTAAAAGTACATATCTTCCTCCGGCTGCTTACACTCTATCTAGAAAAGAAAAAACTGTTTTTGTAAGTTTCTTGAAGGAGTTAAGGTTCCGGAAGGGTACTCTTCAAACATTAGGAACCTCGTATCGATGAAAGATCTCAAGTTAAAAGGTCTAAAGTCCCACGATTGTCATGTTCTCATGGAGCAGTTGATACCCATTGGTATACGGTCTATTTTACCTAACAAAGTGCGGGGAGCCTTAACTAAACTCTGTTTCTTCTTCAAGGCAATTTGCAGCAAAGTGATTGACCCAGGGAAGTTGCCATCATTGCAAAGAGAAATTGTTGTGACTTTATGCGAGCTTGAGATGTACTTTCCACCTTCATTCTTTGACATAATGGTTCATCTAACCATTCACCTTGTTAGAGAGACACAACTGTGTGGGCCAGCTTATATGAGATGGATGTACCCGATTGAGCGTTATATGAAGATATTAAAAGGGTATGTGAAAAACCGATCACGACCAGAAGGTTGTATTGTTGAACGGTATATTGTCGAAGAAGCTGTTGAATTCTGTACCGAATACCTATCCAATGCTGAATCTATAGGGCTGCCAAAGTCTCGTCACACATGGAGAATGATGGGGCAAGGAATTACTGGAAATGAAATAGTGACTATAACAAGGACGAGAATGGGAGCAAGCACACTTATATGTTCTGCACAATGCCGATGAGGTTGAGCCATATGTTGAAAAACACAAGGACATGCTTAAGAGTTTGTATCCAAATAAGAATCAAAATTGGCTAACTAGAGAACACAATCGTTGTTTTATAACGTGGCTAAGAGATCACATTTATACAGAGTTGATTGAAAATGATACTTGATTTCAAATAGATTGAGATGGTTAGCCAAAGGTCCAAGTTTGCATGTGTTCTCTTACCACGATTATCAAATTAATGGGTACACATTCTATACAAAAGAACAAGATGGTGGAGTACAATGCAAAATAGTGGTGTGACTCTAGTAGCTCGGTCGATGCATATCTCAAGTGCCAAAGACAAAACCCGATATATGCAAATATGTCATACTTCGCGTCATTGAACGCATATGGGAGTTGGATTACACAAAGTTTAAGGTTGGTGTGTTTGGTTGCAAGTGGGTTGACAATAATAACGGTGTTGATTGATGAGTCGGGGTTCATGCGGGTGGATCTTAATAGGGTGGGGTATAAAGATGAGCCTTTTATATTAGCATCTCAAGCTCAACAAGTGTTCTATGTCACTGATCCAGCTGATATGAAAAGGTCCATTGTTCTTTTGACTAACAAAATAATTACTAATGTTGATGATCAAGACCATCGAGATGTTGATATTGAAGATGATCCTTTCGTCGGGACATTACAATCACTTGAGATTGATCCAACTAGGGATGATGCTATGTATATGAGAGATGATCATGATGAGGGACTTTTGGTCAATCCACCATTTCGTACTAATAAAGGACAAACAAATCTCAATCAAATGAAGAAAAGAAAAAGGTTGACTTAAACATGTATGTAGTGTTTGTGTTTAAATGAACTTTCTGATCCTTTTATATTATAGTTAGCATCTTCCGGTAATGCTAGTGTTGATTTTGTTATTCATAGTTGTTTTATATTTTGCATCAATTAATGTTATATTAATGTCCATTGATGTTTTACTTGTATCTAATATTTTTGTAGGTAAATGGCATCTTCAAGTAATTCTAGTGCTGCCAAAGCGGCGAGACGTGGGCCAACAATTATGAAGGCGGTCATCCGCGCACGGAGTAAAGGACAAAAATTTGATGTAATTTACTTACTAATCTAAGGATTTCATAATGTTGTTTGATATCTAGATTTAATTACTTTATTATTTTTATTAGGTTGAATGGAATTCTTTGGACCAACCTATTCGTGCTAATGGTAAAATATTGAAGAGTTACATTGGGGCGTTGTTCGGCAAACGGTCCCAATTATTTGTTCTAATTGGAAGGATGAAGCTTTGGATGGTTTCAAAGAGAGCATATGGGCTGATGTACAGGTAATTGTTAAAATTTATAAATTATATTGTAAACTATGTAAACATACTTACTTTGACACGTTGTTTATATTGTTTTGCGATGTCTTTTAATGTTGATGAATCTCGGAAAAAATTTGTACTTGAGTCGGTAACCTACATAGGGCATTCAGAACTAGATTGACCAAAAAATTTCTAAGAGATGCCAACGGAATATCAATGAGGAGCCTCCATCAAAATATCCACACATATCAAGGGATGAGTGGACAGATTTTATAGCAATACGCACGGGAGATGCTCAATTCTCGGTATGTTTAATATCACGTTAGTCCTTATAATTTTATAGCAATACGTACATATGACATTAACCATGTATAAATATTACTTAAATGTGTCACAATACAAATTAACCAATGAAAAACGCAACAGTGCGTAAGATCCAGCAAGCCATTACTAAGCATCACGTAAAGGGTATGCTGACATTGAGGATGAATTGGTATGTATATATATATATATATATATATATATATATATATATATATATATATATATATATATATAAATGAATTTGTGTTAAATATAACTTTTAAACTGTTTGTTTATTTTATATTATCTCAATATACGAATACGAGGGCGGGGCAGAAGTTAAGTAAATTAAACGCCATATTGTGTGGAGGAAAGCCCGCGAGAACAAGGCGGGTGTAATTGACAACAAAAATACGCAGACCGTGTGGAATAAATGTGTTAGTAGACTAACGATTACATTATCAATTGTTATTTTCATATGATAATATATAATAATTTTAACATTTGCATTTCACCAATAACTATGTGTCAGGAGGAACTCATCACGATCTGCGGTAGAGGGAGAGATAAAAGACTTTGGTCGCCAGGATATTCTTGCCAAAGCCATAGGTGTGCCAGAGAACCCTGGGCGTGTTAGGGGTGTGGGTTTCGGCGTCTCACAAAAAGATTACTTCCCACCCGAAGGTCGTGCAAGAAATAACTCGGAAACGAAAAAGTGGGAGACATTGGTGTCTCAACTCTCTCGATAGATTGAACATTTTGGAAGAAAAGCTGAAACAAAAGGATGATGAGGATAGGCAGGCTAATTTCACAGCCCAAGCAAGCGTCAAAGATAGTAGTACTCTACCATCTCGCAAGAGCTTCGGAGAGGTAATGCATGCCTTTTTTTTACTAGTATTGCATTCGCAGTTAAATACATTCAATTGGATGCCTTAATTCACAGCTTATTAATCTATCATTGGATTAGGGCGTCAACTCATGTCAGCTATATTTATCGACCCCAAACTATCGTATGGTTGCTATGGGTAAAGTATACAATGAGCCGGGTGTTACACCGCACATCGGACCAGTACCCCTTAACCATGTGAAAGTTGGAGTTGATGTTGCAACCGAGGGGATGCGCCATTGCCGGTACCTATCGTTGATGCAGATGTGATGACAAGAGGAGATGCAATAGGTACTTATGTGGCATGGCCAATTGATCTCGTGGTTGTAATTAATATGGTATGTAATTGCATTTTTCCACCTTTTCATATACGGCATATATGGATTACATTAGTTGATCACTAACGGCATATTGAAATGCAAAATTTCCAGGCACCCGCAAAAGCTAAAGGCAAGGGCAGAGTGTCCGGATATACAAAGGAGTCAATTACAACCCCAGAAAATAAAGGAGGCAACTCGAGGCCAACCCACCTACAACTTGTTCAACTACAACTTCTCCGGAATATTTGAATTTCCTTAAAATACATGAACGAAAGAATATGAAAAATGCTGACCAATTGTACGTAGAGATGGAACAAAATATTTTTGGCAACCATTTCATTGAGATGCTCAATACTGAAAATATCGGAGAAGTTGTAAATCATGAATGGGTATCTGCCTCCGTTATTTCCGCATATATCGGGTAATAAATCAGGTTTAAAGTGTACAATATTTTTTAGTCTTTCCATTTAAATATTGATGTATGTCATTGGTGTAATCCATTTTTATATTTTAATTGAAGGTATTTGTATGAAGAATTGTTGCTTCCAAAGGAAATAACGTGGAGGTTTCTGTTCTTGTCCCCACACCAAACAAATACATACGGCTACTTGGGAGGGATTCACGGACAACGTATCTAGCTGACAGGTTTGCAACTAAAGAAAGAGAATATCAGCCCTTGTTTTTAGCGCCATGCAATGTTGGGTGAGTCGCTTATCCTATAGGACTTAATTCACAATAATGAATTACATAAAAGTTGAGGTGCTTAGGATTTGTTATCTCAACATTTTTGTAGGAATCATTGGGTGTTGTGCGCGATAAATATTGTTGAAGAGATTATTTACTATCTGGATCCCTTGTATGTTGATCCTAGGGATCGCCTGCAATTAAAGAATCTTTCGATACGTAAGCATGTTTTTATATTTCTGATTTTCTATGATTACGCTTCGATCGTGAGCATGCGTGTGTTTGTGATGATTGAAAATATGTTTCTTAATGAAGTCTGTTTGATTTTGTGATTAGTGGTTTGCAAGTTTATCGCGCAAAATATCGGAGCTAAGGTGCCGCGTTTAAAGGCAACCAACATTAAATGGATTCAGATACGGTATATTTTCAAAAACTTAATGCGCAATTAGATAAAAAAAACTATATTGATTTACTATTTTATTTTTTATAGTGCCCAAGACAACCCAACAAAGATGCAGATTGTGGGTACTATGTCATGCGTTTCATGAAGGAGACTATCTTGCAGAACCAAGTTAAAATACCAATGGCGGTATGTTGTTTACTTAGCTTTTAACTCGTGGACTGTTCAAATGTTTTAGCAATTGTAACTTAATTTATTTAATTTTTATGTCGCAGATTTCCCGACTTCAAATGCTCCACATACTCCACTGCTCAACTATCTCAAGTCAAGGAAGAGTGGTGTCGCTATATTGTTGAAAAGTTCGTTTGATTATGTCAAATTGATCACGATAGTTGCAGCAATACTCATTGGTATGTGAATAATGCTTTATATTTATCAACCCCAAACTATCTATGTATTTGTTTTTCCTTGGTACATGCCTTGAGTTGATGTGTCATGCTAGGAGAAAATAAGTTCAAACTTATTATTTTTGTTACACTTTGTTAATGCTTGATTTGAATTCTGTTTCTTGCTACAGTAGTATTTACCTAATTAGTCCGCTGTATCCCAATGTAACAAAGTTAGTCTTTGTGGTGGAAATGCAGTATGTATGCTACGAGTCTTTGGATCACATTTCGACACATTACTTTGGTGTTGTCTTGGTCTCATGAAAAACAAACAGAAGCTGTAAATGTAGATTAATTGTAGATGTATGTTGGTTTTCTGATTTTGGTTTCTTAAGGATTGAGATCCGGTATAGTTGCTGCACTTTGATTTTGTCTTACTCGTGTGAATTTGAATACTTTAGAAACAGGTGGTGTACTTATATCCGGTTATATATATATATAGTTGCTGTATAAGAGTGTTGCACTTTGATTGTATAGTTCTTGGTTTCTTGCACAAACACATGCAATCTTTGCATTGAACACTTATATTTTGAACACATTTTGAACAATTGTGTTGACTGCAACAATTGTGGTTTTTTTGTGTAAATATGCGGGAATAATGGATGTAAAAGTTAAGAAATAAAATTAAAAAAAAAGGCTTTTAGATAGCGTTTCCTTGTACAAACGCTATCTAAAGTCGAACTTTAGATAGCGTTTGTATAAGGAAACGCTATCTAAAGTCTGACTTTAGATAGCGTTTGTATAAGGAAACGCTATCTAAAGTCTGACTTTAGATAGCGTTTCCGTGTACAAACGCTATCTAAAGTCAGACTTTAGATAGCGTTTGTACAAGGAAACCTTATCTAAAGTCTGACTTTAGATAGCGTTTCCGTGTACAAACGCTATCTAAAGTCACCTATTAATAGCAGTTCCTAAATGCTATCTTTGCTAACGAGTTTTAATAGCGGTAGAATAGATAGCGGTTACAAACGCTATTAAAAGGCATACGGAAACGCTATCTAAAGTCTAATCTGTTGTAGTGTTAGGGTTCTGGGTCTGATTTAGGGTTTAGGGTCCAAATTAGGGTTCTGGGTCAAAATTAGGGTTCTGGGTCTGATTTAGGGTTTCGCGTCAAAATTAGGGTTCTGGGTCAAAATTAGGGTTTAGGGTTTGAATTAGGGTTTGAATTAGGCTTTTGGGTAAAATTAGGGTTTCGGGTCAAAATTGGGGTTCTGGGTCAAATTTAGGGTTTAGGGTCCAAATTAGGGTTTAGGTTTTGAATTTGGTTTTGAGTTTATTAAAATAGGGTTTTGGGTTAAAATTTAGGGTTTCTGGTCAAAATTAGGATTCTGGGTCAAAATTAGGGTTTAGGGTTTGAATTACGGTTATAATTAGGCTTTTGGGTAAAATTAGGGTTTCGGGTCAAATTTTGGGTTCTGGGTCAAATTTTGGGTTTAGGGTCCAAATTAGGGTTTAGGGTTTGTATTAGGTTTTGAGTTTAAAATAGGGTTTTGGGTCAAAAATAGGGTTAGAATTAGGGTTTTGGGTTAAAATTAGGGTTTTGGGTTAAAATTAGGGTTTTGGTTTAAAATTAGTGTTTTGTGTCAAAATTAGGGCTTTGGGTTAAAATTAGTGTTTTGGGTTAAAATTTGGGTTTTGGGTCCCAATTAGGGTTTTGGGGGTTTAGGGTTTGAATTTTGGTTTTGGGTTAAAACTAGGGTTTTGGGTCAAAAGAGGGTTAGAATTAGGGTTTTGGGTTAAAACTTGGGTTTTGGGTCCAAATTTGGGTTTTGGGTCCAAATTTGGGTCAAAATAAGGTTAGAATTAGGGTTTTGGGCAAAAATTAAGGCTCTGGGTTAAAATTAGGGTTTGGGTCAGAGTTAGGGTTTTTGGTACAAATTAGGGTTTAGGGTTTGAATTAGGGTTTTGAGTTAAAAATAGGTTTTTGGGTGAAAAATAAGGTTAGAATTAGGGTATTGGGTTAAAATTAGGGTTCTGGGTCAAAATTAGGGCTTAGGGTTAGAACTTGGGTTAGTATTAGGGTTTTGGGTAAAATAAGGGTTTCGGGTCAAAATTAGGGTTCGGGGTCAAATTTAGCGTTTAGGGTCAAAATTAGGGTTTAGGTTTTGAAATAAGGTTTTGGTCAAACATAGGTTTTAGGGTTTGAATTAGGGTTTTGTGTTAAAAATAGGTTTTTGGGTCAGAATTAGGGTTTTGGGTTAAAATTAGGGTTTAGGGTTTGAATTAGGGTTTTGAGTTAAGAATAGGGTTTTGGGTCAAAATTCGGTTAGAATTAGGGTTTTGGGTCAAAACTTGGGTTTTGGGTCAAAATTAGGGTTTAGGGTTAGAATTACGGTTGAGTTAAAAATAGGGATTTGGGTAAAAAATAAGGTTAGAATTAGGGTTTTGGGACAAAATTAGGGTTTTTGGTACAAATTAGGGTTTCGGATTTGAATTAGGGTTTTGAGTTAATGATAGGTTTTGGGTAAAAAAATGGTTAGAATTAGGGTTCTTGGTCAAAATTAAGGCTTAGGGTTAGAATTTGGGTTAGAATTAGGGTTTTGGGTAAAATTAGGGTTTTTGGTCAAAATTAGTGTTCTGGGTCAAATTTTGGGTTTCAGATCAAAATTAGGGTTTAGGGTTTGAAACGGGGTTTTGTATTTAGTATAGGGTTCTGGGTCAAATTTAGGGTTCAAATTAGGGTTTAGGGTTTGAATTAGGGTTTTGAGTTTAAAATAAGGTTTTGGGTCAAAATTAGGGATTTGGTGTTAAATTAGGGTTTTGGGTCAAGGTTTGAATTAGAGTTTTGAGTTAAAAATAATAGGGTTTTGGGTCAAAATTAGGGTTAAAATTAGGGTCTTGGGTTAAAATTTAGGGTTTTGGGTCAAAATTAGGGTTGTGTGAAAATTAGGGTTTAGGGTTTAGGGTTTGAATTAGGGTAAGAATTAGGCTTTTGGTTAAAATTAGGGTTCTGGGTCAAATTTAGGGTTTAGGGTCCAAATTAGGGTTTAGGGTTTGAATTAGGTTCTGAGTTTAAAACATGGTTTTGGGTCAAAATAGGGTTAGAATTAGGGTTTTGGGTTAAAATTAGGGTTTCGGGTCAAATTTTGGGTTTAGCGTCAAAATTAGAGTTTAGGATTTGAATTGGGGTTTTGAGTTAAAAATAGGTTTTTGGGTCAGAAATAGTGTTAGAATTAGAGTTTTGGGTTAAAATTAGGGGTTCGAGTCAAATTTTGGGTTTAGGGTCAAAATTAGGGATTAGGGTTTGAATTAGGGTTTTGAGTTAAAAATAGGATTTTGGGTCAAAAATTGGGTTAGAATTAGGGTTTTGGGTCAAAATTAAGGCTTTGGGTTAAAATTAGGGTTTTGGGTTAAAATTAGGGTTTTGGTTTAAAATTAGGGTTTTGTGTCAAAATTAAGGCTTTGGGTTAAAATTAGTGTTTTGGGTCAAAATTTGGGTTTTGGGTCCCAATTAGGGTTTTGGGGGTTTAGGGGTTGAATTTTGGTTTTGGGTTAAAACTAGAGTTTTGGGTCAAAAGAGGGTTAGAATTAGGGTTTTGGGTCAAAACTTGGGTTTTGGGTCCAAATTTGGGTTTTGGGTCAAAATTTGGGTAAAAAATAAGGTTAGAATTAGGGTTTTGGGCGAAAATTAGTGGTCTAGGTTAAAATTAGGGTTTGGGTCAAAATTAGTGCTTTGGGTTAAAATTAGTGTTTTGGGTCAAAATTTGGGTTTTGGGTCCCAATTAGGGTTTTGGGGGTTTAGGGGTTGAATTTTGATTTTGGGTTAAAACTAGGGTTTTGGGTCAAAAGTTGGGTTTTGGGTCCAAATTTGGGTTTTGGGTCCAAATTTGGGTCAAAAGTAAGGTTAGAATTAGGGTTTTGGGCAAAAATTAGGGCTCTGGGTTAAAATTAGGGTTTGGGTCAGAATTAGGGTTTTTGGTACAAATTAGGGTTTAGGGTTTGAATTAGGGTTTTGAGTTAAAAATAGGTTTTTGGATGAAAAATAAGGTTAGAATTAGGGTATTGGGTTAAAATTAGGGTTCTGGGTCAAAATTAGGGCTTAGGGTTAGAATTTGGGTTAGTATTAAGGTTTTGGGTAAAATAAGGGTTTCGGGTCAAAATTAGGGTTCGGGGTCAAATTTAGCGTTTAGGGTCAAAATTAGGGTTTAGGGTTTGAAATAAGGTTTTGGTCAAACATAGGGTTTAGGGTTTGAATTAGGGTTTTGTGTTAAAAATAGGTTTTTGGGTCAGAATTAGGGTTTTGGGTTAAAATTAGGGTTTCGGGTCAAATTTTGGGTTTAGCGTCAACATTAGGGTTTAGGGTTTGAATTAGGGTTTTGAGTTAAGAATAGGGTTTTGGGTCAAAATTCGGTTAGAATTAGGGTTTTGGGTCAAAACTTGGGTTTTGGGTCAAAATTAGGGTTTAGGGTTTGAATTACGGTTTTGAGTCAAAAATAAGGTTAGAATTAGGGTTTTGGGTCAAAATTAGGGTTTTTGGTACAAATTAGGGTTTCGGATTTGAATTAGGGTTTTGAGTTAAAAATAGGTTTTGGGTAAAAAAAATGGTTAGAATTAGGGTTCTTGGTCAAAATTAGGGCTTAGGGTTAGAATTTGGGTTAGAATTAGGGTTTTGGGTAAAATTAGGGTTTTTGGTCAAAATTAGGGTTCTGGGTCAAATTTTGGGTTTCGGATCAAAATTAGGGTTTAGGGTTTGAAATAGGGTTTTGTGTTTAGTATAGGGTTCTGGGTCAAAATTTGGGTGTTGGGTCCAAATTAGGGTTTTGGGGCAAATTAGGGTTTAGGGTTTGAAATTGGGTTTTGGGATTTGGGTTAAAACAAGGGTTTCAGATCAAAGTTAGGGTTCTGGATCAAATTTAGGGTTTAGTTTCAAAATTAGGGTTTGAATTAGGGCTTTGTGTTAAAAACAGGGTTTTGGGTCAAAAATAAAGTTAGAATTAGGGTTGGGGGTTAATGTTTAAGGTTTCGGGTCAAAATTAGGATTCTGGTTCAAAATTTGGGTTTAGGGTTTGAAATAGGGTTAGAATTAGGCTTTTGGTTAAAATTAGGGTTTCGGGTCAAAATTGGGGTTCTGGGTCAAATTTAGGGTTCAAATTAGGGTTTAGGGTTTGAATTAGGGTTTTGAGTTTAAAATAAGGTTTTGGGTCAAAATTAGGGATTTGGTGTTAAATTAGGGTTTTGGGTCAAGGTTTGAATTAGAGTTTTGAGTTAAAAATAATAGGGTTTTGGGTCAAAATTAGGGTTAAAATTAGGGTCTTGGGTTAAAATTTAGGGTTTTGGGTCAAAATTAGGGTTGTGTGAAAATTAGGGTTTAGGGTTTAGGGTTTGAATTAGGGTAAGAATTAGGCTTTTGGCTAAAATTAGGGTTCTGGGTCAAATTTAGGGTTTAGGGTCCAAATTAGGGTTTAGGGTTTGAATTAGGTTGAGTTTAAAACATGGTTTTGGGTCAAAATAGGGTTAGAATTAGGGTTTTGGGTTAAAATTAGGGTTTCGGGTCAAATTTTGGGTTTAGCGTCAAAATTAGGGTTTAGGATTTGAATTGGGATTTTGAGTTAAAAATAGGTTTTTGGGTCAGAAATAGTGTTAGAATTAGAGTTTTGGGTTAAAATTAGGGTTTAGGGTTTGAATTAGGGTTTTGAGTTAAAAATAGGTTTTGGGTAAAAAAATGGTTAGAATTAGGGTTCTTGGTCAAAATTAGGGCTTAGGGTTAGAATTTGGGTTAAAATTAGGGTTTTGGGTAAAATTAGGGTTTTTGGTCAAAATTAGGGTTCTGGGTCAAATTTTGGGTTTCGGATCAAAATTAGGGTTTAGGGTTTGAAATAGGGTTTTGTGTTTAGTATAGGGTTCTGGGTCAAAATTTGGGTGTTGGGTCCAAATTAGGGCTTTGGGGCAAATTAGGGTTTAGGGTTTGAATTTGGGTTTTGGGATTTGGGTTAAAACAAGGGTTTCAGATCAAAGTTAGGGTTCTGGATCAAATTTAGGGTTTCGTTTCAAAATTAGGGTTTGAATTAGGGCTTTGTGTTAAAAATAGGGTTTTGGGTCAAAAATAAGGTTAGAATTAGGGTTGGGGGTTAATGTTTAAGGTTTCGGGTCAAAATTAGGATTCTGGTTCAAAATTTGGGTTTAGGGTTTGAAATAGGGTTAGAATTAGGCTTTTGGTTAAAATTAGGGTTTCGGGTCAAAATTGGGGTTCTGGGTCAAATTTAGGGTTCAAATTAGGGTTTAGGGTTTGAATTAGGGTTTTGAGTTTAAAATAAGGTTTTGGGTCAAAATTAGGGATTTGGTGTTAAATTAGGGTTTTGGGTCAAGGTTTGAATTAGAGTTTTGAGTTAAAAATAATAGGGTTTTGGGTCAAAATTAGGGTTAAAATTAGGGTCTTGGGTTAAAATTTAGGGTTTTGGGTCAAAATTAGGGTTGTGTGAAAATTAGGGTTTAGGGTTTGAATTAGGGTAAGAATTAGGCTTTTGGCTAAAATTAGGGTTCTGGGTCAAATTTAGGGTTTAGGGTCCAAATTAGGGTTTAGGGTTTGAATTAGGTTCTGAGTTTAAAACATGGTTTTGGGTCAAAATAAGGTTAGAATTAGGGTTTTGGGTTAAAATTAGGGTTTCGGGTCAAATTTTGGGTTTAGCGTCAAAATTAGGGTTTAGGGTTTGAATTAGGGTTTTCAGTTAAAAATAGGTTTTTGGGTCAGAAATAGTGTTAGAATTAGAGTTTTGGGTTAAAATTAGGGTTTCGAGTCAAATTTTGGGTTTAGGGTCAAAATTAGGGTTTAGGGTTTGAATTAGGGGTTTGAGTTAAAAATAGAATTTTGGGTCAAAAATTGGGTTAGAATTAGGGTTTTGGGTCAAAATTAAGGCTTTGGGTTAAAATTAGGGTTTTGGGTTAAAATTAGGGTTTTGGTTTAAAATTAGGGTTTTGTGTCAAAATTAAGGCTTTGGGTTAAAATTAGTGTTTTGGGTCAAAATTTGGGGTTTGGGTCCCAATTAGGGTTTTGGGGGTTTAGGGGTTGAATTTTGGTTTTGTGTCAAAAGAGGGTTAGAATTAGGGTTTTGGGTCAAAACTTGGGTTTTGGGTCCAAATTTGGGTCAAAAATAAGGTTAGAATTAGGGTTTTGGGCGAAAATTAGGGGTCTGGGTTAAAATTAGGGTTTGGATCAAAATTAGGTTTTTGGTACAAATTAGGGTTTAGGGTTTGAATTAGGGTTTTGAGTTAAAAATAGGTTTTTGGGTGAAAAATAAGGTTAGAATTCGGGTATTGGGTTAAAATTAGGGTTCTGGGTCAAAATTAGGGCTTAGGATTAGAATTTGGGTTCGTATTAGGGTTTTGGGTAAAATAAGGGTTTCGGGTCAAAATTAGGGTTCGGGGTCAAATTTAGGGTTTAGGGTCAAAATTAGGGTTTAGGGTTTGAAATAAGGTTTTGGTCAAACATAGGGTTTAGGGTTTGAATTAGGGTTGTGTTAAAAATAGGTATTTGGGTCAGAATTAGGGTTTTGGGTTAAAATTAGGGTTTCGGGTCAAATTTTGGGTTTTGCGTCAAAATTAGGGTTTAGGGTTTGAATTAGGGTTTTGAGTTTAGAATAGGGTTTTGGGTCAAAATAGGGTTAGAATTAGGGTTTTGGGTCAAAACTTGGGTTTAGGGTTTGAATTAAGGTTTTGAGTTAAAAATAGGGCTTTGGGTCAAAAATAAGGTTGGAATTAGGGTTTTGGGTCAAAATTAGGGCTGTGGGTTAAAATTAGGGTTTTGGGACAAAATTAGGGTTTTTGGTTCAAATTGGGGTTTCGGATTTGAATTAGGGTTTTGAGTTAAAAATTGGTTTTGGGTAAAAAATGTGGTTAGAATTTGGGTTCTGGGTCAAAATTAGGGCTTAGGGTTAGAATTAGGGTTTAGGGTAAAATTAGGGTTTCGGGTCAAAATTAGGGTTCTGGGTCAAATTTTGGGTTTCGGATCAAAATTAGGGTTCAGGGTTTGAAATAGGGTTTTGTGTTTAATATTGGGTTTTGGGTCAAAAATAGGGTTAGAATTAGGGTTTTGGGTAAAAAATACGGTTAGAATTAGGGTTTTGAGTCAAAATCAGGGCTTTGGGTTAAAATTAGGGTTTTGGGTCAAAGTTTGGGTGTTGGGTCCAAATTAGGGTTTAGGGTTTGAATTTGGGTTTTGGGATTTGGGTTAAAACAAGGGTTTCAGATCAAAGTTAGGGTTCTGGATCAAATTTAGGGTTTAGTTTCAAAATTAGGGTTTGAATTAGGGCTTTGTGTGTTAAAAATAGGGTTTTGGGTCAAAAATAAGGTTAGAATTAGGGTTGGGGGTTAAAGTTTAAGGTTTCGGGTCAAAATTAGGATTCTGGTTCAAAATTTGGGTTTAGGGTTTGAAATAGGGTAAGAAATAGGCTTTTGGTTAAAATTAGGGTTTCGGGTCAAAATTGGGGTCCTGGGTCAAATTTAGGGTTCAAATTAGGGTTTAGGGTTTGAATTAGGGTTTTGAGTTTAAAATAGGGTTTTGGGTCAAAATTAGGGATTTGGTGTTAAATTAGGGTTTGGGGTCAAAATTAGGGTTGTGTCAAAATTAGGGTTTAGGGTTCGAATTAGGGTTCGAATTAGGCTTTTGGCTAAAATTAGGGTTTCGGGTCAAAATTAGGGTTCTGGGTCAAATTTAGGGTTTAGGGTCCAAATTAGGGTTTAGGGTTTGAATTAGGATCTGAGTTTAAAACATGGTTTTGGGTCAAAAATAGGGTTAGAATTAGGGTTTTGGGTTAAAATTAGGGTTTTGGGAAAAATTAGGGTTTGGGGTAAAATTTATGGCTTAGGTTAAAAATTAGGGTTTAGGGTTTGAATTAGGGTTTTTTGTCAAAATAGGGTTAGAATTAGGGTTTTGGGTCAAAACTTGGGTTTTGGGTCCAAATTTGGGTTTGGGGTCCAAATTTGGGTCAAAAATAAGGTTAGAATTATGGTTTTTGGTAAAAATTAGGGCTCTGGGTTAAAATTAGGGTTTGGGTCAAAATTAGGGTTTTGGTACAAATTAGGGTTTGAATTGGGTTTTTGAGTTAAAAATAGGTTTTTGGGTGAAAAATAAGGTTAGAATTAGGGTTTTGGGTTAAAATTAGGGTTCTGGGTCAAAATTAGGGCTTCGGGTTAGAATTTGGGTTAGTATTAGGGTTTTGGGTAAAATAAGGGTTTCGGGTCAAAATTAGGGTTCGGGGTCAAATTTGGGATTTAGTGTCAAAATTAAGGTTTAGGGTGTGAAATAAGGTTTTGGTCGAACATAGGGTTTAGGGTTTGAATTAGGGTTTTTGTTAAAAATAGGTTTTTGGGTCAGAATTAGGGTTTTGGGTTAAAATTAGGGTTTCGGGTCAAATTTTGGGTTTAGCGTCAAAATTAGGGTTTAGGGTTTGAATTAGGGTTTTTAGTTAAAAATAGGGTTTTTGGTCAAAATAGGGTTAGAAATAGGGTTTTGGGTCAAAAATTGGGTTTTGAGTCAAAATTAGGGTTTAGGGTTTGAATTAAGGTTTTGAGTTAAAATAGGGTTTTGGGTCCAAAATAAGGTTAGAATTAGGGTTTTGGGGTCAAAATTAGGGCTCTGGGTTAAAATTAGGGTTTTGGCACAAAATTAGGGTTTTTGGTACAAATTAGGGTTTCAGATTTGAATTAGGGTTTTGAATTAAAAATAGGTTTTGGGTCAAAACACTACAACAGATTAGACTTTAGATAGCGTTTCCGTATGCCTTTTAATAGCGTTTGTAACCGCTATCTATGCTACCGCTATTAAAACTCGTTAGCAAAGATAGCATTTAGGAAGTGCTATTAATAGGTGACTTTAGATAGCGTTTGTACACGGAAACACTATCTAAAGTCTGACTTTAGATAGCGTTTGTTAATAACAAACGCTATCTATTCCCTTTTTTTTTTTAATTTTACATATTTCTTAACTTTTACATCCATTCCTGCATATTGAACTACACCAAAAAAACCACAATTGTTGCAGTCAATACAAATGTTCCCTTGCTTCCACTATACTTCTGAAGTAAATATGTATATGCAAAAAGATGCATAAAATTAGGGAGAAAAAATTAAGGAACCAAGTATATAAGGGAATCCGCAAACTTCATATATTTCAGCCATGCACACTGATCATATACAGATTATAGAAGCAACTGATTCATAATATTAAAGCTTCCCAGTTTTAACATCATCCAAAACCTCAAGTCAACAATGAAACTTCATTAAATTTGTTTCAGAAACTGCTAACTAACAATGCTTAATTACAAGACAGCAAGTGCTTCCATGAGACCGATCATAGACGGAATATGCCCAGAGAGTTTATTGCCTTGCAATGACCTACAAAAATCAAACAAATCCATCAAGAAATTCCCATAGAAGGGAAGTGGAAGACCAAATATCCTTCTTATTAAAAATTGAAATAGGTTATAAAGGATCATTAAGTAAATCAATCTAAATCAATCTGAATCATTAAGTAAATTCCCATTGAAATTGTCTTGGGCACTATAAAAAATAAAATAGTAAATCAATATAGTTTTTTTTTATCTAATTGCGCATTAAGTTTTTGCAAAGGTACCTCTATCTGAATCCATTTAATGTTGGTTGCCTTTAAACGCGGCACCTTAGCTCCGATATTTGCACGATAAACTTGCAAAGCACTAATCACAAAATCAAACAGACTTCATTAAGAAACATATTTTCAATCATCACAAACACACGCATGCTTTTTTTTTATTTTGAACCACAACAGCCACAACCCAGTATATGTCAATTCAACACATGTTCTAATGTCAAAAATCAAAAGCACATTAGGACCACGACAACTTACAACATGTATCTACCATGAAAGCCATTCGACAGAATCATAGAAAATCAGAAATATAAAAGCATGCTTACTTATCGAACAGATTCTTTAATTCTGGGCGACCCCTAGGATCAACATTCAAGGGATCCAGATAGTAAATAATCTCTTCAACAATATTTATCGCGCACAGCACCCAATGATTCCTACAAAAATGTTGAGATAACAAATCCTAAGCAGCTCAACTTTTATGTAATTCATTATTGTGAATTAAGTCCTATAGGATAAGCGACTCACCCAACATTGCACGGCGCTAAAAACAAGGGCTGATATTCTCTTTCTTTAGTTGCAAACCGGTCAGCTAGATACGTTGTCTGTGAATCCCTCCCGAAGTAGCCGTATGTATTTGTTTGGTGTGGGGACAAGAACAGAAACCTCCTCGTTCTTTCCTTTGGAAGCAACAATTCTTCATACAAATACCTTCAATTAAAATATAAAAATGGATTACACCAATGAAGCACATTATCCTCTGGCAACATGTCTTTCAATAGTGTGAGTAAGTCCGTAAAGCTCTTATCAGTCCATCCGTTGCCCGATTTCAAGTTATACAACTTTAACATCGCCGACAATCTTGTGAATTTAGTACAACCATCATACAATGGTTGCTCTGCATCACTTACCAACCTCTCAAACATTTGAGGACAATCCCGAAGATCCTCTTCAACAGCATTTGCAATGTCTTCAAAACGATCGCCCTCATAAGTATTTGTGTCGGTATCGTATGATGAATATCTCACACGATTCCTCATTTCACTAGACTCATCTCTTGTCTCACCATGTTTTGTCCAACATGTATAACTTTGATCGATTCCATTACACACTAAATGTTCTTCCAAATCGGCTGCACTAACTGGCCTTGCATAACAACAATCTAAACAAGGACATATGATTGTACTAGGGTTTTCCGCATGCCGAACTGCAAACCTAATGAACTCTTTCACCCCATCCTCATACTCCTTCGTTAAACGATTGGCAGACATCCATTTCTGATCCATGCTTTCCCGATCTACAAAAATATTTATTAAACATATTTACTTTGAGTTTAGAGTGGTTGATGTCTACATGCAATGTATACAGATTAAAGGAATGAAAGGAATGAAAACTTTTACCGTTTTTCCGCATGGCAAATTGAGTGTGGACAGGGGCTGTGTATTAGTGGGGAAGCATCAAAAGGGAAAGATGGGAGAGAGGGGGGGTATTCAGTTGGGTAAAGGAAAGGATCGGTGTAGCAGTTTCAGGTCCCTTGAAGAACCTGTTGTATCTTTTATGTTCAAGGAGAGGATTGTGAAACAAGAAGAAAACTATTGGTTTCAGTAATCTAGAATCAAATGGTTCATGATGGGATACTGAAAGTTTTTTCATCAATCAGCCATCATAAAGAGGAGAACAAATAGAATTTATGCTCTACTAGGTCCTGATGACAATTGGATCTATGAAGATTTGCAATTACAGAACTTAGTTTCAGATTTCTTTAAGGATCTATATCAAAGTACTGGTATGGGAAATGTCAGTTTTCCAACCTTATCTGCCTTTCCTAATATAAAAGAAAGAGACAGGGATTTCCTTGAAAATCTTGTCCACTTGATGAGATAAAAAGAGCTCTCTTTAGTATGAAAAACTTTAAAGCCCCTGGCCTTGATGGTTTTCATCCCATCTCTTTTAAATCTCAATGGAATGTTGTTGGTAATTATATATATTCCTGTTAACTCTGATTCCTTAAAAGAATGATATCTCTTGTGTTAATCAATTAAGACATGTAGCTTTGTGTAATGTAAGTTATAAGATCATTACCAAAGTGATAGCTCATAGGCTAATAACTATTATCCCTTACATTGTAAATAATACTCAAAGTAGTTTCGTACCAGGAAGCAAATTTGTAGCTGAGTTTTGCTGATGACCTAATCTTTGTAGCTGAAGCAAATTTGAACCAGACTCAAATGATTTTAAATGTATTTGAGGAATTCTGTAACAGCTCAGGGTAGAGAGTGAATCTATCCAAGTCTAAAGTCTTCTTCTCTAGTAACAATAATCCTGACTTGGCTACTGACTTAAGTAGGACTCTACGAATTGAGAAGACTCAAGATCTGGGTACTTATTTAGGAGCACCTCTTGCATCAGAGATCTTCAAGAAATGTCTATGCGTATGTTCTGGAGAAAATGAAAAAGAAACTATCAGAAGCAGCAAAAATGACTGAATCTAAAATGACTAATCATAAACACATGCTCAAAAAATGACTAAGCATAAACACATGCTCAAAAAATGTATGAAGTGAAATCAGAAGCAGCAAAAACAGCAACAATAAAGAAAATGTCCTATGAATTCACACTTGGAAGACCTTAATCCTGTCAGAATCTGCTAGAGCTTTGAGGCTTTTCAGTCAATTAAGAATTTCCTAATGAAAAGAGGTCCTGTGAATATATGAGTGTGCTTGAAAAGAGTGAATATGGAAGAAAATCAACGAGTAATTTGCGTATGTCTTTAGATACATCTCTCATTTTCAATTCTTCATTTTCTAGCTTCTCATGTTCATCCAATCCACTCATACCAAGAACACCCTATAAGTTTATCACAGTATTAAAAGTATTCCATCAAATAGCAGGATACAACATGATTTTACCGACTATTGGAAAGAGATAATAGCTGATTGTACAGCCAATAATAAGTATGCATATCTCGTTCCTTCTTGATTTTAGTCATGTCTAATGTAAAAATCAATAACCTTCATTTTAGTTGAGTCTACCGAATCAAGTAAATTCATTTGAAAAAAGTGCTCCTGGGAATCATCTTCATTCTTCATGAAAAAGAAATCAGCATTATGTGTAAATACTAAATAGCAGAAACTTGTTGCTTATTTCTGAGTTGCATGGAAGCAGTCCAAAACACAAAGAGTGATAAGGCATTATTGTAATCCAAATTCATAAAAGCATAAATAGATACATACGGTGAGCTACAATAACTAAGATTCAGGAAATTTTCTCAGCAAGCAGAGGTTCAGTAAGACAGATAAAAAAACCAAGAGTAATGTCATAATAAGCATCCTTTCCAACAAGGGAGAAAAAAGAGAAACAAGGGGACTTACCAAACAGCGAAGAGGAAAAGGCGATGGAAGAGGGAAGGGCTTGAACGGGCGGTGACGGCTGTAGGATGGTCAACAACAGCAGCGGCGGCGGCGGGATGGTCAACAACACCAGTGGTGACGGTGGCAAATAAGGGTTCCCGCGATGGCAACGAGCTACAGTAGGGTTGGGGCTGTGTGTGTCGAGTGGAATGAAGAGAGCAAGAAAAAACAGGGAAGAAAACCAAGGTCCCGCATTTAATTTGTTGTTCTGATGAAAAGGTGAACCTAAGATAGCGTTTCCTTTAGGAAACGCTATCTTAGGTATCACCTAAAATAGCGTTTCCGTGTGGAACCGCTATCTTTTCCTAAGTGGTACTTTTAATAGCGGTTCCACACGGAAACGCTATCTTAGGTGATACCTAAGATAGCGTTTTCTAAAGGAAACGCTATTAAAAGTCCCCCCCATCACTTTTAATAGCATTTCCACACGGAAATGCTATAAAAGGTGCGTTACTAAAAGTCTAATCTGTTGTAGTGAAAATATGGTTAGAATTAGGGTTCTGGGTCAAAATTAGGGCTTAGGGTTAGAATTTGGGTTTGAATTAGGGTTTTGGGTAAAATTAGGGTTTCGGGTCAAAATTAGGGTTCTGGTTCAAATTTTGGGTTTCGGATCAAAATTAGGGTTTAGGGTTTGAAATAGGGTTTTGTGTTTAATATAGGGTTTTGGGTCAAAAATAGGGTTAGAATTATGGTTTTGGGTAAAAAATACGGTTAGAATTAGGGTTTTGGGTCAAAATCAGGGCTTTGGTTTAAAATTAGGGTTTACGGTCAAAATTTGGGTGTTGGGTCC
This sequence comes from Sophora flavescens, assembly GCA_030762895.1. NCBI lineage: Eukaryota > Viridiplantae > Streptophyta > Magnoliopsida > Fabales > Fabaceae > Sophora > Sophora flavescens. The sequence goes on along the minus strand of JAUPTC010000010.1, from coordinate 13,872,098 downwards.
AAATTAGGGTTTTGGGGCAAAATTAGGGTTTAGGGTTTAGGGTTTGAATTTGGGTTTTGGGATTTGGGTTAAAACAAGGGTTTCTTATCAAAGTTAGGGTTCTGGATCAAATTTAGGGTTTAGTTTCAAAATTAGGGTTTGAATTAGGGCTTTGTGTTAAAAATAGGGTTTTGGGTCAAAAATAAGGTTACAATTAGGGTTGGGGGTTAAAATTTAGGGTTTCGGGTCAAAATTAGGATTCTGGTTCAAAATTTGGGTTTAGGGTTTGAAATAGGGTTAGAATTAGGCTTTTGGTTAAAATTAGGGTTTCAGGTCAAAATTGGGGTTCTGGGTCAAATTTAGGGTGCAAATTAGGGTTTAGGGTTTGAATTAGGGTTTTGAGTTTAAAATAGGGTTTTGGGTCAAAATTAGGGATTTGGTGTTGAATTAGGGTTTTGGGTCAAGGTTTGAATTAGAGTTTTGAGTTTAAAATAGGGTTTTGGGTCAAAATTAGGGTTAAAATTAGGGTTTTTGGTTAAAATTTAGGGTTTTGGGTCAAAATTAGGGCTGAGTCAAAATTAGGGTTAGAATTAGGCTTTTGGCTAAAATTAGGGTTTCGGTCAAAATTAGGGTTCCGGGTCAAATTTAGGGTTTAGGGTCCAAATTAGGGTTTAGGGTTTGAATTAGGTTTTGTGTTTAAAATAGGGTTTTGGGTCAAAAATAGGGTTAGAATTAGGGTTTTGGGAAAAATTAGGGTTTTGGGTAAAATGCTTAGGTTCAAAATTAGGGTTTAGGGTTTGAATTAGGGTTTTGAGTTTTAAATAGGGTTTTGGGTCAAAATAGGGTTAGAATTAGGGTTTTGGGTCAAAACTTGGGTTTTGGGTCCAAATTTGGGTCAATAATAAGGTTAGAATTAGGGTTTTGGGTAAAAATTAGGGCTCTGGGTTAAAATTAGGGTTTGGGTTAAAAATAGGGTTTTGGGTCAAAATTAGGGCTTAGGGTTAGAATTTGGGTTAGTATTATGGTTTTGGGTAAAATAAGGGTTTCGGGTCAAAATTAGGGTTCGGGGTAAAATTTAGGGTTTAGGGTCAAAATTAGGGTTTAGGGTTTGAAATAAGGTTTTGGTCAAACATAGGGTTTAGGGTTTGAATTAGGGTTTTGAGTTAAAAATAGGGTTTTGGGTCATAATAGGGTTAGAATTAGGGTTTTGGGTCAAAATTAGGGTTTAGGGTTTGAATTAAGGTTTTGAGTTAAAAATAGGGTTTTGGGTCAAAAATAAGGTTAGAATTAGGTTTTGGGTCAAAATTAGGGCTCTGTGTTAAAATTACGGTTTTGGGACAAAATTAGGGTTTTTGGTACAAATTAGGGTTTCGGATTTGAATTAGGGTTTTGAGTTAAAAATAGGTTTTGGGTAAAAAATATGGTTAGAATTAGGGTTCTGGGTCAAAATTAGGGCTTAGGTTTAGAATTTGGGTTAGAATTAGGGTTTTGGGTAAAATTAGGGGTTCGGGTCAAAATTAGGGTTCTGGGTCAAATTTAGGGTTTCGGATCAAAATTAGGGTTTAGGGTTTGAAATAGGGTTTTGTGTTTAATATAGGGTTTTGGGTCAAAAATAGGGTTAGAATTAGGGTTTTGGGTAAAAAATGCGGTTAGAATTAGGGTTTTGGGTCAAAATCAGGGCTTTGGGTTAAAATTAGGGTTTTGGGTCAAAATTTGGGTGTTGGGTCCAAATTAGGGTTTTGGGGCAAAATTAGGGTTTAGGGTTTGAATTTGGGTTTTGGGATTTGGGTTAAAACAAGGGTTCCATATCAAAGTTAGGGTTGTGGATTAAATTTAGTGTTTAGTTTCAAAATTAGGGTTTGAATTAGGGCTGTGTTAAAAATAGGGTTTTGGGTCAAAAATAAGGTTAGAATTAAGGTTGGGGGTTAAAATTTAGGGTTTCGGGTCAAAATTAGGATTCAGGTTCAAAATTTGGGTTTAGGGTTTGAAATAGGTTTAGAATTAGGCTTTTGGTTAAAATTAGGGTTTCGGGTCAACATTGGGGTTCTGGGTCAAATTTAGGGTTCAAATTAGGGTTTAGGGTTTGAATTAGGGTTTTGGGTCAAAATTAGGGATTTGGTGTTAAATTAGGGTTTTGGTTCAAGGTTTGAATTATAGTTTTGAGTTAAAAATAGGGTTTTGGGTCAAAATTAGGTTTAAAATTAGGGTTTTGGGTTAAAATTTAGGGGTTGGGGTCAAAATTAGGGCTGTGTTAAAATAAGGGTTTACGGTTTGAATTAGGCTTTTGGCTAAAATTAGGGTTTCGGGTCAAAATTAGGGTTCTGGGTCAAATTTAGGGTTGGTCCAAATTAGGTTTGGGTTTAGAGGGTGTTATGGGTTTTGGTTAGGTTTGATATGTTTGGTTATAGGGTTTTGGGTAAAATGGTTTAAATAGGGTTTGGGTTAAAATTGGGGTTGGGGTAAAATTGGGGTGAAAATAAGGGTTTACGGTTTGAATTAGGCTTTTGGCTAAAATTAGGGTTTGGGTAAATTGGGTTTGGGTCAAATTTAGGGTTTTGTGTCCAAATTAGGGTTTAGGGTTTGAATTAGGTTTTGAGTTTAAAATAGGATTTTGGGTCAAAAATAGGGTTAGAATTAGGGTTTTGGGTTAAAATTAGGGTTTTGGGAAAAATTAGGGTTCTGGGTAAAATTTATGGCTTAGGTTCAAAATTAGGGTTTAGGGTTTGAATTAGGGTTTTGAGTTTTAAATAGGGTTTAGGGTTAAAATAGGGTTAGAATTAGGGTTTTGGGTCAAAACATAGGTTTTGGGTCCAAATTTGGGTTTTGGGTCAAAATTAGGGTTTAGGGTTTGAATTAATGTTTTGAGCTAATAATAGGGTTTTGGGTCAAAAATAAGGTTAGAATTAGGGTTTTGGGTTAAAATTAGGGTTTTGAGTCAAAATTTGGTTTTTGGGTCAAATTTTGGGTTTAGGGTCAAAGTTAGGGTTTAGGGTTTGAAATATGGTTGAGTTTAAAATATGGTTTTCGGTCAAAAATACGGTTAGTATTAGGGTTTTGGGTCAAAATTAGGGCTCTGGGTTAAAATTAGGGTTTTGGGTCAAAATTAGGGTTTTTGGTACATATTAGGGTTTAGGGTTTGAATTAGGGTTTAGGGTTTGAATTTGGTTTTGGATTTAAAATAGGGTTTTGGGTCAAAAATAGGGTTAGAATTAGGGTTTTGGGTTAAAATTTGGGTTCTGGGTCAAAATTAGGGATTAGGGTTAGAATTTGGGTTAGAATTAGGGTTATGGGTAAAATTAGGGTTTCGGGTCAAAATTGGGGTTCGGGGTCAAATTTAGGGTTTAGGGTCAAAATTAGGGTTTGGGGTTTGAAATAGGGTTTTGGGTCACGGATGGGGTTAGAATTAGGGTTTTATGTCAAAATTAGGGCTTTGGGTTAAAATTAGCGTTTTGGGTCAAACATAGGGTAAGGTTTGAATTAGGGTTTTGAGTTAAAAATAGGTTTTTGGGTCAGAAATAGTGTTAAAATTAGGGTTTTGGGTTAAAATTAGGGTTTTGGGTCAAATTTTGGGTTTCGGGTCAAAATTAAGGTTTAGGGTTTGAATTAGGGTTTTGAGTTAAAAATAGGATTTTGGGTCAAAAATAGGGTTAGAATAGTTTTGGGTCAAAATTAGGGCTTTGGGTTAAAATTAGGGTTTTGGTTTAAAAGTAGGGTTCTGGGTCAAAATTAGGGTTAGGGTTTGAATTAGGGTTAGAGTTAGGCTTTTGGGTAAAATTATGGTTTCGGGTCAAAATTACGGTTCAAGGTCAAATTTAAGGCCCAAATTAGGGTTTAGGGTTTGAATTAGGTTTTGAGTTTAAAATAGGGGTTTGGGTCAAAAGTAGGGTTTGAATTAGGGTTTTGGGTCAAAATTAGGGCTTTGGGTTAAAATTAGTGTTTTGGGTAAAATTTGGGTTTTGTGTCCAAATTAGGGTTTTGGGGGTTTAGGGTTTGAATTTGGGGTTTAGGTTAAAACTAGGGTTTCGGATCAAAATTAGGGTTCTGGGTCAAATTTAGGGTTTAATTTCAAAATTAGGGTTTGAATTAGGGCTTTGTGTTAAAAATGGGGTTTTGGGTAAAAAATAAGGTTAGAATTAGGGTTTTGGGTTAAAATTAGGGTACTGGGTCAAAATTATGGTTAGAATTAGGGTTTTGGGTTAAAATTAGGGTTTTGGGAAAAAGTAGCGTTCTGGGTCAAATTTAGGGTTTAGGATCTAAATTAGGGTTTAGGGTTTAAATTAGGGTTTTGAGTTTAAAAGAGGGTTTTGGGTCAAAATAGGATTAGAATTAGGGTTTTGGGTCCAAATTTGGGTTTTGGGTCAAAATTAGGGTTTAGGGTTTGAAATAGGGTTTTGAGTTTAAAATAGTGTTTTTGGGTAAAAAATAGGGTTAGAATTAGGGTTTTGGGTCAAAATTAGGGTTTTGGGGTATAATTAGGGTTTTGGGTCCAAATTAAGGTTTTGGGTCAAAATTAGCGTTTAGGGTTTGAATTAGGGTTGAGTTAAAAATAGGGTTTTCGGTCAAAATTAGGGTTAGAATTAGGGGTTTGGGTCAAAATTAGGGCTTTGGGTTATAATTAGGGTTTTGGGTCCAAATTAAGGTTTTGGGTCAAAATTAGCGTTTAGGGTTGGAATTAGGGTTGATTTAAAAATAGGGTTTTGGGTCAAAATTAGTGGTAGAATTAGGGTTTTGGGTTAAATTTAGGGTTTTGGGTCAAAATTAGGGCTTTGGGTTAAAATTAGGGGTTTGGGTTAAAATTAGGGTTTTGGTTTAAAATTAGGGATTCGGGTCAAAATTTTGGTTCTGGGTCAAATTTAGGGTTTAGGATCAAAATTAGGGTTTAGTGTTTTAAATACGGTTTTGTGTTTAAAATAGGGTTTTGGCTAAAAAATAGGGTTAGAATTAGGGTTTTGGGTCAAAATTATGGATTTGGGTTAAAATTAGGGTTTGGGGTCAAAATTTGGGTTTTGGGTCCAAATTAGGGTTATGGGTCAAAATTAGGGTTTAGGTTTTGAATTAGGGGTTTGTGTTAAAAAGAAGGTTTTGGGTCAAAAATAGGGTTAGAATTAGGGTTTTGGGTTAAAATTAGGGTTTTGAGTTAAAATTAGGGTTTTGGGAAAAATTAGGGTTCTGGGTCAAATTTAGGGTTTAGGATCAAAATTAGGGTTTAGGGTTTGAATTAGGGTTTTGAGTTTAAGATAGGGTTTTGGGTCAAAAATAAGGTTAGTATTAGGGTTTGGGGTCCAAATTAGGGTTTTGGGTCAAATTTAGGGTTTAGGGTTTGAATTAAGGTTTTGAGTTAAAAATAGGGTTTGGGTCAAAAAAAGGGTTACAATTACGGTTTTGGTTTTAAATTAGGGTTTCGGGTCAAAATAGGGTTCTTGGTCAGATTTAGGGTTTGAAATAGGGTTTTGAGTTTAAAATAGGGTTTTAGGTGAAAAATTGGGTAAGAATTAGGGTTTTGCATTAAAATTAGGGTTACGGGTCAAAATTAGGTTTTTGGGTCAAATTTTGGGTTTAGGGTCAAAATTAGGGTTTAGGGTTTGAATTTGGGTTTTGAGTTAAAAATAGGGTTAGAATTAGGGTTTTGGGTCAAAACTTGGGTTTTGGGTCCAAATTTGGGTTTTGAGTCAAAATTAGGGTTTAGGGTTTGTGCGGCACCCCATTTTCCAGGTATCACATTTTCGTAACATGGTTCAAACATCAAACCTAATAAAGATACTAATTTGCTGGTTTCCTTCGTAAAACAAGATTCGTTTTCTAATTCCCTAAACTTCTCAAAAATAGTGATAAAATATTTTTTTTCTTATTACTGTACACACACTCGAACACTCGTAAAATAATATACATCACTATATATATTACATATGCCTCAACGTTTTACAAAAGACCTTTTTCTTACCAGGTCACCATCTATTGTCACACGTATTTTACACTAATTGAAACATCATAACTATGTCATAATGGGAGTCTGAAAAACACTACTCAAAAGATGGCTCTCAGTAGCCACTAAGTCAGACTAACCTAAAATTCCCACTCGTTCCGAAAACTACATCCTAAGCTGGTCATCACTTTAGAAATCCATTGGGGAGTCCAGTATAAATTCCCCCACCTCCGGGAGGTGTATCTGGAGAGGATACAACAGCCCCCTCTCCAACAGCTGGAGACCCTTCGTCCCCTAAAGGAATATAATATGGATAAGCCATCAGATCCTCCTCGGGGTCTTCCTCCATCTCCACCTGGACGTCCTCGGGAATCAATACTATGGGTGCAGGAGGTGACTCCGGTGCTACTTGCTATAACGGATGAACAAAGGGAGGTGGTTGGTGTTCCGGATTTTCGTGTTGTACCGGATATCGTAGGATCATCCAAATAGGCGGTAATGAAACTTCAATCGTCTCTCTACTATGAATCAACTGCTGTGGTCTGTCTGCTACAGTACTTCGGAGCATCCTCCTAGGATCGGTGTAAGTTGCACTCCGAGCTCCTGGGTTAATCACCCAGGCGTCCCCTTGATCAGCATTGTCGAACATCAGGGCTCGAACCCCTTAGTAATTGAGGTCCGCTGCGCCCGGATCCATCTGAACGCAGATATATATATGTAGATCCCACATAGTAGAGGAAATCACAAAGAAATGTGCAAGGGTGAGTTTCCAATATATAAGTTTTGATAAGACAACCCCATGCATGACACTCAAATAGCAAATACCATATATTAACATCATAATAAAATTATTTCGAAACAGCAGAATAATTTAATTCAAAGGGTTTCATACCTGGCAGTCATCGTCATTTTATAAAAATGCATGGCACTTCAATATTCAGGCTCTATTTTTAATGCCTAATCTCCGGAGATCCCACAACTTTCTGTTTCGTTTCGAGCTGATCAAGCTCTGCACATGGCACATTGTAAAAACGAAATAAAACAATGCCCAAGGGAACACATAACACACTGGTAACACTCAGTACACCAAGGTTACTGTTCAAAAATGTAACTCATTGGCTCACACATGTACAGAACACAATGGTCACTACAAACAATGGAGTTTATTGTCCATAACATATTGCATCACTCAGAACCTCAATAGTTATCGCATAAAATTGGACACACAGTCCAGTAAAGATACATTGGCTCACACATAATCCCAATGATCAAATGGAACATAGTCCATAACAGATACATTGATCCACTCCGGACTCAATGATCACAACACATGACACGTCTGCCATCTATGCATGAGAAAAACTTTTATTCTCAATTTGTTTTCTTTGTCGTAATAATCTTTCCTTGTCGAAGCACTGAGCTAACGACCATACTTAATTTCTTATTAAGACTTTCCCCTTAAACAAACACAGGACACACAGCCCAAATGTTTTAAACTCAACACAGGACACACAGTCCGAGTGCTCAATCACAAGGCCCTTAAACCGATGCACCAGTCTTAGGCTTCGCGGATATGGAACTCACACTTTCCACATCAATTTAGGACACACAGTCCAAAAAAAAATCATTGCAGAACACTCCGTCCAATGACACAGATCCTTGATCTACGTGTCCATAGAACACTAGAACCCCGTCGTCTTGGTTCCTAGGTTTATTTATCTGCTTGTAAAACATTTCGCTCAGTGAAAAACAAATACAAAACAAAAGCTCCGAAAACTTATCCAAGTTCAACGGAATAATTTCGCTGAATAAAAATACTTTTACAAAAATGCTTTTTCTGTTAAAACATTGATAAAACCTGAAAATAATTGATAAATTCCTTTCATTTCTGATTATTTTATTTCTGAAATTAATTCTCAATAAAAGTCAATTTTTAAAAAGTAATCAATAAATTAATTTATAATAATGAAATAATTAGATATTTAATCTTTTCCCAAAATTTTTAATAAAATTCTTTTTATAACTTAAATCACTTTTCTGTCAAAAGTAATTGTTCTGACTGCTATAAAATATTATTTTCGGAAATTAATCACTTTAAATAACATTTTATAATAAAATTGAATTTATTTTACAAAAATTAGAGCCTGTGAAAAAATTTCACGGTTTCACCCTTACTGTCGCTTATTTACACAGTTTTCACAAAATATTATTAAAATAATAATTTTTTTAATTTTTCTCAAAATTTCCCAAATTAATCCCTCTAATTAATTATCCAAGCTTATTAAGTTTTTTATCCTCAAATTAATTTTTTTTAACACTGACCAATGTCAGGTTTCTCAGTCCAACACTCAACAGCAGATAAATTTCAATCACCGAATAACATGACATATATCCATCTGTAACATGCATCACAATTATATTATAACCAAATAATTATAATCATGTAAATCCACATATCACATCAATTCAATTACTCAGATAAATATCAAATCCATCCAGCAATTAACAGCAAACAACGTAATATCATAAAATATTTTCTACAGAAGATTAACAAATGACTCCAACAATAAGCATGCGATTATCTTAAACTCCTCAGGCATACTCCCCTTACCTCTTAAAGATTTGAACTAGCAGTTTCAATTAATCTCCTTATCCCGATCCGATTCTCCTCCGTCAGCTTAAGTCAAGCTAACTTGAGCGATTCCTTCAAATGAATTGCAACCAAAATAAATCAAATCAAATAACAACATACTTGGATTATGAAGGTTAGTTTTCGGCCTCAACATATTTTCTAGGTTAGGAAAGTTAAAGTTTTGTTAACTTAGGGATTTATGATCCATAAGTAACTTAAACATGATTAAGCACTTAAACCAAGATCATGAACCAAGAACATGGAATAAAACTCATCTAGTTCCAAGAACTAGGGTTTCGGTTTTTCTCAAGATCATAGGCTAGAGGTTTTTAAAATTTTCTTAACTCTTGGGTTTAATCAACATACAAAACTTAGAGTTGGATTCAAGTGTCACAAGAGAACTTTTGAGTCAAAAACCCATCAAATGTTCATAGCTAGGGTTTCGGCCTTTATGAAACAAATAGGTTAGGGTTTGATTTTTGATCTCCTATTTACTTACATACAAGAACTAACAAGGTACTAAAAGATTGAATCATGAATCAAGACATGAAAATGAAACAAAACCGATGAACATCACTTTTTCCATGGATTCGGCCCAGTTCATAAAGTTAGGAAAGAAATTTCTTATGATCACATGATTCTAGATAATTAAAATAGAGATGATTATGAGATCATAGCAATTGGTTTCATGTCAAAAGGATTTTTCTAGAATTAGTTATGGATTTTTGAATTTAGCTTCATGAACTTTGAATGAAATGAAGAACACGATGATTCATGTCATAAATCTACAAAAGTTGTGAAGAGAAAGGCTTTAAATGACATGATGAAGAGTTGTTACCTTTTGATGATCAAAGAAAAGGATGATCTTGATGATGTTCTTCACAAAACTCCTATCGTGTTCTTATGAGTTCTAAGGCAAGTTATGAACTTTTGGAGAGAAAGAAGTCATGAAAATGAAATGAAGAATTGCCTAAGTGATGGTGATAATGGTGGAGCCGTGGGTTTTAGGGGTGTTTTGGTCAAAATTTTCAATGGCATGGCTTGAAAAATTCATGAAGAGCCAAGGGTAAAATCGCCATTTCCATGCAAAATATTCCTTTGTCATAAATGCACCATTATGGCCATTATGATGTGGATAGGATCGTCATAAATGCCTATCACATCAGTCAAATCCGTCACCTCAGCCCCGTTGCTGACTCCCTGGTTCATCAGACGCAGGGTTTTCCTAGAGATATCTCGACGTATTCACCCGCAGCAAATATAATATTTTAATTTTACGCTAAATTTTTTCAAAACTTCCAGTATCGTAGTAAATACGATAAAAACATTTTTTATTTCGTTCACGAATTAAAATTAGGTTTTGAGTAGTAAACTTTTACTGTCAGTGAAAACGCAGATCGGGTTCCGTCTGAATTTCCAACCCAAAATTTCATCGTAACCCTAAAATATAAAACATGACGTAAAAATAATAGTGGTTTACCCAAATCATTTTGAGTCTCGGATAAAAAAATATTTTTATATATTTATTACCGACATTTGAAAGCAGCGAAAAAATCGGGGTGTTACATTACTACACCACTAAAAAAAATTTAGTCCTCGAAATTATGTACCTGTAAATAGTTCAGGATACTGTAATCTCATTTTGTCCTCGGCTTCCCACGTTGCTTCTCCAGTAGTTTGATCCCAAATAACCTTGACTAAGGAAATTTGCTTACCCCTGAGTTGCTTAATTAACTTACCTTTGATTCGTACAGGCGAAGTGTAACATCCCTGGCTGCTCTATGGATTGACGACTGTCCCCACAGACCAACACGGGTCTTTTCAGCGTGCTATGTCCTCACTCACACGCTTCCCGGGAAAACTTCCCAGGAGGTCACCCATCCCAGAATTGCTCCAAGTCTAGCACACTTAACTGTGGAGTTCTTAAGAGATGGGCTCCCAAAAAGAAGATGCATCTTGTTAGTATAGGTAGTACCAATCAATTCATATAAGCCTTCCTCAACTGTATAGTCCCATACCTACACAGTCTCAGGATCCCTCTCATTCGTGTGTGTAATCGGTTCATTCATGTGTCCCTCCGCCTAGAAGCCTGCCAGGAGTCGCTCCTTGTCCATCTTCTTGCACCGACGACCACTCCCCGCCCTCGTCGGTACCCGGGTGTTACACGAAGTCTCATAAGACAAGTTTTCTTTTAATTGTACTTCATCGGTTTCGATTACATGTGATGGATCAGGAATATACTTCCTTAGTTGTGAAACATGGAATACATCATGAATATTTGAAAGGAAAGGCGACAAGGAAATTTGATAGGCTACTGGACCAATACGACGAAGAATTTGGTAAGGTCCAATGAATTTAGGAGTGAGCTTTCTGGACTTCATAACCCTACCTACCCCAGTCGATGGTGTGACTCTCAGAAATACATGTTCACCTTCTTCAAATTCGAGAGGTCGTCTCCTTTGATATGAATAACTCTTCTGCGTACTTTGTGCCATTTTCATCTTTTCACGGATTTGTTTTACTTGTTCCGTCATCTGCTGCACGATTTCAGGACCTAAAATCATGCTTTCCCCATCTTGGTACCAACACACAGGTGTTTGACATTTCCTTCCGTACAAAGCCTCATAGGGTGCCATCCCTATACTTGAATGAAAACTATTGTTATATGTGAATTCGATCAGCGGTAACAAGTCATCCCAACTCCCACGATGGTCTAAAACACATGCTCTCAGCAAATATTCTAACGATTGAATCGTTCTTTCTGTTTGTCCATCGGTTTGAGGATGATAAGCTGAACCTAACCTTAACTTAGTTCCTAAAGCTTGATGTAAACTTCCCCAGAAACGTGAAGTAAACTTCGGGTCTCTATCTGACACAATACTCGATGGTATCCCATGTAATCTGATTACTTCCTTAATATAAATATCAGTCAATTTCCCTACTGTGTAATTGATCTTAACAGGTAAGAAATTTGCCGATTTCGTTAGCCTGTCAACAATCACCCAAATTGAATCAAAACATTTAGAAGTTCGCTGTAAACTTACCACAAAATCCATTGATATTCTATCCCACTTCCATTCTGGTATATCTAGTGATGTAAGCATACCCCCTGGCCTTTGATGTTCCACCTTCGCTTTTTGACATGTCAGACAAGATGCAACGTACTCTGCTACTTGCTATTTCATGCCTGGCCACCAAAATCTTTGTTTCAAGTCTTGGTACATCTTCTTCGATCCGGGATGAATACTTAACTTACTCTTATGTGATTCGTCTAAAATTATCTTTTTCATCTCAGGATTATCAGGCACACATATTCGTCCGTTGCACCTTAAGATATGATCTGATCCCAAACTAAATTCTGCAACCTTTCCTTATCTCATTAAATCCCTCTTTTCTTGAAGATAAGCATCTGTAACTTGTCATTCTCGGATTTCTTCCACTAATCCACTAGAAATTTTGATCATTCCCACACTGATCTTCTTCTCATTAAACTCCATAATCCAATTGAGATCACGAAACTCCTCTATTAACTTTAGTTCCCTTACCATCATAGCTGAGATATAAATGACTTTTCGGCTAAGTGCATCAGCTACAACGTTAGCTTTTCCAGGATGATACTGTAACTTGAAATCGTAATCTTTTAGAAATTCCATACGACGTTTTTGTCTCATGTTGAGATCCTTCTGATCAAACAGATACTTTAAACTTTTCTGGTCACTAAAGACATCCAACTTTGCTCCGTACAAGTAATGCCTCCATATCTTTAGTGCAAAAACCACTGCAGCTAACTCCAGATCATGCGTCGGATAATTTCTTTCATGTGTTTTTAACTGACGGGATGCGTAAGCTACAACTTTTCGATGTTGAATTTACACACATCCTAAACCTTGATGAGAAGCATCACAATACACTTCGTAAGGTTTATTTGGTTTAGGTAATATTAAAACTGGTGAGGTTGTCAATTGTTCCTTAATCGTCTGAAAACTTTCTTCACATTTGTCTATCCATACAAAAGGTTGATCTTTCATCGTAAGCAAGGTTAATGGCGCAACTATCCTGGAAAATCCTTCAATAAATCTTCTATAGTAACCGGCTAGACCCACAAAACTTCTGATCTCCGTTACTATCTTTGGTCTTTCCCAAGAAAGTATCGCTTCTACTTTTGCAGGATCGACAGCAATACCTTCCTCAGTAATTACATGTCCTAAAAACTTTACTTCCTTAAGCCAAAATTCGCATTTAGACAGTTTCGCATACAGAATTTTCTCACACAGAATCTGTAAAACTTGTCGCAAGTGTTCTTCATGTTCCTCATTACTCTTAGAGTAAATAAGAATATCATCAATGAACACCACAACAAACTTATCAAGGAACGGACAAAAAATCAGGTTCATGTAGTCCATGAAGATAGCAGGTGCATTCGTCACTTCGAATGGCATTACGAGATATTCATAATGTCCGTAACGAGTTCTGAACGCAGTTTTTGGAATATCTTCACTTTTTACCCTAATCTGATGATAACCTGTCCTCAAGTCAATCTTTGAGAACACTACAGCTCCTCGCAGTTGATCCATCAAATCATCTTTACGCGGTAATGGGTACTTATTCTTAATCGTCACTTTATTAAGTTGTCAAAAATCCACGCAAAGCCTCAAACCTCTGTCTTTCTTTCTCACTAGAAGAACTGGTGCTCCCCACGGAGAAACACTTGGTCGAATGAATTGTTTTGACAAAAGGTCCTCCAATTGAGTTTTCAATTCAACAAACTCTGTAGGCGCCATCCGATATGGAGCAATAGAAATTGGTCCTGCTCCTGGTATTAAATCGATGGAGAATTCAATTTCTCTTACTGGCGGCAATCCAGGAACGTCATTAGGAAACACATCTGGAAATTCTCTTACTACAGTCATCGTACTCAAATCGATCTCCCTCTCGACTTCTAAGTTAGTTAAAAGCTTGTATCCCTGATCTCTTTCTCTCAAAAAAGTTCTTATATGGTTGGTAGATAAGATTCCAGAAATCTTAAGATTAGGAAAAATAAAAGTCTTATTAGCACAATCCAACATGATATGGTTGGAAGATAACCGATCCATACCTAAAATTGCATCTAACTGTATTAAAGGCAGGCATATCAAATCAACAAGAAAATGTCTATCCTGAATAATGATAGGACAGTTCAGACATATAGAATTCACAGTAATTGGCTCAGCAGTTGGAGTTGAAACAATCAAGTCATAGGATAAAGAAGAAATAGGTAATTTCAAAGGTTTCACAGAATCCATCGCAATAAAGGAATACGTTGCACCCGAATCAAAAAGTACAGTTAAGAGATTACCAGTTATGTCGCAACTACCTTGTATGAGATCGTCAGAATCAGAAGCCTCAGCACCACTCATGGTGTAAACTCTCCCCTTAGCTGTCGGTTTATTGATCTTGACAGTATTGACAACTGGTACAGTCTTTGGCCTACCACAGTCTCTAGCTAAATGACCCATCTGACCACAATTGAAACACTTGGGTCCTCTCACTGAACTATTGTTCGCCAAATGATTTGGATCTCCACATCTGTAACATCTTCTGATTGTGTTTTGATTTTGATTCTTCTGGCCTCCAACACCCGATGCAGTAGCTACAGGATGATAGGGTTGTTGATTTCGATTGTTCGCCGGTGCTCGATAATACGGTTTATGCTAGACCTGCTTCGCTTTCTGGTTCTGATATTGGCCTTTGGATTTTGATGGTCCTCCCACATATCCTTTGTTATCTCTTCCCTTCCTTATTTGCTCTATCTTCCTACACTTCTCAACCAAAGCTTGGAAATTCCTTATCTCCAATGGAAGTACAGATTCCTTAATCTCGAATGGTAATCCTGCTTCGAAACGTTCACACTTCCAATCTTCATCCGGATTGTTTTGGAAAAAGCGGAAGTACTTGGCCAGTGACTCAAACTTGGCCGCATACTCTCCTACAGATAAATCCCTTTGAGACTGACGTAAAAATTCCTGCTCCTTCTCTGCTCGAGCGCTCTGTGGAAAATACTTGCTTAGAAACATGTTCTTAAATATCACCCAAGTAATCACCTGATTCTCTGCTTCTAGTAGTTGCTTAGTGCCTCTCCACCAATACTCAGCATCTCCCAACAGCAGATTTGTAGCATATGGTACCTTCACTCCTTCTGGACTATTGATCAACTCAAAAATCTTCTCCACTTCCTGAATCCATAAGTCAGCCTTGATAGGATCCACATCTCCATGAAATTGTGGAAGATTCTGACGTCTAAAAGCAGTAAGGCCTCTGCCTTCAGCAGCCTGTTCCGCTCGAATTTGTTCCTACATATTCTGGACAGCCATTGTAGCAGTTTGTTGTATAGTAGTAGCAGCTACATCCGCCATTGCTTGTGCAGCAAAGTCCATACCTCCTTCTTCTTCATAATTTTCCTCAAAATTCCCTCGACCATTAACACGACCACCTCTACGACCTCTTCCACGACCGCGTCCACGTCCACGTCCACGTCCACGTCCACGTCCACGTGCACCTTATGGTTCCATAACTGACCTACAAGACACAATCAGTTAAATGGCAACCAGAAAATGAAACTCGAATCTAATAACTATCACACATTACTTCTAAGAAGTAATTCAAACAATTTCCTTCAGAGATCACACAACATCAACACAACAGTCCTACTCCCAAAGATTTCCCGAAAGACTCGACTAGCTCTGATACCACTAAATGCGACACCCCATTTTCCAAGTATCACATTTTCGTAACATGGTTCAAACATCAAACCTAATAAAGATACTAATTTGATAGTTTCCTTCGAAAAACAAGATTCGTTTTCTAATTCCCTAAACTTCTCAAAAATAGTGATAAATTTTTTTTCTTATTACTGTACACACACTCGAACACTCGTAAAATAATATACATCACTATATATATTACATATGCCTCAACGTTTTACAAAAGACCTTTTTCTTACCAGGTCACCATCTATTGTCACACGTATTTTACACTAATTGAAACATCATAACTATGTCATAGTGGGAGTCAGAAAAACACTACTCAAAATATGGCTCTCAGTAGCCACTAAGTCAGACTAACCTAAAATTCCCACTAGTTCTGAAAACTACATCCTAAGCTGGTTATCACTACAGAAATCCATTGGGGAGTCCAGTATAAACTCCCCCACCTCTGGGAGGTGTATCTGGAGAGGATACAACAGCCCCCTCTCCAACAGCTGGAGACCCTTCGTCCCCTAAAGGAATATAATCTGGATAAGCCATTGGATCCTCCTCGGGGTCTTCCTCCATCTCCACCTGGACGTCCTCTGGAATCAATACTATGGGTGCAGGAGGTGACTCCGGTGCTACTTGCTGTAACGGATGAACAAAGGGAGGTGGTTGGTGTTCCGGATTTCCGTGTTGTACCAAATATCATAGGATCATCCAAATAGGCAGTAATGAAACTTCAATCGTCTCTCTCCTATGAATCAACTGCTATGGTCTATCTGATACAGTACCTCGGAGCGTCCTCATAGGACCGGTGTAACTGGCACTCCGAACTCCTGGGTTAATCACCCAGGCGTCCCCTTGATCAGCATTGTCAAACATCAGGGCTCGAACCCCTGAGTAATTCAGGTCCGCTGTACCAGGATCCATCTGAACGCAGATATATATATGTAGATCCCACATAGTAGAGGAAATCACAAAGAAATGTGCAAGGGTGAGTTTCCAATATATGAGTTTTGATAAGACAACCCCATGCACGACACTCAAATAGAAAATACCATATATTCACAGCATAATAAAATTATTTCGAAACAGCAGAATAATTTAATTCAAAGGGTTTCACTCCCGACAGTCATCGTCATTTTATAAAAATGCATGGCACTTCAATATTCAGGCTCTATTTTTAATGCCTAATCTTCGGAGATCCCACAACTTTCTGTTTCGTTTCGAGCTGATCAAGCTCTGCACATGGCACATTGTAAAAACGAAATAAAACAATGCCCAAGGGAACACATAACACACTGGTAACACTCAGTACACCAAGGTTATTGTTCAAAAATGTAACTCATTGGCTCACACATGTACAGAACACAATGGTCACTGCGAACAATGGAGTTTATTGTCCATAACCTATTGCATCACTCAGAACCTCAATAGTTATCGCATAAAATTGGACACATAATCCAGTAAAGATACATTGGCTCACATAGAATCCCAATGATCAAATGGAACATAGTCCATAACAGATACATTGATCCACTCCGGACTCAATGATCACAACACATGACACGTCTGCCATCTATGCATGAGAAAAACTTTTATTCTCGATTTGTTTTCTTTGTCGTAATAATCTTTCCTTGTCGAAGCACAGAGCTAACGACCATACTTAATTTCTTATTAAGACTTTCCCATTAAACAAACACAGGACACACAACCCAAATGTTTTAAACTCAACACAGGACACACAGTCCGAGTGCTCAATCACGAGGCCCTTAAACCGATGCACCAGTCTTAGGCTTCGCGGATATGTAACTCACACTTTCCACATCAATTTAGGACACACAGTCCAAAAACAAATCATTACAGGACACTCCATCCAATGACACAGATCCTTGATCTACGTGTCCGTAGAACACTAGAACCCCGATGTCTCGGTTCCTAGGTTTATTTATCTGCTTATAAAACATTTCGCTCAGTGAAAAACAAATACAAAACAAAAGCACCGAAAATTCTTTTTATAACTTAAATCACTTTTCTATCAGAAGTAATTGTTCTGACTGCTATAAAACATTATTTTCGGAACTTAATCACTATAAATAACATTTTATAATAAAATTTAATTTATTTTACAAAAATTAGAGCCTGTGAAAAAATTTCACGGTTTCGCCCTTACTGTCGCTTATTTAGACAGTTTCCACAAAATATTATTAAAATAATTTTTTCATTTTTCTAAAAATTTCCCAAATTAATCCCTCTGTTTAATTATCCAAGCTTATTAAGTTTTTTATCCGCAAATTAATTTTTTTTAACACTGACCAATGTCAGGTTTCTCAGTCCAACACTCAACAGCAGATAAATTTCAATCACCGAATAACATGACATATATCCATCTGTAACATGCATCACAATTATAATAAAACCAAATAATTATAATCATGTAAATCCACATATCACATCAATTCAATTAAACAGATAAATATCCAATCCATCCAGCAATTAACAGCAAACAACTTAATATCATAAAATATTTTCTACAGAAGATTAACAAATGACTCCAACAATAAGCAAGCGATTATCTTAAACTCCTCACGCATACTCCCCTTACCTCTTAAAGATTTGAACTAGCAGTTTCAATTAATCTCCTTATCCCGATCCGATTCTCCTCCGTCAGCTTAAGTCAAGTTAACTTGAGAGATTCCTTCAAATGAATTGCAACCAAAATAAATCAAATCAAACAACAACATACTTGGATTTTGAAGATTAGGTTTCGGCCTCAACAGATTTTCTAGGTTAGGAAAGTTAAAATTTTGTTAACTTAGGGATTTATGATCCATAAGTAACTTAAACATGATTAAGCACTTAAACCAAGATCATGAACCAAGAACATGGAATAAAACTCATCTAGTTCCAAGAGCTAGGGTTTCGGTTTTTCTCAAGATCATAGGCTAGAGGTTTTTAAAATTTTCTTAACTCTTGGGTTTAATCAACATACAAAACTTAGAGTTGGATTCAAGTGTCACTAGACAACTTTTGAATCAAAAACCCATCAAATGTTCATAGCTAGGGTTTCGGCCTTTATGAAACAAATAGGTTAGGGTTTGATTTTTTATCTTCTATTTACTTACATACAAGAACTATCAAGGTACTAAAAGATTGAATCATGAATCAAGACATGAAAATGAAACAAAACCCATGAACATCACTTTTTCCATGGATTCGGCCCAGTTTAGAACGTTGGGAAAGAAATTTCTCATGATCACATTCTTCTAGATAATTAAAATAGAGATGATTATGAGATCATAGCAATTGGTTTCACGTCAAAAGGATTTTTCTAGAATTAGTTATGGATTTTTGAATTTAGCTTCATGAACTTTGAATGAAATGAAGAACATGATGATTCATGTCAAAAATCTACAAAAGTTGTGAAGAGAAAGGCTTTAAATGACAAGATGAAGATTTGTTACCTCTTGATGATCAAAGAAAAGGATGATCTTGATGATGTTCTTCACAAAACTCCTATGGTGTTCTTATGAGTTCTAAGGCAAGTTATGAACTTTTGGAGAGAAAGAAGTCATGAAAATGAAATGAAGAATTGCCTAAGTGATGGTGATATTGGTGGAGCCGTGGGTTTTAGGGGTGGTTTGGTCAAAATTTTCAACGGCATGGCTTGAAAAATTCAAGAAGAGCCAAGGGTAAAATCGTCATTTCCATGCAAAATATTCCTTTGTCATAAATGCGCCATTATGGCACGGATAGGATCGTCATAAATGCCTGTCACATCAGCCAAATCCTTCATCTCAGCCTCGTTGCTGACTCCCTGGTTCATCTGACGCAGGTTTTTCCTAGATATATCTCGACGTATTCGCCCGCAGCAAATATAATATTTTAATTTTATGCTAAATTTTTTCAAAACTTCCAGTATCGTAGTAAATACGATAAATTTTTTTTAAATTTCGTTCACGAATAAAAATTAGGTTTTCTGAGCAGTAAACTTTTACTGTGAGTGAAAACGCAGACAGGGTTCCGTCTGAATTTCCAACCCAAAATTTCATCGTAACCCTAAAATATAAAACAAGACGTAAAAATAACAGTGGTTTACCCAAAATCATTTTCTGAGACTCGGATAAAAATATATTTTTATATATTTATTACCGACATTTGAAAGCGGCGAAAAATCAGGGTGTTATAGTTTGAATTAAGGTTTTGAGTTAAAATAGGGTTTTGGGTCAAAAATATGGTTAGAATTAGGGTTTTTTGTCAAAATTAGGGTTTTGGGTCAAAATTAGGGTTTTTGGTACAAATTAGGGTTTAGGGTTTGAATTAGGGTTTTGAGTTAAAAATAGGTTTTTGGGTCAAAAATAGGGTTAAAATTAGGGTTTTGGGTTAAAATTATGGTTCTGGGTCAAAATTAGGGCTTAGGGTTTGAATTAGGGTTTGCGGTAAAATTAGGGTTTAGGGTCAAAATTAGGGTTTAGGGTTTTAAATAGGGTTAGAATTAGGGTTTTAATTCAAAATTAGGGTTTAGGGTTTTAGGTCAAAATTAGGGCTTTGCGTTAAAATTAGGGTTTTGGGTCAAACATAGGGTTTAGGGTTTGAATTAAGGTTTTGAGTTAAAAATAGGGTTTTAGGTCAAAAATAAGGTTAGAATTACGGTTTTGGGTTAAAATTAGGGTTTCTAGTCAAAATTAGGTTTTTGGGTCAAATTTTGGGTTTATGGTCAAAGTTAGGGTTTAGGGTTTGAAATAGGGTTTAGGGTTTCAATTAGGTTTTGATTTTAAAATAGGGTTTTGGCTCATAAATAGTGTTAAAATTAGGGTTTTGGGTTAAAATTTAGAGTTTCAGGTCAAAATTAGGGTTCTGAAATAAAAATTAGGGTTTAGTGTTTGAATTAGGGTTAGAATTAGAGTTAGAATTAGGCTTTTGGGAAAATTAGGGTTTCGGGTCAAAATTAGGGTTTTGGGTCAAATTTTGGGTTTAGGGTCCAAATTATGGTTTAGGGTTTGTATTAGGTTGAGTTTAAAATAGGGTTTTGGGTCAAAAATAAGGTTAGAATTAGGGTTTTGGGAAAAATTAGGGTTATGGGTCAAATTTAAGGTTTAGGATCAAAATTAGGGTTTAGTGTTTGAAATAGGGTTTTAAGTTTAAAATAGGGTTTTGGGTCAAAATTAGTGCTCTGGGTTAAAATTTAGGTTTTGGGTCAAAATTAGAGTTTAGGGTTTGAATTAAGGTTTTGAGTTAAAAATAGGGTTTTGGGTCAAAATAGGGTTAGAATTGGGGTTTTGGTTTAAAATTAGGGTTCTGGGGTCAGATTTAGGGTTTAGGGTTTGAAATAGGGTTTTGAGTTTAAAATAGGGGTTTGGGTCAAAATAGGGTTAGAATTATGGTTTTGGGTTAAAATTTAGGGTTTCGCGTCAAAATTAGGGTTCTGGGTCAAAATTAGGGTTTAGGGTTTGAATTAGGGTTTGAATTAGGCTTTTGTGTAAAATTAGGCTTTCGGGTCAAAATTAGGGTTCTGGGTCAAATTTAGGGTTTAGTGTCCAAATTAGGGTTTAGGGTTTGAATTAGGTTTTGAGTTTAAAATAGGTGTTTGGCTCAAAAATAGTGTTAAAATTAGGGTTTTGCATTAAAATTTTGGGTTTCGGGTCAAAATTAGGGTTTAGGGTTTGAATTAGGGTTTGAATTAGGGTTAGAATTAGGGTTTTGGATCTATATTAGGGTTATGGGTCCAATTTTGGGTTTGGGTCTAAATTAGGGTTTAGAGTTTGTATTAGGTTTTGAGTGTAAAATAGGGTTTTGGGTCAAAAATAGGGTTAGAATTAGGGTTTTGGGTTAAAATTAGGGTTTTGGGAAAAATTAGGGTTCTGGGTCAAATTTAAGGTTTAGGATCAAAATTAGGGTTTAGGGTTTGAAATAGGGTTATGAGTTTAAAATAGGGTTTTGGGTCAAAAATAGGGTTAGTATTAGGGGTTTGGGTCAAAATTAGGGCTTTGGGTTAAAATTTAGGTTTTGGGTCAAAATTAGGGTTTTTGGTACAAATTAGGGTTTTGGGTTAAAATTAGGCTTGTGTCAAAATTAGGGCTTAGGGTTAGAATTTGGGTTAGAATTAGGATTTTGGGTAAAATTAGGGTTTCGGGTCAAAATTAGGGCTCGGGGTTAAATTTAGGGTTTAAGGCCAAAATTAGGGTTTAGGGTTTGAAATAGGGTTTTGAGTTTAAAATAGGGGTTTGGGTCAAAAATAGTGTTAGAATTAGGGTTTTAAGTCAAAATTAGGGCTTTGGGTTAAAATTAGCGTTTTGGGTCAAACATAGGGTTTAGGGTTTGAATTAGGGCTTTCAGTTAAAAATTGATTTTTGGGTCAGAAATAGTGTTAGAATTAGGGTTTTGGGTTAGAATTAGGGTTTTGGGTTTAGGGTCAAAATTAGGGTTTAGGGTTTGAATTAGGGTTTTGAGTTAAAAAATAGGATTTTGGGTCAAAAATAGGGTTAGAATTAGGGTTTTGGGTCAAAATTAAGGCTTTGGGTTAAAATTACGGTTTTGGTTTAAAATTAGGGTTTTGGTTTAAAATTAGGGTTTTGGGTCAAAATTAGGGCTTTGGGTTAAAATTAGTGTTTTGGATCAAAATTTGGGTTTTGGGGGTTTAGGGTTCGAATTTGGGTTTTGGGTCAAAATAGGGTTAGAATTAGTGTTTTGGGTCAAAACTTGGGTTTTGGGTTAAAACTAGGGTTTCGGATCAAAATTAGGGTTCTGGGTCAAAATTAGGGTTTAGTTTCAAAATTAGGGTTTGAATTAGGGCGTTGTGTTAAAAATAGGGTTTTGGGTCAAAAATATGGTTAGAATTAGGGTTTGGGTTAAAATTTAGGGTTTCGGGTCAAAATTAGGGTTCTGGGTCAAAATTAGGGTAAGAACTAGGCTTTTGGGTAAAATTAGTGTTTCGGTGCAAATTTGGGTTCGGGGTCAAATTTACGGTTTAGGGTCAAAATTAGGGTTTAGGGTTTGTAATATGGTTTTGAGTTTAAAATAGGGTTTTGGGTCAAAATTAGTGTTAGAATTACGGTTTTTGGTCAAAATTAGGGCTTTGTGTTAAAATTAGGGTTTTGGGTCAAACATGGTGTTTAGTGTTTGAATTAGGTTTTTGAGTTAAAAATAGGTTTTTGGTTCAGAAATAGGGCTAGAATTAGGGTTTTTGGTTAAAATGAAGGTTTCGGATCAAATTTTGGGTTTAGGGTCAAAAATAGGGTTAGAATTAGGGTTTTGGGTCAAAATTAGGGCTGTGTTAAAATTTGGGTTGTGGTTTAAAATCAGGGTTAGGGGTCAATATTTGGGTTTGGGTCAAATTTAGGGTTTCGGATCAAAATTAGGGTTTAGGCTTTGAAATAGGGTTTTGAGTTTAAAATAGGGTTTTGGGTCAAAAATATGGTTAGAGTTAGGGTTTTGGGTCAAAATTAGGGCTTTGGGTTAAAATTAGGGTTTTGGGTCAAAATTTGGGTTTTGGGTCCAAATTTGGGTTTAGGGTTTGAATTTGGGTTTAGGGTTAAAACTGCGGTTTCGGATCAAAGTTAGGGTTCTATGTCAAATTTAGGATTTAGTTTCAAAATTAGGGTATGAATTAGGGCTTTGTGTTATAAAATAGGGTTTTGGGTCAAAAATAAGGTTAGAATTTGGGGTTTGGGTTAAAAATTAGGGTTTCTGGTCAAAATTAGGGTTTAGGGTTTGAATTAGGGTTAGAATTAGGCTTTTGGGTAAAATTAGGATTTCGGGTCAAAATTACGGTTCTGGGTCAAATTTAGGGTCCAAACTAGGGTTTAAGGTTTGAATTAGGTTTTTAGTTTAAAATAGGGTTTTGTAGGGTTTATGATCAAAATTAGGGTTTAGGGTTTGAATTACAGTTTTGAGTTTAAAATAGGGTTTTAGGTTAAAAATAAGGTTAGAATTATGGTTTGGGGTTAAAATTTGGATTTGGGTCAAAATTAGGGTTTTGGGTCAAAACTAGGGATAGGGTTTGAATTAGGGTTAGAATTAGGCTTTTGGGTAAAATTAGGGTTTCGGGTCAAAATTAGGGTTCGGGGTCAAATTTAGGGTTTAGGGTCAAAATTAGGGCTTTGCGTTAAAATTAGGGTTTTGGGTCAAATATAGGGTCAAAAATAGTGTTAAAATTAGGGCTTTGGTTTAAAATTTAGGGGTTCGGGTCAAAATTAGGGTTCTGGGTCAAAATTAGGGTTTAGGGTTTGAATTAGGGTAAGAATTAGGCTTTTGGGTAAAATTAGTGTTTCGGGTCCAAATTAGGGTTCGGGGTCAAATTTACGGTTTAGGGTCAAAATTAGGGTTTAGGGTTTGTAATATGGTTTTGAGTTTAAAATAGGGTTTTGGGTCAAAAATAGTGATAGAATTAGGGTTTTTGGTCAAAATTAGGGCTTTGTGTTAAAATTAGGGTTTTGGGTCAAACATAGTGTTTAGTGTTTGAATAAGGGTTTTGAGTTACAAATATGTTTTTGGTTCAGAAATAGGGCTAGAATTAGGGTTTTTGGTTAAAATTAGGGTTTCGGGTCAAATTTTGGGTTTAGGGTCAAAATTAGGGTTTAGGGTTTGAATTAGGGTTTTGAGTTAAAAATACGATTTGGGTCAAAAATAGGGTTAGAATTAGGGTTTTGGGTCAAAATTTGGGCTTTGTGTTAAAATTTGGGTTGTGGTTTAAAATCAGGGTTACGGGTCAAAATTAGGGTTTGGGTCAAATTTAGGGTTTCGGATCAAAATTAGGGTTTAGGCTTTGAAATAGGGTTAGAGTTAGGGTTTTGGGTTAAAATTAGGGCTTTGGGTTAAAATTAGGGTTTTGGAGTCAAAATTTGGGTTTTGGGTCCAAATTAGGGTATAGGGTTTGAATTTGGGTTTTGGGTTAAAACTACGGTTTCGGATCAAAGTTAGGGTTCTCGGTCAAATTTAGGATTTAGTTTCAAAATTAGGGTTTGAATTTGGGCTTTGTGTTAAAAAATAGGGGTTTGGGTCAAAAATAAGGTTAGAATTTGGGTTTTGGGTTAAAAATTAGGGTTTCTAGTCAAAATTAGCGTTTAGGGTTTGAATTAGGGTTAGAATTAGGCTTTTGGGTAAAATTAGGATTTCGGGTCAAAATTACGGTTCTGGGTCAAATTTAGGGTCCAAACTAGGGTTTTGGGTTTGAATTAGGTTTTGTGTTTAAAATAGGGTTTTGGGTCAAAAATAGGGTTAGAATTAGGGTTTTTAGTTAAAATTAGGGTTTTGAGTTAAAATTAGGGTTCTGGGTCAAATTTAGGGTTTATGATCAAAATTAGGGTTTAGGGTTTGAATTACGGTTTTGAGTTTAACATAGGGTTTTAGGTTAAAAATAAGGTTAGAATTATGGTTTGGGGTTAAAATTTGGATTTGGGTCAAAATTAGGGTTTTGGGTCAAAATTAGAGTTTAGGGTTTGAATTAGGGTTAGAATTAGGCTTTTGGGTAAAATTAGGGTTTCGGGTCAAAATTAGGGTTCGGGGTCAAATTTAGGGTTTAGGGTCAAAATTAGGGCTTTGAGTTAAAATTAGGGTTTTGGGTCAAACATAGGGTGTAGGATTTGAATTAATGTTTTGAGTTAAAAATAGGGTTTTAGGTCAAAAATAAGGTTAGAATTACGGTTTTGGGTTAAAATTAGGGTTTCGAGTCAATTAGGTTTTTGGGTCAAATTTTGGCTTTATGGTCAAAGTTAGGGTTTAGGGTTTGAAATAGGGTTTTGAGTTTAAAATAGGGTTTTCGGTAAAAATAGGGTTAGAATTAGGGTTTTGGGTCAAAATTAGGGCTTTGGGTTAAAATTAGGGTTTTGGTTTAAAATTAGGGTTTCATTTCAAAATTAGGGTTCTGGGTCAAAATTAGGGTTTAGGGTTAGAATTAGGCTTTTGGGTAAAATTATGGTTTCGGGTCAAAATTAGGGTTCTGGGTCAAATTTAGGGTTTAGGGTCCCAATTAGGGTTTCGGGTTTGAATTATGTTTTGAGCTTAAAATAGGACTTTGGGTCAAAAATAATGTTAAAATTAGGGCTTTGGTTTAAAATTTTGGGTTTCGGGTCAAAATTAGGGTTCTGGGTCAAAATTAGGGTTTAGGGTTTGAATTAGGTTTTTAGATTAAAATAGGGTTTTGGGTCAAAAATAGGGTTAGAATTAGCGTTTTGGGTTAAAATTATGGTTTTGGGAAAAATTAGGGTTCTGGGTCAAATTTAAGGTTTAGGATCAAAATTAGGGTTTAGGGTTTTGAGTTTAAAATAGGGTTTTGGGTGAAAATAGGGTTAGAATTTGGGTTTTGGGTCAAAACATGGGATTTGGGTCCAAATTTGGGTTTTGGGACAAAATTAGGATTTAGGGTTTGAATTAAGGTTGAGTTAAAAATAGGGTTTTGGGTCAAAAATAAGGTTCGAATTAGGGTTTTGCGTTAAAATTAGGGTTTCGAGTCAAAATTAGGTTTTTGGGTCAAATTTTGGGTTTATGGTCAAAGTTAGGGTTTATGGTTTGAAATAGGGTTTTGAGTTTAAAATAAGGTTTTGGGTCAAAAATTGGGTTAGTATTAGGGTTTTGGGTCAAAATTTGGGCTCTGGATAAAAATTATGGTTTTGGGTCAATTTAAGGTTTTTGGTACAAATTAGGGTTTAGGGTTTGAATTAGGGTTTTGAGTTAAAGATATGATTTTGGGGCAAAAATAGGGTTAGAATTAGGGTTTTGGGTTAAAATTAGGGTTCTGTGTCAAAATTAGTGCTGAGGGTTAGAATTCGGGTTAGAATTAGGATTTTGGGTAAAATTAGGGTTTCGGGTCAAAATTAGTGTTCTGGGTCAAAATTAGGGTTTAGGATTTGAATTAGGGTTTGAAGTAGGCTTTTGGGTAAAATTAGGGTTCTGGGTCAAATTTAGGGTTTAGGGTTTGAATTAGGTTTTGAGTTAAAAATAGGGTTTTGGGTCAAAAATAAGGTTAGAATTAGGTTTTTGGGTTAAAATTAGGTTTTCGAGTCAAAATTAGGTTTTTGGGTAAAATTTTGGGTTTATGGTCAAAGTTAGGGTTTACGGTTTGAAATAGGGTTTTGAGTTTAAAATAGGGTTTTGGTTCAAAAATAGGGTTAGCATTAGGGTTTTGGGTCAAAATTAGGGCGCTGGGTTAAAAATATGGTTTTGGGTCAAAATTAGGGTTTTTGGTACAAATTAGGGTTTAGGGTTTGAATTAGGGTTTTTAGTTAAAGATATGTTTTTTGGTCAAAAATAGGGTTAGAATTAGGGTTTTGGGTTAAAATTAGGTTTCTGTGTCAAAATTAGGGCTGAGGGTTAGAATTCGGGTTATAATTAGGATTTTGGGTAAAATTAGGGTTTCGGGTCAAAATTAGTGTTCTGGGTCAAAATTAGGGTTTAGGATTTGAATTAGGGTTTGAAGTAGGCTTTTGGATAAAATTAGGGTTCTGGGTCAAATTTAGGGTTTAGGGTTTGAATTAGGTTTGGAGTTAAAAATAGGGTTTTGGATCAAAAATAAGGTTAGAATTAGGGTTTTGGGTTAAAATTAGGTTTTCGAGTCAAAATTAGGTTTTTGGGTAAAATTTTGGGTTTATGGTCAAAGTTAGGGTTTACGGTTTGAAATAGGGTTTTGAGTTTAAAATAGGGTTTTGGTTCAAAAATAGGGTTAGCATTAGGGTTTTGGGTCAAAATTAGGGCGCTGGGTTAAAAATATGGTTTTGGGTCAAAATTAGGGTTTTTGGTACAAATTAGGGTTTAGGGTTTGAATTAGGGTTTTCAGTTAAAGATATGTTTTTTGGTCAAAAATAGGGTTAGAATTAGGGTTTTGGGTTAAAATTAGGGTTCTGTGTCAAAATTAGGGCTGAGGGTTAGAATTCGGGTTATAATTAGGATTTTGGGTAAAATTAGGGTTTCGGGTCAAAATTAGTGTTCTGGGTCAAAATTAGGGTTTAGGATTTGAATTAGGGTTTGAAGTAGGCTTTTGGGTAAAATTAGGGTTCTGGGTCAAATTTAGGGTTTAGGGTTTGAATTAGGTTTGGAGTTAAAAATAGGGTTTTGGGTCAAAAATAAGGTTAGAATTAGGGTTTTGGGTTAAAATTAGGTTTTCGAGTCTAAATTAGGTTCTCAATGATCACAACACATGACACGTCTGCCATCTATGCATGAGAAAAACTTTTATTCTCGATTTGTTTTCTTTGTCGTAATAATCTTTCCTTGTCGAAGCACTGAGCTAACGACCATTCTTAATTTCTTATTAAGACTTTCCCCTTAAACAAACACAGGACACACAGCCCAAATGTTTTAAACTCAACACAGGACACACAGTCCGAGTGCTCAATCACAAGGCCCTTAAACCGATGCACCAGTCTTAGGCTTCGCGGATATGGAACTCACACTTTCCACATCAATTTAGGACACACAGTCCAAAAAAAAAATTTGCGAGAACACTCCGTCCAATGACACAGATCCTTGATCTACGTGTCCATAGAACACTAGAACCCCGTCGTCTTGGTTCCTAGGTTTATTTATCTGCTTGTAAAACATTTCGCTCAGTGAAAAACAAATACAAAACAAAAGCTCCGAAAACTTATCCAAGTTCAACGGAATAATTTCGCTGAATAAAAATACTTTTACAAAAATGCTTTTTCTGTTAAACATTGATAAAACCTGAAAATAATTGATAAATTCCTTTCATTTCTGATTATTTTATTTCTGAAATTAATTCTCAATAAAAGTCAATTTTTAAAAAGTAATCAATAAATTAATTTATAATAATGAAATAATTAGATATTTAATCTTTTCCCAAAATATTTAATAAAATTCTTTTTATAACTTAAATCACTTTTCTGTCAAAAGTAATTGTTCTGATTGCTATAAAATATTATTTTCGGAAATTAATCACTTTAAATAACATTTTATAATAAAATTGAATTTATTTTACAAAAATTAGAGCGTGTGAAAAAATTTCACGGTTTCACCCTTACTGTCGCTTATTTACACAGTTTTCACAAAATATTATTAAAATAATAATTTTTTTCATTTTTTTCAAAATTTCCCAAATTAATCCCTCTAATTAATTATCCAAGCTTATTAAGTTTTTTATCCTCAAATTAATTTTTTTTAACACTGACCAATGTCAGGTTTCTCAGTACAACACTCAACAGCAGATAAATTTCAATCACCGAATAACATGACATATATCCATCTGTAACATGCATCACAATTATATTATAACCAAATAATTATAATCATGTAAATCCACATATCACATCAATTCAATTACTCAGATAAATATCAAATCCATCCAGCAATTAACAGCAAACAACGTAATATCATAAAATATTTTCTACAGAAGATTAACAAATGACTCCAACAATAAGCATGCGATTATCTTAAACTCCTCAGGCATACTCCCCTTACCTCTTAAAGATTTGAACTAGCAGTTTCAATTAATCTCCTTATCCCGATCCGATTCTCCTCCGTCAGCTTAAGTCAAGCTAACTTGAGCGATTCCTTCAAATGAATTGCAACCAAAATAAATGAAATCAAATAACAACATACTTGGATTATGAAGGTTAGTTTTCGGCCTCAACATATTTTCTAGGTTAGGAAAGTTAAAGTTTTGTTAACTTAGGGATTTATGATCCATAAGTAACTTAAACATGATTAAGCACTTAAACCAAGATCATGAACCAAGAACATGGAATAAAACTCATCTAGTTCCAAGAACTAGGGTTTCGGTTTTTCTCAAGATCATAGGCTAGAGGTTTTTAAAATTTTCTTAACTCTTGGGTTTAATCAACATACAAAACTTAGAGTTGGATTCAAGTGTCACAAGAGAACTTTTGAGTCAAAAACCCATCAAATGTTCATAGCAAGGGTTTCGGCCTTTATGAAACAAATAGGTTAGGGTTTGATTTTTGATCTCCTATTTACTTACATACAAGAACTATCAAGGTACTAAAAGATTGAATCATGAATCAAAACATGAAAATGAAACAAAACCGATGAACATCACTTTTTCCATGGATTCGGCTCAGTTCATAAAGTTAGGAAAGAAATTTCTTATGATCACATGATTCTAGATAATTAAAATAGAGATGATTATGAGATCATAGCAATTGGTTTCATGTCAAAAGGATTTTTCTAGAATTAGTTATGGATTTTTGAATTTAGCTTCATGAACTTTGAATGAAATGAAGAACACGATGATTCATGTCATAAATCTACAAAAGTTGTGAAGAGAAAGGCTTTAAATGACATGATGAAGAGTTGTTACCTTTTGATGATCAAAGAAAAGGATGATCTTGATGATGTTCTTCACAAAACTCCTATCGTGTTCTTATGAGTTCTAAGGCAAGTTATGAACTTTTGGAGAGAAAGAAGTCATGAAAATGAAATGAAGAATTGCCTAAGTGATGGTGATAATGGTGGAGCCGTGGGTTTTAGGGGTGTTTTGGTCAAAATTTTCAATGGCATGGCTTGAAAAATTCATGAAGAGCCAAGGGTAAAATCGCCATTTCCATGCAAAATATTCCTTTGTCATAAATGCACCATTATGGCCATTATGATGTGGATAGGATCGTCATAAATGCCTATCACATCAGTCAAATCCGTCACCTCAGCCCCGTTGCTGACTCCCTGGTTCATCAGACGCAGGGTTTTCCTAGAGATATCTCGACGTATTCGCCCGCAGCAAATATAATATTTTAATTTTACGCTAAATTTTTTCAAAACTTCCAGTATCGTAGTAAATACGATAAAAACATTTTTTATTTCGTTCACGAATTAAAATTAGGTTTTGAGTAGTAAACTTTTACTGTCGGTGAAAACGCAGATCGGGTTCCGTCTGAATTTCCAACCCAAAATTTCATCGTAACCCTAAAATATAAAACATGACGTAAAAATAATAGTGGTTTACCCAAATCATTTTGAGTCTCGGATAAAAAAATATTTTTATATATTTATTACCGACATTTGAAAGCAGCGAAAAATCGGGGTGTTACATTACTACCCCACTAAAAAAAATTTAGTCCTCGAAATTATGTACCTGTAAATAGTTCAGGATACTGTAATCTCATTTTGTCCTCGGCTTCCCACGTTGCTTCTCCAGTAGTTTGATCCCAAATAACCTTGACTAAGGAAATTTGCTTACCCCTGAGTTGCTTAATTAACTTACCTTTGATTCGTACAGGCGAAGTGTAACATCCCTGGCTGCTCTATGGATTGACGACTGTCCCCACAGACCAACACGGGTCTTTTCAGCGTGCTATGTCCTCACTCACACGCTTCCCGGGAAAACTTCCCAGGAGGTCACCCATCCCAAAATTGCTCCAAGTCTAGCACGCTTAACTGTGGAGTTCTTAAGAGATGGGCTCCCAAAAAGAAGATGCATCTTGTTAGTATAGGTAGTACCAATCAATTCATATAAGCCTTCCTCAACTGTATAGTCCCATACCTACACAGTCTCAGGATCCCTCTCATTCGCGTGTGTAATCGGTTCATTCATGTGTCCCTCCGCCTAGAAGCCTGCCAGGAGTCGCTCCTTGTCCGCCTTCTTGCACCGACGACCACTCCCCGCCCTCGTCGGCACCCGGGTGTTACACGAAGTCTCATAAGACAAGTTTTATTTTAATTGTACTTCATCGGTTTCGATTACATGTGATGGATCAGGAATATACTTCCTTAGTTGTGAAACATGGAATACATCATGAATATTTGAAAGGAAAGGCGACAAGGAAATTTGATAGGCTACTGGACCAATACGACGAAGAATTTGGTAAGGTCCAATGAATTTAGGAGTGAGCTTTCTGGACTTCATAACCCTACCTACCCCAGTCGATGGTGTGACTCTCAGAAATACATGTTCACCTTCTTCAAATTCGAGAGGTCGTCTCCTTTGATATGAATAACTCTTCTGCATACTTTGTGCCATTTTCATCTTTTCACGGATTTGTTTTACTTGTTCCGTCATCTGCTGCACGATTTCAGGACCTAAAATCATGCTTTCCCCATCTTGGTACCAACACACAGGTGTTTGACATTTCCTTCCGTACAAAGCCTCATAGGGTGCCATCCCTATACTTGAATGAAAACTATTGTTATATGTGAATTCGATCAGCGGTAACAAGTCATCCCAACTCCCACGATGGTCTAAAACACATGCTCTCAGCAAATATTCTAACGATTGAATCGTTCTTTCTGTTTGTCCATCGGTTTGAGGATGATAAGCTGAACCTAACCTTAACTTAGTTCCTAAAGCTTGATGTAAACTTCCCCAGAAACGTGAAGTAAACTTCGGGTCTCTATCTGACACAATACTCGATGGTATCCCATGTAATCTGATTACTTCCTTAATATAAATATCAGTCAATTTCTCTACTGTGTAATTGATCTTAACAGGTAAGAAATTTGCCGATTTCGTTAGCCTGTCAACAATCACCCAAATTGAATCAAAACCTTTAGAAGTTCGCGGTAAACTTACCACAAAATCCATTGATATTCTATCCCACTTCCATTCTGGTATATCTAGTGATGTAAGCATACCCCCTGGCCTTTGATGTTCCACCTTCGCTTTTTGACATGTCAGACAAGATGCAACGTACTCTGCTACTTGCTATTTCATGCCTGGCCACCAAAATCTTTGTTTCAAGTCTTGGTACATCTTCTTCGATCCGGGATGAATACTTAACTTACTCTTATGTGATTCGTCTAAAATCATCTTTTTCATCTCAGGATTATCAGGCACACATATTCGTCCGTTGCACCTTAAGATATGATCTGATCCCAAACTAAATTCTGCAACCTTTCCTTATCTCATTAAATCCCTCTTTTCTTGAAGATAAGCATCTGTAACTTGTCATTCTCGGATTTCTTCCACTAATCCACTAGAAATTTTGATCATTCCCACACTGATCTTCTTCTCATTAAACTCCATAATCCAATTGAGATCACGAAACTCCTCTATTAACTTTAGTTCCCTTACCATCATAGCTGAGATATAAATGACTTTTCGGCTAAGTGCATCAGCTACAACGTTAGCTTTTCCAGGATGATACTGTACCTTGAAATCGTAATCTTTTAGAAATTCCATACGACGTTTTTGTCTCATGTTGAGATCCTTCTGATCAAACAGATACTTTAAACTTTTCTGGTCACTAAAGACATCGAACTTTGCTCCGTACAAGTAATGCCTCCATATCTTTAGTGCAAAAACCACTGCAGCTAACTCCAGAACATGCGTCGGATAATTTCTTTCATGTGTTTTTAACTGACGGGATGCGTAAGCTACAACTTTTCGATGTTGAATTTACACACATCCTAAACCTTAATGAGAAGCATCACAATACACTTCGTAAGGTTTATTTGGTTTAGGTAATATTAAAACTGGTGAGGTTGTCAATTGTTCCTTAATCCTCTGAAAACTTTCTTCACATTTGTCTATCCATACAAAAGGTTGATCTTTCATCGTAAGCAAGGTTAACGGCGCAACTATCCTGGAAAATCCTTCAATAAATCTTCTATAGTAACCGGCTAGACCCACAAAACTTCTGATCTCCGTTACTATCTTTGGTCTTTCCCAAGAAATTATCGCTTCTACTTTTGCAGGATCGACAGCAATACCTTCCTCGGTAATTACATGTCCTAAAAACTTTACTTCCTTAAGCCAAAATTCGCATTTAGACAGTTTCGCATACAGAATTTTCTCACACATAATCTGTAAAACTTGTCGCAAGTGTTCTTCATGTTCCTCATTACTCTTAGAGTAAATAAGAATATCATCAATGAACACCACAACAAACTTATCAAGGAACGGACAAAAAATCAGGTTCATGTAGTCCATGAAGATAGCAGGTGCATTCGTCACTTCGAATGGCATTACGAGATATTCATAATGTCCGTAACGAGTTCTGAACGCAGTTTTTGGAATATCTTCACTTTTTACCCTAATCTGATGATAACTTTGTCCTCAAGTCAATCTTTGAGAACACTACAGCTCCTCGCAGTTGATCCATCAAATCATCTTTACGCGGTAATGGGTACTTATTCTTAATCGTCACTTTATTAAGTTGTCAAAAATCCACGCAAAGCCTCAAACCTTTGTCTTTCTTTCTCACTAGAAGAACTGGTGCTCCCCACGGAGAAACACTTGGTCGAATGAATTGTTTTGACAAAAGGTCCTCCAATTGAGTTTTCAATTCAACAAACTCTGTAGGCGCCATCCGATATGGAGCAATAGAAATTGGTCCTGCTCCTGGTATTAAATCGATGGAGAATTCAATTTCTCTTACTGGCGGCAATCCAGGAACGTCATTAGGAAACACATCTGGAAATTCTCTTACTACAGTCATCGTACTCAAATCGATCTCCCTCTCGACTTCTAAGTTAGTTAAAAGCTTGTATCCCTGATCTCTTTCTCTCAAAAAAGTTCTTATATGGTTGGTAGATAAGATTCCAGAAATCTTAAGATTAGGAAAAATAAAAGTCTTATTAGCACAATCCAACATGATATGGTTGGAAGATAACCAATCCATGCCTAAAATTGCATCTAACTGTATTAAAGGCAGGCATATCAAATCAACAAGAAAATGTCTATCTTGAATAATGATAGGACAGTTCAGACATATAGAATTCACAGTAATTGGCTCAGCAGTTGGAGTTGAAACAATCAAGTCATAGGATAAAGAAGAAATAGGTAATTTCAAAGGTTTCACAGAATCCATCGCAATAAAGGAATACGTTGCACCTGAATCAAAAAGTACAGTTAAGAGATTACCAGTTATGTCGCAACTACCTTGTATGAGATCGTCAGAATCAGAAGCCTCAGCACCACTCATGGTGTAAACTCTCCCCTTAGCTGTCGGTTTATTGATCTTGACAGTATTGACAACTGGTACAGTCTTTGGCCTACCACAGTCTCTAGCTAAATGACCCATCTGACCACAATTGAAACACTTGGGTCCTCTCACTGAACTATTGTTCGCCAAATGATTTGGATCTCCACATCTGTAACATCTTCTGATTGTGTTTTGATTTTGATTCTTCTGGCCTCCAACACCCGATGCAGTAGCTACAGGATGATAGGGTTGTTGATTTCGATTGTTCGCCGGTGCTCGATAATACGGTTTATGCTAGACCTGCTTCGCTTTCTGGTTCTGATATTGGCCTTTGGATTTTGATGGTCCTCCCACATATCCTTTGTTATCTCTTCCCTTCCTTATTTGCTCTATCTTCCTACACTTCTCAACCAAAGCTTGGAAATTCCTTATCTCCAATGGAAGTACAGATTCCTTAATCTCGAATGGTAATCCTGCTTCGAAACGTTCACACTTCCAATCTTCATCCGGATTGTTTTGGAAAAAGCGGAAGTACTTGGCCAGTGACTCAAACTTGACCGCATACTCTCCTACAGATAAATCCCTTTGAGACTGACGTAAAAATTCCTGCTCCTTCTCTGCTCGAGCGCTCTGTGGAAAATACTTGCTTAGAAACATGTTCTTAAATATCACCCA
Source organism: Sophora flavescens (assembly GCA_030762895.1). Taxonomy (NCBI): domain Eukaryota; kingdom Viridiplantae; phylum Streptophyta; class Magnoliopsida; order Fabales; family Fabaceae; genus Sophora; species Sophora flavescens. Next base: position 13,837,334 of record JAUPTC010000010.1, on the reverse strand, counting down.
AGTAATCACCTGATTCTCTGCTTCTAGTAGTTGCTTAGTGCCTCTCCACCAATACTCAGCATCTCCCAACAGCAGATTTGTAGCATATGGTACCTTCACACCTTCTGGACTATTGATCAACTCAAAAATCTTCTCCACTTCCTGAATCCATAAGTCAGCCTTGATAGGATCCACATCTCCATGAAATTGTGGAGGATTCTGACGTCTAAAAGCAGTAAGGCCTCTGCCTTCAGCAGCCTGTTCCGCTCGAATTTGTTCCTACATATTCTGGACAGCCATTGTAGCAGTTTGTTGTATAGTAGCAGCAGCTACATCCGCCATTGCTTGTGCAGCAAAGTCCATACCTCCTTCTTCTTCATAATTTTCCTCAAAATTCCCTCGACCATTAACACGACCACCTCTACGACCTCTTCCACGACCGCGTCCACGTCCACGTCCACGTCCACATCCACGTCCACGTCCACGTCCACGTGCACCTTATGGTTCCATAACTGACCTACAAGACACAATCAGTTAAATGGCAACAAGAAAATGAAACTCGAATCTAATAACTATCACACATTACTTCTAAGAAGTAATTCAAACAATTTCCTTCAGAGATCACACAACATCAACATAACAGTCCTACTCCCAAAGATTTCCCGAAAGACTCGACTAGCTCTGATACCACTAAATGCGACACCCCATTTTCCAAGTATCACATTTTCGTAACATGGTTCAAACATCAAACCTAATAAAGATACTAATTTGATAGTTTCCTTCGAAAAACAAGATTCGTTTTCTAATTCCCTAAACTTCTCAAAAATAGTGATAAATTTTTTTTTCTTATTACTGTACACACACTCGAACACTCGTAAAATAATATACATCACTATATATATTACATATGCCTCAACGTTTTACAAAAGACCTTTTTCTTACCAGGTCACCATCTATTGTCACACGTATTTTACACTAATTGAAACATCATAACTATGTCATAGTGGGAGTCAGAAAAACACTACTCAAAATATGGCTCTCAGTAGCCACTAAGTCAGACTAACCTAAAATTCCCACTAGTTCTGAAAACTACATCCTAAGCTGGTTATCACTACAGAAATCCATTGGGGAGTCCAGTATAAACTCCCCCACCTCTGGGAGGTGTATCTGGAGAGGATACAACAGCCCCCTCTCCAACAGCTGGAGACCCTTCGTCCCCTAAAGGAATATAATCTGGATAAGCCATTGGATCCTCCTCGGGGTCTTCCTCCATCTCCACCTGGACGTCCTCTGGAATCAATACTATGGGTGCAGGAGGTGACTCCGGTGCTACTTGCTGTAACGGATGAACAAAGGGAGGTGGTTGGTGTTCCGGATTTCCGTGTTGTACCAAATATCATAGGATCATCCAAATAGGCAGTAATGAAACTTCAATCGTCTCTCTCCTATGAATCAACTGCTATGGTCTATCTGATACAGTACCTCGGAGCGTCCTCATAGGACCGGTGTAAGTGGCACTCCGAGCTCCTGGGTTAATCACCCAGGCGTCCCCTTGATCAGCATTGTCAAACATCAGGGCTCGAACCCCTGAGTAATTCAGGTCCGCTGCACCAGGATCCATCTGAACGCAGATATATATATGTAGATCCCACATAGTAGAGGAAATCACAAAGAAATGTGCAAGGGTGAGTTTCCAATATATGAGTTTTGATAAGACAACCCCATGCACGACACTCAAATAGAAAATACCATATATTCACAGCATAATAAAATTATTTCGAAACAGCAGAATAATTTAATTCAAAGGGTTTCACTCCCGACAGTCATCGTCATTTTATAAAAATGCATGGCACATCAATATTCAGGCTCTATTTTTAATGCCTAATCTTCGGAGATCCCACAACTTTCTGTTTCGTTTCGAGCTAATCAAGCTCTGCACATGGCACATTGTAAAAACGAAATAAAACAATGCCCAAGGGAACACATAACACACTGGTAACACTCAGTACACCAAGGTTATTGTTCAAAAATGTAACTCATTGGCTCACACATGTACAGAACACAATGGTCACTGCGAACAATGGAGTTTATTGTCCATAACCTATTGCATCACTCAGAACCTCAATAGTTATCGCATAAAATTGGACACATAATCCAGTAAAGATACATTGGCTCACATAGAATCCCAATGATCAAATGGAACATAGTCCATAACAGATACATTGATCCACTCCGGACTCAATGATCACAACACATGACACGTCTGCCATCTATGCATGAGAAAAACTTTTATTCTCGATTTGTTTTCTTTGTCGTAATAATCTTTCCTTGTCGAAGCACAGAGCTAACGACCATACTTAATTTCTTATTAAGACTTTCCCATTAAACAAACACAGGACACACAACCCAAATGTTTTAAACTCAACACAGGACACACAGTCCGAGTGCTCAATCACGAGGCCCTTAAACCGATGCACCGGTCTTGAGGCTTCATGGATATGTAACTCACACTTTCCACATCAATTTAGGACACACAGTCCAAAAACAAATCATTGCAGGACACTCCATCCAATGACACAGATCCTTGATCTACGTGTCCGTAGAACACTAGAACCCCGATGTCTCGGTTCCTAGGTTTATTTATCTGCTTATAAAACATTTCGCTCAGTGAAAAACAAATACAAAACAAAAGCACCGAAAATTCTTTTTATAACTTAAATCACTTTTCTATCAGAAGTAATTGTTCTGACTGCTATAAAACATTATTTTCGGAACTTAATCACTATAAATAACATTTTATAATAAAATTTAATTTATTTTACAAAAATTAGAGCCTGTGAAAAAATTTCACGGTTTCGCCCTTACTGTCGCTTATTTAGACAGTTTCCACAAAATATTATTAAAATAATTTTTTCATTTTTCTAAAAATTTCCCAAATTAATCCCTCTGTTTAATTATCCAAGCTTATTAAGTTTTTTATCCGCAAATTATTTTTTTTTAACACTGACCAATGTCAGGTTTCTCGATCCAACACTCAACAAATAGATAAATTTCAATCACCGAATAACATGACATATATCCATCTCGTAACATGCATCACAATTATATTATAACCAAATAATTATAATCATGTAAATCCACATATCACATCAATTCAATTAAACAGATAAATATCCAATCCATCCAGCAATTAACAGCAAACAACTTAATATCATAAAATATTTTCTACAGAAGATTAACAAATGACTCCAACAATAAGCATGCGATTATCTTAAACTCCTCAGGCATACTCCCCTTACCTCTTAAATATTTGAACTAGAAGTTTCAATTAATCTCCTTATCCCGATCCGATTCTCCTCCGTCAGCTTAAGTCAAGTTAACTTGAGAGATTCCTTCAAATGAATTGCAACCAAAATAAATCAAATCAAACAACAACATACTTGGATTTTGAAGATTAGGTTTCGGCCTCAACAGATTTTCTAGGTTAGGAAAGTTAAAATTTTGTTAACTTAGGGATTTATGATCCATAAGTAACTTAAACATGATTAAGCACTTAAACCAAGATCATGAACCAAGAACATGGAATAAAACTCATCTAGTTCCAAGAACTAGGGTTTCGGTTTTTCTCAAGATCATAGGCTAGAGGTTTTTAAAATTTTCTTAACTCTTGGGTTTAATCAACATACAAAACTCAGAGTTGGATTCAAGTGTCACTAGACAACTTTTGAATCAAAAACCCATCAAATGTTCATAGCTAGGGTTTCGGCCTTTATGAAACAAATAGGTTAGGGTTTGATTTTTTATCTTCTATTTACTTACATACAAGAACTATCAAGGTACTAAAAGATTGAATCATGAATCAAGACATGAAAATGAAACAAAACCCATGAACATCACTTTTTCCATGGATTCGGCCCAGTTTAGAACGTTGGGAAAGAAATTTCTCATGATCACATTCTTCTAGATAATTAAAATAGAGATGATTATGAGATCATAGCAATTGGTTTCACGTCAAAAGGATTTTTCTAGAATTAGTTATGGATTTTTGAATTTAGCTTCATGAACTTTGAATGAAATGAAGAACATGATGATTCATGTCATAAATCTACAAAAGTTGTGAAGAGAAAGGCTTTAAATGACAAGATGAAGATTTGTTACCTCTTGATGATCAAAGAAAAGGATGATCTTGATGATGTTCTTCACAAAACTCCTATGGTGTTCTTATGAGTTCTAAGGCAAGTTATGAACTTTTGGAGAGAAAGAAGTCATGAAAATGAAATGAAGAATTGCCTAAGTGATGGTGATATTGGTGGAGCCGTGGGTTTTAGGGGTGGTTTGGTCAAAATTTTCAACGGCATGGCTTGAAAAATTCATGAAGAGCCAAAGGTAAAATCGTCATTTCCATGCAAAATATTCCTTTGTCATAAATGCGCCATTATGACGCGGATAGGATCGTCATAAATGCCTGTCACATCAGCCAAATCCGTCATCTCAGCCTCGTTGCTGACTCCCTGGTTCATCTGACGCAGGTTTTTCCTAGATATATCTCGACGTATTCGCCCGCAGCAAATATAATATTTTAATTTTATGCTAAATTTTTTCAAAACTTCCAGTATCGTAGTAAATACGATAAATTTTTTTTAAATTTCGTTCACGAATAAAAATTAGGTTTTCTGAGCAGTAAACTTTTACTGTCAGTGAAAACGCAGACAGGGTTCCGTCTGAATTTCCAACCCAAAATTTCATCGTAACCCTAAAATATAAAACAAGACGTAAAAATAACAGTGGTTTACCCAAAATCATTTTCTGAGACTCGGATAAAAATATATTTTTATATATTTATTACCGACATTTGAAAGCGGCGAAAAATCAGGGTGTTATAGTTTGAATTAAGGTTTTGAGTTAAAATAGGGTTTTGGGTCAAAAATATGGTTAGAATTAGGGTTTTTTGTCAAAATTAGGGTTTTGGGTCAAAATTAGGGTTTTTGGTACAAATTAGGGTTTAGGGTTTGAATTAGGGTTTTGAGTTAAAAATAGGTTTTTGGGTCAAAAATAGGGTTAAAATTAGGGTTTTGGGTTAAAATTATGGTTCTGGGTCAAAATTAGGGCTTAGGGTTAGAATTAGGGTTTTCGGTAAAATTAGGGTTTCGGGTCAAAATTAGGGTTTAGGGTTTCAAATAGGGTTAGAATTAGGGTTTTAATTCAAAATTAGGGCTTAGGGTTTTAGGTCAAAATTAGGGCTTTGCGTTAAAATTAGGGTTTTGGGTCAAACATAGGGTTTAGGGTTTGAATTAAGGTTTTGAGTTAAAAATAGGGTTTTAGGTCAAAAATAAGGTTAGAATTACGGTTTTGGGTTAAAATTAGGGTTTCTAGTCAAAATTAGGTTTTTGGGTCAAATTTTGGGTTTATGGTCAAAGTTAGGGTTTAGGGTTTGAAATAGGGTTTAGGGTTTCAATTAGGTTTTGATTTTAAAATAGGGTTTTGGCTCATAAATAGTGTTAAAATTAGGGTTTTGGGTTAAAATTTAGAGTTTCAGGTCAAAATTAGGGTTCTGAAATAAAAATTAGGGTTTAGGGTTTGAATTAGGGTTAGAATTAGAGTTAGAATTAGGCTTTTGGGAAAATTAGGGTTTCGGGTCAAAATTAGGGTTTTGGGTCAAATTTTGGGTTTAGGGTCCAAATTATGGTTTAGGGTTTGTATTAGGTTGAGTTTAAAATAGGGTTTTGGGTCAAAAATAAGGTTAGAATTAGGGTTTTGGGAAAAATTAGGGTTATGGGTCAAATTTGAGGTTTAGGATCAAAATTAGGGTTTAGTGTTTGAATTAGGGTTTTAAGTTTAAAATAGGGTTTTGGGTCAAAATTAGTGCTCTGGGTTAAAATTTAGGTTTTGGGTCAAAATTAGAGTTTAGGGTTTGAATTAAGGTTTTGAGTTAAAAATAGGGTTTTGGGTCAAAATAGGGTTAGAATTGGGGTTTTGGTTTAAAATTAGGGTTCTGGGTCAGATTTAGGGTTTCGGGTTTGAAATAGGGTTTTGAGTTTAAAATAGGGGTTTGGGTCAAAATAGGGTTAGAATTATGGTTTTGGGTTAAAATTTAGGGTTTCGCGTCAAAATTAGGGTTCTGGGTCAAAATTAGGGTTTAGGGTTTGAATTAGGGTTTGAATTAGGCTTTTGTGTAAAATTAGGCTTTCGGGTCAAAATTAGGGTTCTGGGTCAAATTTAGGGTTTAGTGTCCAAATTAGGGTTTAGGGTTTGAATTAGGTTTTGAGTTTAAAATAGGTGTTTGGCTCAAAAATAGTGTTAAAATTAGGGTTTTGCGTTAAAATTTTGGGTTTCGGGTCAAAATTAGGGTTTATTGTTTGAATTAGGGTTTGAATTAGGGTTAGAATTAGGGTTTTGGGTAAAATTAGGGTTTTGGGTCTATATTAGGGTTATGGGTCCAATTTTGGGTTTGGGTCTAAATTAGGGTTTAGAATTTGTATTAGGTTTTGAGTGTAAAATAGGGTTTTGGGTCAAAAATAGGGTTAGAATTAGGGTTTTGGGTTAAAATTAGGGTTTTGGGAAAAATTAGGGTTCTGGGTCAAATTTAAGGTTTAGGATCAAAATTAGGGTTTAGGGTTTGAAATAGGGTTATGAGTTTAAAATAGGGTTTTGGGTCAAAAATAGGGTTAGTATTAGGGGTTTGGGTCAAAATTAGGGCTTTGGGTTAAAATTTAGGTTTTGGGTCAAAATTAGGGTTTTTGGTACAAATTAGGGTTTTGGGTTAAAATTAGGCTTGTGTCAAAATTAGGGCTTAGGGTTAGAATTTGGGTTAGAATTAGGATTTTGGGTAAAATTAGGGTTTCGGGTCAAAATTAGGGCTCGGGGTTAAATTTAGGGTTTAAGGCCAAAATTAGGGTTTAGGGTTTGAAATAGGGTTTTGAGTTTAAAATAGGGGTTTGGGTCAAAAATAGTGTTAGAATTAGGGTTTTAAGTCAAAATTAGGGCTTTGGGTTAAAATTAGCGTTTTGGGTCAAACATAGGGTTTAGGGTTTGAATTAGGGTTTTCAGTTAAAAATTGGTTTTTGGGTCAGAAATAGTGTTAGAATTAAGGTTTTGGGTTTAGGGTCAAAATTAGGGTTTAGGGTTTGAATAAGGGTTTTGAGTTAAAAATAGGATTTTGGGTCAAAAATAGGGTTAGAATTAGGGTTCTGGGTCAAAATTAAGGCTTTGGGTTAAAATTACGGTTTTGGTTTAAAATTAGGGTTTTGGTTTAAAATTAGGGTTTTGGGTCAAAATTAGGGCTTTGGGTTAAAATTAGTGTTTTGGATCAAAATTTGGGTTTTGGGGGTTTAGGGTTCGAATTTGGGTTTTGGGTCAAAATAGGGTTCGAATTAGGGTTTTGGGTCAAAACTTGGGTTTTGGGTTAAAACTAGGGTTTTGGATCAAAATTAGGGTTCTGGGTCAAAATTAGGGTTTAGTTTCAAAATTAGGGTTTGAATTAGGGAGTTGTGTTAAAAATAGGGTTTTGGGTCAAAAATATGGTTAGAATTAGGGTTTGGGTTAAAATTTAGGGTTTCGGGTCAAAATTAGGGTTCTGGGTCAAAATTAGGGTAAGAACTAGGCTTTTGGGTAAAATTAGTGTTTCGGGTCCAAATTTGGGTTCGGGGTCAAATTTATGGTTTAGGGTCAAAATTAGGGTTTAGGGTTTGTAATATGGTTGAGTTTAAAATAGGGTTTTGGGTCAAAAATAGTGTTAGAATTACGGTTTTTGATCAAAATTAGGGCTTTGTGTTAAAATTAGGGTTTTGGGTCAAACATAGTGTTTAGTGTTTGAATTAGGTTTTTGAGTTAAAAATAGGTTTTTGGTTCAGAAATAGGGCTAGAATTAGGGTTTTTGGTTAAAATGAAGGTTTCGGATCAAATTTTGGGTTTAGGGTCAAAATTAGGGTTTAGGGTTTGAATTAGGGTTTTGAGTTAAAAATACGATTTTGGGTCAAAAATAGGGTTAGAATTAGGGTTTTGGGTCGAAATTAGGGCTGTGTTAAAATTTGGGTTGTGGTTTAAAATCAGGGTTAGGGGTCAAAATTTTGGTTTGGGTCAAATTTAGGGTTTCGGATCAATATTAGGGTTTAGGCTTTGAAATAGGGTTTTGAGTTTAAAATAGGGTTTTGGGTCAAAAATATGGTTAGAGTTAGGGTTTTGGGTCAAAATTAGGGCTTTGGGTTAAAATTAGGGTTTTGGGTCAAAATTTGGGTTTTGGGTCCAAATTTGGGTTTAGGGTTTGAATTTGGGTTTAGGGTTAAAACTGCGGTTTCGGATCAAAGTTAGGGTTCTATGTCAAATTTAGGATTTAGTTTCAAAATTAGGGTTTGAATTAGGGCTTTGTGTTAAAAAATAGGGTTTTGGGTCAAAAATAAGGTTAGAATTTGGGGTTTGGGTTAAAAATTAGGGTTTCTGGTCAAAATTAGGGTTTAGGGTTTGAATTAGGGTTAGAATTAGGCTTTTGGGTAAAATTAGGATTTCGGGTCAAAATTACGGTTCTGGGTCAAATTTAGGGTCCAAACTAGGGTTTAAGGTTTGAATTAGGTTTTTAGTTTAAAATAGGGTTTTGTAGGGTTTATGATCAAAATTAGGGTTTAGGGTTTGAATTACGGTTTAGAGTTTAAATTAGGGTTTTAGGTTAAAAATAAGGTTAGAATTATGGTTTGGGGTTAAAATTTGGATTTGGGTCAAAATTAGGGTTTTGGGTCAAAATTAGGGATAGGGTTTGAATTAGGGTTAGAATTAGGCTTTTGGGTAAAATTAGGGTTTCGGGTCAAAATTAGGGTTCGGGGTCAAATTTAGGGTTTAGGGTCAAAATTAGGGCTTTGCGTTAAAATTAGGGTTTTGGGTCAAATATAGGGTCAAAAATAGTGTTAAAATTAGGGCTTTGGTTTAAAATTTAGGGTTTCGGGTCAAAATTAGGGTTCTGGGTCAAAATTAGGGTTTAGGGTTTGAATTAGGGTAAGAATTAGGCTTTTGGGTAAAATTAGTGTTTCGGGTCCAAATTAGGGTTCGGGGTCAAATTTACGGTTTAGGGTCAAAATTAGGGTTTAGGGTTTGTAATATGGTTTTGAGTTTAAAATAGGGTTTTGGGTCAAAAATAGTGATAGAATTAGGGTTTTTGGTCAAAATTAGGGCTTTGTGTTAAAATTAGGGTTTTGGGTCAAACATAGTGTTGAGTGTTTGAATTAGGGTTTTGACTTACAAATAGGCTTTTGGTTCAGAAATAGGGCTAGAATTAGGGTTTTTGGTTAAAATTAGGGTTTCGGGTCAAATTTTGGGTTTAGGGTCAAAATTAGGGTTTAGGGTTTGAATTAGGGTTTTGAGTTAAAAATACGATTTGGGTCAAAAATAGGGTTAGAATTAGGGTTTTGGGTCAAAATTAGGGCTTTGTGTTAAAATTTGGGTTGTGGTTTAAAATCAGGGTTACGGGTCAAAATTAGGGTTTGGGTCAAATTTAGGGTTTCGGATCAAAATTAGGGTTTAGGCTTTGAAATAGGGTTAGAGTTAGGGTTTTGGGTCAAAATTAGGGCTTTGGGTTAAAATTAGGGTTTTGGGTCAAAATTAGGTTTTGGGTCCATATTTGGGTTTAGGGTTTGAATTTGGGTTTAGGGTTTGAATTTGTGTTTAGGGTTAAAACTGCGGTTTCGGATCAAAGTTAGGGTTCTATGTCAAATTTAGGATTTAGTTTCAAAATTAGGGTTTGAATTAGGGCTTTGTGTTAAAAAATAGGGTTTTGGGTCAAAAATAAGGTTAGAATTTGGGGTTTGGGTTAAAAATTAGGGTTTCTGGTCAAAATTAGGGTTTAGGGTTTGAATTAGGGTTAGAATTAGGCTTTTGGGTAAATTTAGGATTTCGGGTCAAAATTACGGTTCTGGGTCAAATTTAGGGTCCAAACTAGGGTTTAAGGTTTGAATTAGGTTTTTAGTTTAAAATAGGGTTTTGTAGGGTTTATGATCAAAATTAGGGTTTAGGGTTTGAATTACGGTTTAGAGTTTAAATTAGGGTTTTAGGTTAAAAATAAGGTTAGAATTATGGTTTGGGGTTAAAATTTGAATTTGGGTCAAAATTAGGGTTTTGGGTCAAAATTAGGGATAGGGTTTGAATTAGGGTTAGAATTAGGCTTTTGGGTAAAATTAGGGTTTCGGGTCAAAATTAGGGTTCGGGGTCAAATTTAGGGTTTAGGGTCAAAATTAGGGCTTTGCGTTAAAATTAGGGTTTTGGGTCAAATATAGGGTCAAAAATAGTGTTAAAATTAGGGCTTTGGTTTAAAATTTAGGGTTTCGGGTCAAAATTAGGGTTCTGGGTCAAAATTAGGGTTTAGGGTTTGAATTAGGGTAAGAATTAGGCTTTTGGGTAAAATTACTGTTTCGGGTCCAAATTAGGGTTCGGGGTCAAATTTACGGTTTAGGGTCAAAATTAGGGTTTAGGGTTTGTAATATGGTTTTGAGTTTAAAATAGGGTTTTGGGTCAAAAATAGTGATAGAATTAGGGTTTTTGGTCAAAATTAGGGCTTTGTGTTAAAATTAGGGTTTTGGGTCAAACATAGTGTTTAGTGTTTGAATTAGGGTTTTGAGTTACAAATAGGCTTTTGGTTCAGAAATAGGGCTAGAATTAGGGTTTTTGGTTAAAATTAGGGTTTCGGGTCAAATTTTGGGTTTAGGGTCAAAATTAGGGTTTAGGGTTTGAATTAGGGTTTTGAGTTAAAAATACGATTTGGGTCAAAAATAGGGTTAGAATTACGGTTTTGGGTCAAAATTAGGGCTTTGTGTTAAAATTTGGGTTGTGGTTTAAAATCAGGGTTACGGGTCAAAATTAGGGTTTGGGTCAAATTTAGGGTTTCGGATCAAAATTAGGGTTTAGGCTTTGAAATAGGGTTAGAGTTAGGGTTTTGGGTCAAAATTAGGGCTTTGGGTTAAAATTAGGGTTTTGGGTCACAATTTGGGTTTTGGGTCCAAATTTGGGTTTAGGGTTTGAATTTGGGTTTTGGGTTAAAACTACGGTTTCGGATCAAAGTTAGGGTTCTCGGTCAAATTTAGGATTTAGTTTCAAAATTAGGGTTTGAATTTGGGCTTTGTGTTAAAAAATAGGGGTTTGGGTCAAAAATAAGGTTAGAATTTTGGTTTTGGGTTAAAAATTAGGGTTTCTAGTCAAAATTAGCGTTTAGGGTTTGAATTAGGGTTAGAATTAGGCTTTTGGGTAAAATTAGGATTTCGGGTCAAAATTACGGTTCTGGGTCAAATTTAGGGTCCAAACTAGGGTTTTGGGTTTGAATTAGGTTTTGAGTTTAAAATAGGGTTTTGGGTCAAAAATAGGGTTAGAATTAGGGTTTTTAGTTAAAATTAGGGTTTTGAGTTAAAATTAGGGTTCTGGGTCAAATTTAGGGTTTATGATCAAAATTAGGGTTTAGGGTTTGAATTACGGTTTTGAGTTTAACATAGGGTTTTAGGTTAAAAATAAGGTTAGAATTATGGTTTGGGGTTAAAATTTGGATTTGGGTCAAATTTAGGGTTTTGGGTCAAAATTAGAGTTTAGGGTTTGAATTAGGGTTAGAATTATTCTTTTGGGTAAAATTATGGTTTATGGTCAAAATTAGGGTTCGGGGTCAAATTTAGGGTTTAGGGTCAAAATTAGGGCTTTGAGTTAAAATTAGGGTTTTGGGTCAAACATAGGGTGTAGGATTTGAATTAATGTTTTGAGTTAAAAATAGGGTTTTAGGTCAAAAATAAGGTTAGAATTACGGTTTTGGGTTAAAATTAGGGTTTCGAGTCAATTAGGTTTTTGGGTCAAATTTTGGGTTTATGGTCAAAGTTAGGGTTTAGGGTTTGAAATAGGGTTTTGAGTTTAAAATAGGGTTTTCGGTAAAAATAGGGTTAGAATTAGGGTTTTGGGTCAAAATTAGGGCTTTGGGTTAAAATTAGGGTTTTGGTTTAAAATTAGGGTTTCATTTCAAAATTAGGGTTCTGGGTCAAAATTAGGGTTTAGGGTTAGAATTAGGCTTTTGGGTAAAATTATGGTTTCGGGTCAAAATTAGGGTTCTGGGTCAAATTTAGGGTTTAGGGTCCCAATTAGGGTTTCGGGTTTGAATTAGGTTTTGAGCTTAAAATAGGGCTTTGGGTCAAAAATAGTGTTAAAATTAGGGCTTTGGTTTAAAATTTTGGGTTTCGGGTCAAAATTAGGGTTCTGGGTCAAAATTAGGGTTTAGGGTTTGAATTAGGTTTTTAGATTAAAATAGGGTTTTGGGTCAAAAATAGGGTTAGAATTAGCGTTTTGGGTTAAAATTATGGTTTTGGGAAAAATTATGGTTCTGGGTCAAATTTAAGGTTTAGGATCAAAATTAGGGTTTAGGGTTTTGAGTTTAAAATAGGGTTTTGGGTGAAAATAGGGTTAGAATTAGGGTTTTGGGTCAAAACTTGGGATTTGGGTCCAAATTTGGGTTTTGGGACAAAATTAGGATTTAGGGTTTGAATTAAGGTTGAGTTAAAAATAGGGTTTTGGGTCAAAAATAAGGTTCGAATTAGGGTTTTGCGTTAAAATTAGGGTTTCGAGTCAAAATTAGGTTTTTGGGTCAAATTTTGGGTTAATGGTCAAAGTTAGGGTTTATGGTTTGAAATAGGGTTTTGAGTTTAAAAAAAGGTTTTGGGTCAAAAATTGGGTTAGTATTAGGGTTTTGGGTCAAAATTTGGGCTCTGGATAAAAATTATGGTTTTGGGTCAATTTAAGGTTTTTGGTACAAATTAGGGTTTAGGGTTTGAATTAGGGTTTTGAGTTAAAGATATGATTTTGGGGCAAAAATAGGGTTAGAATTAGGGTTTTGGGTTAGAATTAGGGTTCTGTGTCAAAATTAGGGCTGGGGGTTAGAATTCGGGTTAGAATTAGGATTTTGGGTAAAATTAGGGTTTCGGGTCAAAATTAGTGTTCTGGGTCAAAATTAGGGTTTAGGATTTGAATTAGGGTTTGAAGTAGGCTTTTGGGTAAAATTAGGGTTCTGGGTCAAATTTAGGGTTTAGGGTTTGAATTAGGTTTTGAGTTAAAAATAGGGTTTTGGGTCAAAAATAAGGTTAGAATTAGGTTTTTGGGTTAAAATTAGGTTTTCGAGTCAAAATTAGGTTTTTGGGTAAAATTTTGGGTTTATGGTCAAAGTTAGGGTTTACGGTTTGAAATAGGGTTTTGAGTTTAAAATAGGGTTTTGGTTCAAAAATAGGGTTAGCATTAGGGTTTTGGGTCAAAATTAGGGCGCTGGATTAAAAATATGGTTTTGGGTCAAAATTAGGGTTTTTGGTACAAATTAGGGTTTAGGGTTTGAATTAGGGTTTTCAGTTAAAGATATGTTTTTTGGTCAAAAATAGGGTTAGAATTAGGGTTTTGGGTTAAAATTCGGGTTCTGTGTCAAAATTAGGGCTTAGGGTTAGAATTTGGGGTAGAATTAGGATTTTGGGTAAAATTAGGGTTTCGGGTCAAAATTAGTGTTCTGGGTCAAAATTAGGGTTTAGGATTTGAATTAGGGTTTGAAGTAGGCTTTTGGGTAAAATTAGGGTTCTGGGTCAAATTTAGTGTTTAGGGTTTGAATTAGGTTTTGAGTTAAAAATAGGGTTTTGGGTCAAAAATAGGGTTAGAATTAGGGTTTTGTGTTAAAATTAGGGTTCTGGGTCAAATTTAAGGTTTAGGTTCAAAATTAGGGTTTAGGGTTTGAATTAGGGTTTCGAGTTTAAAATAGGGTTTTGGGTCAAAAATAAGGTTATAATTATGGTTTGGGTTAAAATTAGGGTTTCGAGTGAAAATTAGGTATTTGGGTCAAATTTTGGGTTTATGGTCAAAGTTAGGGTTTAGGGTTTGAAATAAGGTTTTTGAGTTTAAAATAGGGTTTTGGGTCAAAAATAGGGTTAGTATTAGGGTTTTGGGTCAAAATTAGGGCTCTATGTTAAAATTAAGGTTTTGGGTCAAAATTAGGGTTTTTGGTGCAAATTAGGGTTTAGGGTTTGAATTAGGGTTTTCAGTTAAAGATATGTTTTTTGGGCAAAAATAGGGTTAGAATTAGGGTTTTGGGTTAAAATTAGGGTTCTGTGTCAAAATTAGGGCTTAGGGTTAGAAATTGGGTTGGAATTAGGATTTTGGGTAAAATTAGGGTTTCGGGTCAAAATTAGGGTTCTGGGTCAAAATTAGGATTTAGGGTTTGAATTAGGCTTTTGGGTAAAATTAGGGTTAGGGTCAAATTTAGGGTTTAGGGTTTGAATATGGTTTTGAGTTAAAAATAGGGTTTTGGGTCAAAAATAGGGTTAGAATTAGGGTTTTGTGTTAAAATTATGGTTTTGGGTAAAAATTAGGGTTTATGGTCAAATTTAAGGTTTAGGATCAAAAATAGGGTTTAGGGTTTGAATTAGGGTTTTGAGTTTAAAATAGGGTTTTGGGTCAAAAATAAGGTTAGAATTATGGTTTTGGGTTAAAATTAGGGTTTCGAGTTAAAATTAGGTATTTGGGTCAAATTTTGGGTTTATGGTCAAAGTTAGGGTTTAGGGTTTGAAATAAGGTTTTTGAGTTTAAAATAGGGTTTTGGGTCAAAAATAGGGTTAGTATTAGGGTTTTGGGTCAAAATTAGGGCTCTAGGTTAAAATTAAGGTTTTGGGTCAAAATTAGGGTTTTTGGTGCAAATTAGGGTTTAGGGTTTGAATTAGGGTTTTGAGTTAAAGATATGTTTTTGGGGCAAAAATATGGTTAGAATTAGGGTTTTGGATCAAAATTAGGGCTTTGGGTTAAAATTTGGGTTGTGGTTTAAAATTAGGGTTTCGGGTCAAAATTAGGGTTTGGATCAAATTTAGGGTTTCGTATCAAAATTAGGGTTTAGGCTTTGAAATAGGGTTTTTATTTTAGAATAGGGTTTTGGGTCAAAAATATGGTTAAAATTAGGGGTTCTGATCAAAATTAGGGTTTAGGGTTTGTAATAGGGTTTTGAGTTTCAACTAGCGTTTTGGGTCAAAAATAGTGTTAGAATTAGGGTTTTTGGTCAAAATTAGGGCTTTGTGTTAAAATTAGGGTTTTGGGTCAAACATAGGGTTTAGGGTTTGAATTAGGGTTTTGAGTTAAAAATAGGTTTTTAGTTCAGAAATAGGGTTAGAATTAGGGTTTTGGTTTAAAATTAGGGTTTCAGGTCGAATTTTGGGTTTAGGGCCAAAATTAGGGTTTAGGGTTTGAATTAGGGTTTTGAGTTAAAAATAGGATTTTGGGTCCAAAATAGGGTTAGAATTTTGGTTTTGGGTCAAAATTAGGGCTTTGGGTTAAAATTTGGGTTGTGGTTTAAAATTAGGGTTTCGGGTCAAAATTAGGGTTTGGGTCAAATTTAGGGTTTCAGATAAAAATTAGGGTTTATTGTTTGATATACGGTTTTGGGGTCAAAATATGGTTAGAATTAGGGTTTTGTCAAAATTAGGGCTTTGCGTTAAAATTAGGGTTTTGGGTTTTGGGTCCAAATTAGGGTTTAGGGTTTGAATTTGGGTTTTGGGTTAAAACTAGGGTTTCTGATCAAAGTTAGGGTTCTGGGTCAAATTTAGGGTTTAGTTTCAAAATTAGGGTTTGAATTAGGGCTTTGTGTTAAAAAATTGGGTTTTGGGTAAAAAATAAGGTTAGAATTTGGGGTTTGGGATAAAAATTAGGGTTTGGTTCAAAATTAGGGTTTAGGGTTTGAATTAGGGTTAGAATTAGGCTTTTGGGTAAATTTTGGGTTTCGGGTCAAAATTACAGTTGTGGGTCAAATTTAGGGTCCAAATTAAGGTTTTGGGTTTGAATTAGGTTTTGTGTTTAAAATAGGGTTTTGGGTCAAAAATAGGGTTAGAATTAGGGTTTTGAGTTAAAATTAGGGTTTTGGGAAAAATTAAGGGTTCTGGGTCAAATTTAGGGTTTATGATCAAAATTAGGGTTTAGGGTTTGAATTAGGGTTTTGAGTTTAAATTAGGGTTTTGGGTTAAAAATAAGGATAGAATTAGGGTTTGGGGTTAAAATTTTGGTATTGGGTCCAAATTAGGGTTTTGGGTTAAAATTTAGGGTTTCAGTTCAAAATTAGGGTTCTGGTCAAAATTAGGGTTTAGGGTTTGAATTAGGGTTAGAATTAGGCTTTTGGGTATAATTTGGGTTTCGGGTCAAAATTAGGGTTCTGGGTCAAATTTAGGGTTTTGGGTCCAAATTAGGGTTTAGGGTTTGAATTAGGTTTTGTGTTTAAAATAGGGTTTTGGGTCAATAATAGGGTTAGATTTAGGGTTTTGGGTTAAAATGAGGGTTTTGGGAAAAAATAGGGTTCTGGGTCAAATTTAAGGTTTAGGATCAAAATTAGGGTTGAGTTTAAAATAGGGTTTTGGGTCAAAATAGGGTTAGAATTAGGGTTTTGGGTCAAAACTTGGGTTTCGGATCCGAATTTGGGTTTTGGTTCAAAATTAGGGTTTAGGGTTTGAATTAATGTTTTGAGTTTAAAATAGGGTTTTGGGTCAAAAATAAGGTTATAATTAGGGTTTTGGGTTAAAATTAGTGTTTCGAGTCAAAATTAGGTTTTTGGGTCAAATTTTGGGTTTATGGTCAAAGTTTGGGTTTAGGGTTTGAAATAGGGTTTTGAGTTTAAAATAGGGTTTTGGGTCAAAAATAGGGTTAGAATTAGGGGTTTGGGTCAAAATTTGGGCTTTCTGTTAATATTAGGGTTTTGGTTTAAAATTAGGGTTTTGGGTCAAAATTAGGGTTTAGGGTTTGAATTAGGGTTAGAATTAGGCTTTTGGGTAAAATTAGGGTTTCGGGCCAAAATTAGGGTTCTGGTTCAAATTTAGGGTTTAGGGTCCAAATTAGGGTTTAGGGGTTGAATTAGGTTTTGAGTTTAAAATAGGGTTTTGGGTCAAAAATAATGTTAAAATTAGGGTTTTGGTTTAAAATTAAGGGTTTCGGGTCAAAATTAGGGTTCTGGGTCAAATTTAAGGTTTACGATCAAAATTAGGGTTTAGGGTTTGAATTAGGGTTTTGAGTTTAAAATAGGGTTTTGGGTCAAAATTAGGGCATTGGGTTACAATTAGGATTTTGGGTTAAAAATTAGAGTTTAGTATCAAAATTAGGGTTTAGGGTTTGAATTTGGGTTTTGGGTTAAAACTAGGGTTTCGGATCAAAGTTAGGGTTCTGGGTCAAATTTAGGGTTTAGTTTCAAAATTAGGGACTAAATTAGGGCTTTGTGTTAAAAATATGGTTTTGGGTCAAAAATAAGGTTAGAATTTGGGTTTTGGGTTAAAAATTAGGGTTTGGATCAAAATTAGGGTTTAGCGTTTGAATTAGGGTTTTGAGTTTAAAATAGGGTTTTGGGTCAAAATAGGGTTAGAATTAGGGTTTTGGGTCAAATTTGGGTTTTGGTTCAAAATTAGGGTTTAGGGTTTGAATTAAGGTTTAGAGGTAAAGTAGGGTTTTGGGTCAAAAATAAGGTTAGAATTAGGGTTTTGTGTTAAAATTAGGGTTTCGAGTTAAAATTAGGTTTTTGGGTCAAATTTTGGGTTAATGGTCAAAGTTAGGGTTTAGGGTTTGAAATACGGTTTTTGAGTTTAAAATAGGGTTTTGGGTCAAAAATAGGGTTTTTGGTACAAATTAGGGTTTAGGGTTTGAATTAGGGTTTTGAGTTAAAGATATGTTTTTGGGGCAAAAATATAGTTAGAATTAGGGTTTTGGGTCAAAATTAGGGCTTTGGGTTAAAATTTGGGTTGTGGTTTAAAATTAGGGTTTCAGGTCAAAATTAGGGTTTGGGTCAAATTTAGGGTTAAAATTAGGGTTTAATATCAAAATTAGGGTTTAGGGTTTGTAATAGGGTTTTGAGTTTCAAATAGGGTTTTGGGTCAAAAATAGTGTTAGAATTAGGGTTTTTCGTCAAAATTAGGGCTGTGTTAAAATTAGGGTTTTGGGTCAAACATAGGGTTTAGGTTTTGAATTAGGGCTTTGAGTTAAAAATAGGTTTTTAGTTCAGAATTAGGGTTAGAATTAGGATTTTGGATAAAAAATAGGTTTAGAATTAGGGTTTTGGGTCAAAATTAGGGCTTTGGGTTAAAATTTGGGGTGTGGTCTAAATTTAGGGTTTCGGGTCAAAATTAGGGTTTGGGTCAAATTTAGGGTTTCGGTTCAAAATTAGGGTTTATTGTTTGAAATAGGGTTTTGAGTTTAAAATAGGGTTTTGGGGTCAAAAATATGGTTAGAATTAGGGTTTTGGGTCAAAATTAGGGCTTTGGTTTAAAATTTGGGTTGTGGTTTAAAATTAGGGTTTCGGGTCAAAATTAGGGTTTGGGTCAAATTTAGGGTTTCGGATCAAAATTAGAGTTTATTGTTTGAAATAGGGTTTTGAGTTTAAAATAGGGTTTTGGGGTCAAAAGATGGTTTGAATTAGGTTTTGGGTCAAAATTAGGGCTTTGGGTTAAAACTAGGGTTTCGGATCAAAATTAGGGTTTTGGGTCAAAATTAAGGTTTAGATTCAAAATTAGGGTTTGAATTAGGGCTTTGTGTTAAAAATAGGGTTTTTTGTCAAAAATATGGTTAGAATAAGGGTTTCGGGTTAAAATTTAGGGTTTCGGGTCAAAATTAGGGTTCTGGGTCAAAATTAGGGTTTAGGGTTGGAATTAGGATAAGAACTAGGCTTTTGGGTAAAATTAGGGTTTCGGGTCAAAATTAGGGTTCGGACTCAAATTTACGGTTTAGGGTCAAACTTAGGGTTTAGGGTTTGTAATATGGTTTTGAGTTTCAAATAGGATTTTGGGTCAAAAATAGTGTTAGAATTAGGGTTTTTGGTCTAAATTAGGGCTTTGAGTTAAAATTAGGGTTTTGGGTCAAACATAGGGTTAAGTGTTTTAATTAGGGTTTTGAGTTAAAAATAGGTTTTTGGTTCATAAATAGGGTTAGAATTAGGGTTTTGGGTTAAAATTAGGGTTTCGGTCAAATTTTGGGTTTAGGGTCAAAATTAGGGTTTAGGGTTTGAATTAGGGTTTTGAGTTAAAAATAGGATTTTGGGTCAAAAATAGGTTTAGAATTAGGGTTTTGGGTCAAAATTAGGGCTTTGGTTTAAAATTTGGGTTGTGGTTAAAAATCAGGGTTTCGGGTCAAATTTAGGGTTTGGGTCAAATTTAGGTTTTCGCATCAAAATTAGGGTTTAGGCTTTGAAATAGGGTTTTGAGTTTAAAATAGGGTTTTGGGTCAAAAATATGGTTAGAGTTAGGGTTTTGGGTCAAAATTAGGGCTTTGGGTTAAAATTAGGGTTTTGGGTCAAAATTTGGGTTTTGGGGCCAAATTAGGGTTTAGGGTTTGAATTTGGCTTTTGGGGTTAAAACTACGGTTTCGGATCAAAGTTAGGGTTCTAGGTCAAATTTAGGGTTTAGTTTCAAAATTAGGGTTTGAATTAGGGCTTTGTGTTAAAAAATAGGGTTTTGGGTCAAAAATAAGGTTAGAATTTGGGTTTTGGGTTAAAAATTGGGGTTTCTAGTCAAAATTAGGGTTTAGGGTTTGAATTAGGGTAAGAATTAGGCTTTTGGGTAAAATTAGGTTTTCGGGTCAAAGTTACGGTTCTGGGTCAAATTTAGGGTCCAAACTAGGTTTTAGGGTTTGAATTAGGTTTTGAGTTTAAAATAGGGTTTTGGGTCAAAAATAGGGTTAGAATTTGGGTTTTTAGTTAAAATTAGGGTTTTTAGTTAAAATTAGGGTTCTGGGTCAAATTTAGGGTTTATGATCAAAATTAGGGTTTAGGGTTTGAATTACGGTTTTGAGTTTAAAATAGGGTTTTAGGTTAAAAATAAGGTTAGAATTATGGTTTGGGGTTAAAATTTGGATTTGGGTCCAAATTAGGGTTTTGGGTCAAAATTAGAGTTTAGGGTTTGAATTAGGGTTAGAATCAGGCTTTTGGGTAAAATTAGGGTTTCGGGTCAAAATTAGGGTTCGGGGTCTAATTTAGGGTTTAGGGTCAAAATTAGGGTTTAGGGTTTATAATATGGTTGAGTTTAAACTAGGATTTTGGGTCTACAATAGAGTTAGAATTAGGGTTTTAGGTCAAAATTAGGGCTTTGCGTTAAAATTAGGGTTTTGGGTCAAACATAGGGTTTAGGATTTGAATTAAGGTTTTGAGTTAAAAATAGGGATTTAGGTCAAAAAGTAGGTTAGAATTACGGTTTTGGGTTAAAATTAGGGTTTCGAGTCAAAATTAGGTTTTTGGGTAAAATTTTGGGTTTATGGTCAAAGTTAGGGTTTAGGGTTTGAAATAGGGTTTTGAGTTTAAAATAGGGTTTTCGTTTAAAAATAGGGTTGGAATTAGGGTTTGGGGTCAAAATTAGGGCGTTGGGTTAAAATTAGGGTTTTGGTTTAAAATTGGGATTTCAGGTCAAGTTAGGTTCGGTCAAAATTAGGGGTTGGGGTTTGAATTAGGGTTAGAACTAGGGTTTTGGATAAAATTATGGTTTCGGTCAAAATTAGGGTTAGGGTCAAATTGAGGGTTTAGGGTCCAAATTAGGGTTTAGGGTTTGAATTAGGTTTTGTGTTTAAAATAGGGTTTTGGGTCAAAAATAGTGTTAAAATTAGGGTTTTGGTTTAAAATTTAGGGTTTTGGTCAAAATTAGGGTTAGGGTCAAAATTAGGGTTTAGGGTTTGAATTAGGGTTAGAATTAGGCTTTTGGGTAAAATTAGGGCTTCGGATCAAAATTAGGGTTCTGGGTCAAATTTAGGTTTTAGGTACCAAATTAGGGTTTATGGTTTTGAGTTTAAAATAGGGGTTTGGGTCAAAATAGGGTTAGAATTAGGGTTTTGGGTCAAAACTTGGGATTTGGGTCCAAATTTGGGTTTTGGGACAAAATTAGGGTTTAGGGTTTGAATTAGGGTGTTGAGTTAAAAATAGGGTTTTGGGTCAAAAATAAGGTTCAATTAGGGTTTTGCGTTATAATTAGGGTTTCGAGTCAAAATTAGGTTTTTGGGTCAAATTTTGGGTTTATGGTCTTAGTTAGGGTTTAGGGTTTGAAATAGGGTTTTGAGTTTAAAATAGGGTTTTGGGTCAAAAATAGGGTTAGTATTAGGGTTTTGGGGCAAAATTTGGGCTCTGGGTAAAAATTATGATTTTGGGTCAAAATTAGGGTTTTTGGTACAAATTAGGGTTTAGGGTTTGAATTAGGGTTTTGAGTTAAAGATATGTTTTTGGGGCAAAAATAGGGTTAGAATTAGGGTTTTGGGTTAAAATTAGGGTTGTGTCAAAATTAGGGCTTAGGGTTAGAATTTGGATTTTGGGTAAAATTAGGGATTAGGATTTGAATTAGGGTTTGAATTAGGCTTTTGGGTAAAATTAGGGTTTTGGGTCAAATTTAGGGTTTAGGGTTTGAATTAGGTTTTGAGTTTAAAATAGGGTTTTGGGTCAAAAATAGGGTTAGAATTAGGGTTTTGTGTTAAAATTAAGGTTTTGGGAAAAATTAGGGTTAAGGTCAAATTTAAGGTTTTGGATCAAAATTAGGGTTTAGGGTTTGAATTAGGGTTTTGGGTCAAAAATAAGGTTAGAATTATGGTTTTCGGTTAAAATTAGGGTTTCGAGTAAAAATTAGGTATTTGGGTCAAATTTTGGGTTTATGGTCAAAGTTAGGGTTTAGGGTTTGAAATTAGGTTTTTGAGTGTAAAATAGGGGTTTGGGTCAAAAATAGGGTTAATATTAGGGTTTTGGGTCAAAATTAGGGCTCTAGGTTAAAATTAAGGTTTTGGGTCAAAATTAGGGTTTTTGGTACAAATTAGGGTTTAGGGTTTAGGGTTTCAATTAGGTTTCTGAGTTAAAGATATGTTTTTGGGGCAAAAATATGGTTAGAATTAGGGTTTTGGGTCAAACTTAGGGCTTTGGGTTAAAATTTGGGTTGTGGTTTAAAATTAGGGTTTCGGGTCAAAATTAGGGTTTGGGTCAAATTTAGGGTTTCGGATCAAAATTAGGGTTTAGGCTTTGAAATAGGGTTTTTATTTTAGAAAAGGGTTTTGGGTCAAAAATATGGTTAAAATAAGGGTTTCAGATCAAAATTAGGGTTTAGGGTTTGTAATAGGGTTTTGAGTTTCAACTAGGGTTTTGGGTCAAAAAATAGTGTTAGAATTAGGGTTTTTGGTCAAAATTAGGGCTTTGTGTTAAAATTAGGATTTTGGGTCAAACATAGGGTATAGGGTTTGAATTAGGGTTATGAGTTAAAAATAGGTTTTTAGTTCAGAAATAGTGTTACAATTAGGGTTTTGGTTTAAAATTAGGGTTTCAAGTCAAATTTTGGGTTTAGGGTCAAATTTAGGAATTAGGGTTTGAATTAGGGTTTTGAGTTAAAAATAGGATTTTGGGTCAAAAATAGGGTTAGAATTTGGGTTTTGGGTCAAAATTAGGGCTTTGGTTTAAAATTTGGGTTGTGGTTTAAAATTAGGGTTTCGGGTCAAAATTAGGGTTTGGATCCAGTTTAGGGTTTCAGATCAAAATTAGGGTTTATTGTTTGAAATAGGGTTTTGAGTTTAAAATAGGGTTTTGGGGTAAAAAATATGGTCAGAATTAGGGTTTGGGTCAAAATTAGGGCTTTGGGTTAAAATTTGGGTTTTGGGTCCAAATTAGGGTTTAGGTTTTGAATTTGGGTTTTGGGTTAAAACTAGGGTTTCAGATCAAAGTTAGGGTTCTGGGTCAAATTTAGGGTTTAGTTTCAAAATTAGGGTTTGAATTAGGGGTTTGTGTTAAAAAATAGGGTTTTGGGTCAAAAATAAGGTTAGAATTTGGGTTTTGGGTTAAAAATTAGGGTTTGGGTCAAAATTAGGGTTTAGGGTTTGAATTAGGGATTTGAGTTTAAAAGGGTTTTGTGTCAAAATAGGGTGAGAATTAGGGTTTTGGGTCAAAACTTGGGTTTTGGGTCCAAATTTGGGTTTTGGGTCAAAATTAGGGTTTAGGGTTTGAATTAAGGTTTTGAGTTGAAGTAGGGTTTTTGGTCAAAAATAAGGTTAGAATTAGGGTTTCGAGTTAAAATTAGGTTTTGGGTCAAATTTTGGGTTTATGGTCAAAGTTAGGGTTTAGGGTCCAAATAGGGTTTTGAGTTTAAAATAGGGTTTTTGTTCAAAAATAGGGTTAGTTTTAGGGTTTTGGGTCAAAATTAGGGCTCTAGGTTAAAATTAAGGTTTTGGGTCAAAATTAGGGTTTTGGTACAAAATAGGGTTTAGGGTTTGAATTAGTGTTTTGAGTTAAAGATATGTTTTGGGGTAAAAATATGGTTAGCATTAGGGTTTTGGGTCAAAATTAGGGCTTTGGGTTAAAATTTGGGTTGTGGTTTAAAATTAGGGTTTGGTCAAAATTAGGGTTTGGGTCAAATTTAGGGTTTCGGATCAAAATTAGGGTTTAGGCTTTGAAATTGGGTTTTATTTTAAAATAAGGTTTTGGGTCAAAAATATGGTTAAAGTTAGGGTTTCATATCAAAATTAGGGTTTAGGGTTTGTAATAGGGTTTTGAGTTTCAAATAGGGTTTTGGGTCAAAATAGTGTTAGAATTAGGGTTTTTGGTCAAAATTAGGGTTTGTGTTAAAGGTAGAGTTTTGGGTCAAATAAAGGGTTTAGGGTTTGAATTAGGGTTTTGAGTTAAAAATAGGATTTTAGTTCTGAAATAGGGTTAGAATTAGGGTTTTGGTTTAAAATTAGGGTTTCAGGTCAAATTTTGGGTTTAGGGTCAAAATTTGGGTTTAGGGTTTGAATTAGGGTTTTGAGTTAAAAAAGGATTTTGGGACAAAATTAGGGTTAGAATTAGGGGTTTGGGTCAAAATTAGGGCTTTGGGTTAAAATTAGGGTTGTGGTTTAAAATTAGGGTTTCTGGTAAAAAGTAGGGTTTGGTAAAATTTAGGGTTTGGATCGAAATTAGGGTTTATTGTTTGAAATAGGGTTGAGTTTAAATTAGGGTTTTGGGGTCAAAAATATGGTTAGAATTAGGGTTTTGGGTCAAAATTAGGGCTTTGGGTTAAAATTAGGGTTTAGGGTTTGAATTTGGGTTTTGGGTTAAAACTAGGGTTTCGGATCAAAGTTAGGGTTCTGGGTCAAATTTAGGGTTTAGTTTCAAAGTTAGGGTTTGAATTAGGGCTTTGTGTTAAAAAATAGGGTTTTGGGTCAAAAATAATGTTAGAATTTGGGGTTTGGGTCAAAATTAGGGTTTATGGTTTGAATTAGGGTTAGAATTAGGCTTTTGGGTAAAATTAGGGTTTTGGGTCAAAATTACGTTGATGGGTCATATTTAGGGTCCAAATTAGGGTTTTAGGTTTGAATTAGGTTTTGTGTTTAAAATAGGGTTTTGGGTCAAAAATATGGTTAGAATTAGGGCTTTGAGTTAAAATTAGGGTTTTGGGAAAAATTAGGGTTCTAGGTCAAATTTAGGGTTTATGATCAAAATTAGGGTTTAGGGTTTAGGGTTTGAATTAGGGTTTTGAGTTTAAAATAGGGTTTTGGGTTAAAAATAAGGATAGAATTAGGGTTTGGGGTTAAAATTTGGGTATTGGGTCCAAATTAGGGTTTTGGGTTAAAATTTAGGGTTTCGGGTCAAAATTAGGGTTCTGGGTCAAAATTAGGGTTTAGGGTTTGAATTAGGGTTAGAATTAGGCTTTTGGGTAAAATTTGGGTTTCGGTTCAAAATTAGGGTTATGGGTCAAATTTAGGGTTTTGGGTCCAAATTAGGATTTCGGGTTTGAATTAGGTTGAGTTTAAAATAGGGTTTTGGGTCAAAAATAGGGTTATAATTAGGGTTTTGGGTTAAAATTAGGGTTTTGGGAAAAAATAGGTTTCTGTGTCAAATTTAAGGTTTAGGATCAAAATTAGGGTTTTGAGTTTAAAATAGGGTTTTGGGTCAAAATAGGGTTAGAATTAGGGTTTTGGGTCAAAACTTGGGTTTTGGATCCAAATTTGGGTTTTGGGTCAAAATTAGGGTTTAGGGTTTGAATTAATGTTTTGAGTTAAAAATAGGATTTTGGGTCAAAAATAAGGTTATAATTAGGGGTTTGGGTTAAAATTAGTGTTTCGATTCAAAATTAGGTTTTTGGGTCAAAGTTTGGGTTTATGGTCAAAGTTTGGGTTTAGGGTTTGAAATAGGGTTTTGAGTTTAAAATAGGGTTTTGGATCAATAATAGGGTTAGAATTAGGGTTTTGGGTCAAAATTAGGGCTTTGGGTAAAATTAGGGTTTTGGTTTAAAATTAGGGTTTCGGGTCAAAATTAGGGTTCTGGGTCAAAATTAGGGATTATGGTTTGAATTAGGGTTTCGGGTCAAAATTAGGGTTTGGGTCAAATTTAGGGTTTGGATCAAAATTAGAGTTTATTGTTTGAAATAGGGTTTTGAGTTTAAAATAGGGTTTTGGGGTCAAAAGATGGTTAGAATTAGGTTTTGGGTCAAAATTTGGGCTTTGGGTTAAAACTAGGGTTTGATCAAAATTAGGGTTTTGGGTCAAAATTAAGGTTTAGATTCAAAATTAGGGTTTGAATTAGGGCTTTGTGTTAAAAATAGTGTTTTGGGTCAAAAATATGGTTAGAATAAGGGTTTGGGTTAAAATTTAGGGTTTGGACAAAATTAGGGTTCTGGGTCAAAATTAGGGTTTAGGGTTGGAATTAGGGTAAGAACTAGTCTTTTGGGTAAAATTAGGGTTTCGGGTCAAAATTAGGGTTCGGACTCAAATTTACGGTTTAGGGTCAAACTTAGGGTTTAGGGTTTGTAATATGGTTTTGAGTTTCAAATAGGATTTTGGGTCAAAAATAGTGTTAGAATTAGGGTTTTTGGTCAAAATTAGGGCTTTGAGTTAAAATTAGGGTTTTGGGTCAAACATAGGGTTAAGTGTTTTAATTAGGGTTTTGAGTTAAAAATAGGTTTTTGGTTCATAAATAGGGTTAGAATTAGGGTTTTGGGTTAAAATTAGGGTTTCGGTCAAATTTTGGGTTTAGGGTCAAAATTAGGGTTTAGGGTTTGAATTAGGGTTTTGAGTTAAAAATAGGATTTTGGGTCAAAAATAGGTTTAGAATTAGGGTTTTGGGTCAAAATTAGGGCTTTGGTTTAAAATTTGGGTTGTGGTTAAAAATCAGGGTTTCGGGTCAAATTTAGGGTTTGGGTCAAATTTAGGTTTTCGCATCAAAATTAGGGTTTAGGCTTTGAAATAGGGTTTTGAGTTTAAAATAGGGTTTTGGGTCAAAAATATGGTTAGAGTTAGGGTTTTGGGTCAAAATTAGGGCTTTGGGTTAAAATTAGGGTTTTGGGTCAAAATTTGGGTTTTGGGTCCAAATTAGGGTTTAGGGTTTGAATTTGGCTTTTGGGGTTAAAACTACGGTTTCGGATCAAAGTTAGGGTTCTAGGTCAAATTTAGGGTTTAGTTTCAAAATTAGGGTTTGAATTAGGGCTTTGTGTTAAAAAATAGGGTTTTGGGTCAAAAATAAGGTTAGAATTTGGGTTTTGGGTTAAAAATTGGGGTTTCTGGTCAAAATTAGGGTTTAGGGTTTGAATTAGGGTTAGAATTAGGCTTTTGGGTAAAATTAGGTTTTCGGGTCAAAGTTACGGTTCTGGATCAAATTTAGGGTCCAAACTAGGTTTTAGGGTTTGAATTAGGTTTTGAGTTTAAAATAGGGTTTTGGGTCAAAAATAGGGTTAGAATTTGGGTTTTTAGTTAAAATTAGGGTTTTTAGTTAAAATTAGGGTTCTGGGTCAAATTTAGGGTTTATGATCAAAATTAGGGGTTAGGGTTTGAATTACGGTTTTGAGTTTAAAATAGGGTTTTAGGTTAAAAATAAGGTTAGAATTATGGTTTGGGGTTAAAATTTGGATTTGGGTCCAAATTAGGGTTTTGGGTCAAAATTAGAGTTTAGGGTTTGAATTAGGGTTAGAATTAGGCTTTTGGGTAAAATTAGGGTTTCGGGTCAAAATTAGGGTTCGGGGTCAAATTTAGGGTTTAGGGTCAAAATTAGGGTTTAGGGTTTGTAATATGGTTGAGTTTAAACTAGGATTTTGGGTCTACAATAGAGTTAGAATTAGGGTTTTAGGTCAAAATTAGGGCTTTGCGTTAAAATTAGGGTTTTGGGTCAAACATAGGGTTTAGGATTTGAATTAAGGTTTTGAGTTAAAAATAGGGATTTAGGTCAAAAAGTAGGTTAGAATTACGGTTTTGGGTTAAAATTAGGGTTTGAAGTCAAAATTAGGTTTTGGGTAAAATTTTGGGTTTATGGTCAAAGTTAGGGTTTAGGGTTTGAAATAGGGTTTTGAGTTTAAAATAGGGTTTTGGTTTAAAAATAGGGTTAGAATTAGGGTTTGGGGTCAAAATTAGGGCGTTGGGTTAAAATTAGGGTTTTGGTTTAAAATTGGGATTTCAGGTCAAAATTAGGTTCGGTCAAAATTAGGGTTTGGGGTTTGAATTAGGGTTAGAACTAGGCTTTTGGGTAAAATTATGGTTTCGAGTCAAAATTAGGGTTCGGGTCAAATTGAGGTTTAGGGTCCAAATTAGGGTTTAGGGTTTGAATTAGGTTTTGTGTTTAAAATAGGGTTTTGGGTCAAAAATAGTGATAAAATTAGGGTGTTGGTTTAAAATTTAGGGTTTGGTCAAAATTAGGGTTCGGGTCAAAATTAGGGTTTAGGGTTTGAATTAGGGTTAGAATTAGGCTTTTGGGTAAAATTAGGGCTTGGATCAAAATTAGGGTTTGGGTCAAATTTAGGTTTTAGGTACCAAATTAGGGTTTAGGGTTTTGAGTTTAAAATAGGGGTTTGGGTCAAAATAGGGTTAGAATTAGGGTTTTGGGTCAAAACTTGGGATTTGGGTCCAAATTTGGGTTTTGGGACAAAATTAGGGTTTAGGGTTTGAATTAGGGTGTTGAGTTAAAAATAGGGTTTTGGGTCAAAAATAAGGTTCGAATTAGAGTTTTGCGTTATAATTAGGGTTTCGAGTCAAAATTAGGTTTTTGGGTCAAATTTTGGGTTTATGGTCTTAGTTAGGGTTTAGGGTTTGAAATAGGGTTTTGAGTTTAAAATAGGGTTTTGGGTCAAAAATAGGGTTAGTATTAGGGTTTTGGGTCAAAATTTGGGCTCTGGGTAAAAATTATGGTTTTGGGTCAAAATTAGGGTTTTTGGTACAAATTAGGGTTTAGGGTTTGAATTAGGGTTTTGAGTTAATGATATGTTTTTGGGGCAAAAATAGGGGTAGAATTAGGGTTTTGGGTTAAAATTAGGGTTGTGTCAAAATTAGGGCTTAGGGTTAGAATTTGGATTTTGGGTAAAATTAGGGTTTAGGATTTGAATTAGGGTTTGAATTAGGCTTTTGGGTAAAATTAGGGTTCTGGGTCAAATTTAGGGTTTAGGGTTTGAATTAGGTTTTGAGTTTAAAATAGGGTTTTGGGTCAAAAATAGGGTTAGAATTAGGGTTTGGTGTTAAAATTAAGGTTTTGGGAAAAATTAGGGTTCTGGGTCAAATTTAAGGTTTTGGATCAAAATTAGGTTTTAGGGTTTGAATTAGGGTTTTGGGTCAAAAATAAGGTTAGAATTATGGTTTTCGGTTAAAATTAGGGTTTCGAGTAAAAATTAGGTATTTGGGTCAAATTTTGGGTTTATGGTCAAAGTTAGGGTTTAGGGTTTGAAATTAGGTTTTGAGTGTAAAATAGGGTTTTGGGTCAAAAATAGGGTTAATATTAGGGTTTTGGGTCAAAATTAGGGCTCTAGGTTAAAAGTAGGGTTTTGGGTTAAAATTAGGGTTTCTGGTACAAATTAGTGTTTAGGGTTAGAATTAGGTTTCGAGTTAAAGATATGTTTTTGGGGCAAAAATATGGTTAGAATTAGGGTTTTGGGTCAAACTTAGGGCTTTGGGTTAAAATTTGGGTTGTGGTTTAAAATTAGGGTTTCGGGTCAAAATTAGGGTTTGGGTCAAATTTAGGGTTTCGGATCAAAATTAGGGTTTAGGCTTTGAAATAGGGTTTTTATTTTATAAAAGTGTTTTGGTTCAAAAATATGGTTAAAATAAGGGTTTTGATCAAAATTAGGGTTTAGGGTTTGTAATAGGGTTTTGAGTTTCAACTAGGGTTTTGGGTCAAAAAATAGTGTTAGAATTAGGGTTTTTGGTCAAAATTAGGGCTTTGTGTTAAAATTAGGATTTTGGGTCAAACATAGGGTATAGGGTTTGAATTAGGGTTATGAGTTAAAAATAGGTTTTTAGTTCAGAAATAGTGTTACAATTAGGGTTTTGGTTTAAAATTAGGGTTTCAAGTCAAATTTTGGGTTTAGGGTCAAATTTAGGAATTAGGGTTTGAATTAGGGTTTTGAGTTAAAAATAGGATTTTGGGTCAAAAATAGGGTTAGAATTTGGGTTTTGGGTCAAAATTAGGGCTTTGGTTTAAAATTTGGGTTGTGGTTTAAAATTAGGGTTTCGGGTCAAAATTAGGGTTTGGGTCCAGTTTAGGGTTTCAGATCAAAATTAGGGTTTATTGTTTGAAATAGGGTTTTGAGTTTAAAATAGGGTTTTGGGGTAAAAAAATATGGTCAGAATTAGGGTTTGGGTCAAAATTAGGGCTTTGGGTTAAAATTTGGGTTTTGGGTCCAAATTAGGGTTTAGGTTTTGAATTTGGGTTTTGGGTTAAAACTAGGGTTTCAGATCAAAGTTAGGGTTCTGGGTCAAATTTAGGGTTTAGTTTCAAAATTAGGGTTTGAATTAGGGGTTTGTGTTAAAAAATAGGGTTTTGGGTCAAAAATAAGGTTAGAATTTGGGTTTTGGGTTAAAAATTAGGGTTTGGGTCAAAATTAGGGTTTAGGGTTTGAATTAGGGATTTGAGTTTAAAAAGGGTTTTGGGTCAAAATAGGGTTAGAATTAGGGTTTTGGGTCAAAACTTGGGTTTTGGGTCCAAATTTGGGTTTTGGGTCAAAATTAGGGTTTAGGGTTTGAATTAAGGTTTTGAGTTGAAGTAGGGTTTTGGTCAAAAATAAGGTTAGAATTAGGGTTTTGAGTTAAAATTAGGTTTTTGGGTCAAATTTTGGGTTTATGGTCAAAGTTAGGGTTTAGGGTCTGAAATAGGGTTTTTGAGTTTAAAATAGGGTTTTTGTTCAAAAATAGGGTTAGTTTTAGGGTTTTGGGTCAAAATTAGGGCTCTAGGTTAAAATTAAGGTTTTGGGGCAAAATTAGGGTTTTTGGTACAAAATAGGGTTTAGGGTTTGAATTAGTGTTTTGAGTTAAAGATATGTTTTTGGGTAAAAATATGGTTAGCATTAGGGTTTTGGGTCAAAATTAGGGCTTTGGGTTAAAATTTGGGTTGTGGTTTAAAATTAGGGTTTCGGGTCAAAATTAGGGTTTGGGTCAAATTTAGGGTTTCAGATCAAAATTAGGGTTTAGGCTTTGAAATTGGGTTTTTATTTTAAAATAAGGTTTTGGGTCAAAAATATGGTTAAAGTTAGGGTTTCATATCAAAATTAGGGTTTAGGGTTTGTAATAGGGTTTTGAGTTTCAAATAGGGTTTTGGGTCAAAAATAGGGTTAGAATTAGGTTTTTGGTCAAAATTAGGGCTTTGTGTTAAAAGTAGAGTTTTGGGTCAAACAAAGGGTTTAGGGTTTGAATTAGGGTTTTGAGTTAAAAATAGGATTTTAGTTCTGAAATAGGGTTAGAATTAGGGTTTTGGTTTAAAATTAGGGTTTGGTCAAATTTTGGGTTTAGGGTCAAAATTTGGGTTTAGGGTTTGAATTAGGGTTTTGAGTTAAAAAAGGATTTTGGGACAAAATTAGGGTTAGAATTAGGGGTTTGGGTCAAAATTAGGGCTTTGGGTTAAAATTTGGGTTGTGGTTTAAAATTAGGGTTTCAGGTCAAAATTAGGGTTTGGTCAAATTTAGGGTTTCGGATCGAAATTAGGGTTTATTGTTTGAAATAGGGTTGAGTTTAAATTAGGGTTTTGGGGTCAAAAATATGGTTAGAATTAGGGTTTTGGGTCAAAATTAGGGCTTTGGGTTAAAATTAGGGTTTAGGGTTTGAATTTGGGTTTTGGGTTAAAACTAGGGTTTCGGATCAAAGTTAGGGTTCTGGGTCAAATTTAGGGTTTAGTTTCAAAGTTAGGGTTTGAATTAGGGCTTTGTGTTAAAAAATAGGGTTTTGGGTCAAAAATAATGTTAGAATTTGGGGTTTGGGTCAAAATTAGGGTTTATGGTTTGAATTAGGGTTAGAATTAGGCTTTTGGGTAAAATTAGGGTTTTGGGTCAAAATTACGTTGATGGGTCATATTTAGGGTCCAAATTAGGGTTTTAGGTTTGAATTAGGTTTTGTGTTTAAAATAGGGTTTTGGGTCAAAAATATGGTTAGAATTAGGGCTTTGAGTTAAAATTAGGGTTTTGGGAAAAATTAGGGTTCTAGGTCAAATTTAGGGTTTATGATCAAAATTAGGGTTTAGGGTTTGAATTAGGGTTTTGAGTTTAAAATAGGGTTTTGGGTTAAAAATAAGGATAGAATTAGGGTTTGGGGTTAAAATTTGGGTATTGGGTCCAAATTAGGGTTTTGGGTTAAAATTTAGGGTTTCGGTCAAAATTAGGGTTTGGTCAAAATTAGGGTTTAGGGTTTGAATTAGGGTTAGAATTAGGCTTTTGGGTAAAATTTGGGTTTCGGTTCAAAATTAGGGTTATGGGTCAAATTTAGGGTTTTGGGTCCAAATTAGGATTTGGGTTTGAATTAGGTTGAGTTTAAAATAGGGTTTTGGGTCAAAAATAGGGTTATAATTAGGGTTTTGGGTTAAAATTAGGGTTTTGGGAAAAAATAGGGTTTCGGGTCAAATTTAAGGTTAAGGATCAAAATTAGGGTTTTGAGTTTAAAATAGGGTTTTGGGTCAAAAAAGGTTTAGAATTAGGGTTTTGGGTCAAAACTTGGGTTTTGGATCCAAATTTGGGTTTTGGGTCAAAATTAGGGTTTAGGGTTTGAATTAATGTTTTGAGTTAAAAATAGGATTTTGGGTCAAAAATAAGGTTATAATTAGTGGTTTGGGTTAAAATTAGTGTTTCGATTCAAAATTAGGTTTTGGGTCAAAGTTTGGGTTTATGGTCAAAGTTTGGGTTTAGGGTTTGAAATAGGGTTTTGAGTTTAAAATAGGGTTTTGGATCAATAATAGGGTTAGAATTAGGGTTTTGGGTCAAAATTAGGGCTTTGGGTAAAATTAGGGTTTTGGTTTAAAATTAGGGTTTCGGGTCAAAATTAGGGTTCTGGGTCAAAATTAGGGATTATGGTTTGAATTAGGGTTCTGGGTCAAAATTAGGGTTTGGGTCAAATTTAGGGTTTCGGATCAAAATTAGAGTTTATTGTTTGAAATAGGGTTTTGAGTTTAAAATAGGGTTTTGGGGTCAAAAGATGGTTAGAATTAGGTTTTGGGTCAAAATTTGGGCTTTGGGTTAAAACTAGGGTTTCGGATCAAAATTAGGGTTTTGGGTCAAAATTAAGGTTTAGATTCAAAATTAGGGTTTGAATTAGGGCTTTGTGTTAAAAATAGTGTTTTGGGTCAAAAATATGGTTAGAATAAGGGTTTCGGGTTAAAATTTAGGGTTTCGGGTCAAAATTAGGGTTCTGGGTCAAAATTAGGGTTTAGGGTTGGAATTAGGGTAAGAACTAGTCTTTTGGGTAAAATTAGGGTTTCGGGTCAAAATTAGGGTTCGGACTCAAATTTACGGTTTAGGGTCAAACTTAGGGTTTAGGGTTTGTAATATG
The DNA here is from genome assembly GCA_030762895.1 of Sophora flavescens. Taxonomy (NCBI): domain Eukaryota; kingdom Viridiplantae; phylum Streptophyta; class Magnoliopsida; order Fabales; family Fabaceae; genus Sophora; species Sophora flavescens. The sequence continues at coordinate 13,804,670 of JAUPTC010000010.1, read as the reverse complement.
GTTTTGAGTTTCAAATAGGATTTTGGGTCAAAAATAGTGTTAGAATTAGGGTTTTTGGTCAAAATTAGGGCTTTGAGTTAAAATTAGGGTTTTGGGTCAAACATAGGGTTAAGTGTTTTAATTAGGGTTTTGAGTTAAAAATAGGTTTTTGGTTCATAAATAGGGTTAGAATTAGGGTTTTGGGTTAAAATTAGGGTTTCGGTCAAATTTTGGGTTTAGGGTCAAAATTAGGGTTTAGGGTTTGAATTAGGGTTTTGAGTTAAAAATAGGATTTTGGGTCAAAAATAGGTTTAGAATTAGGGTTTTGGGTCAAAATTAGGGCTTTGGGTTAAAATTTGGGTTGTGGTTAAAAATCAGGGTTTCGGGTCAAATTTAGGGTTTGGGTCAAATTTAGGTTTTCGCATCAAAATTAGGGTTTAGGCTTTGAAATAGGGTTTTGAGTTTAAAATAGGGTTTTGGGTCAAAAATATGGTTAGAGTTAGGGTTTTGGGTCAAAATTAGGGCTTTGGGTTAAAATTAGGGTTTTGGGTCAAAATTTGGGTTTTGGGTCCAAATTAGGGTTTAGGGTTTGAATTTGGCTTTTGGGGTTAAAACTACGGTTTCGGATCAAAGTTAGGGTTCTAGGTCAAATTTAGGGTTTAGTTTCAAAATTAGGGTTTGAATTAGGGCTTTGTGTTAAAAAATAGGGTTTTGGGTCAAAAATAAGGTTAGAATTTGGGTTTTGGGTTAAAAATTGGGGTTTCTGGTCAAAATTAGGGTTTAGGGTTTGAATTAGGGTTAGAATTAGGCTTTTGGGTAAAATTAGGTTTTCGGGTCAAAGTTACGGTTCTGGGTCAAATTTAGGGTCCAAACTAGGTTTTAGGGTTTGAATTAGGTTTTGAGTTTAAAATAGGGTTTTGGGTCAAAAATAGGGTTAGAATTTGGGTTTTTAGTTAAAATTAGGGTTTTTAGTTAAAATTAGGGTTCTGGGTCAAATTTAGGGTTTATGATCAAAATTAGGGGTTAGGGTTTGAATTACGGTTTTGAGTTTAAAATAGGGTTTTAGGTTAAAAATAAGGTTAGAATTATGGTTTGGGGTTAAAATTTGGATTTGGGTCCAAATTAGGGTTTTGGGTCAAAATTAGAGTTTAGGGTTTGAATTAGGGTTAGAATTAGGCTTTTGGGTAAAATTAGGGTTTCGGGTCAAAATTAGGGTTCGGGGTCAAATTTAGGGTTTAGGGTCAAAATTAGGGTTTAGGGTTTGTAATATGGTTGAGTTTAAACTAGGATTTTGGGTCTACAATAGAGTTAGAATTAGGGTTTTAGGTCAAAATTAGGGCTTTGCGTTAAAATTAGGGTTTTGGGTCAAACATAGGGTTTAGGATTTGAATTAAGGTTTTGAGTTAAAAATAGGGATTTAGGTCAAAAAGTAGGTTAGAATTACGGTTTTGGGTTAAAATTAGGGTTTCGAGTCAAAATTAGGTTTTTGGGTAAAATTTTGGGTTTATGGTCAAAGTTAGGGTTTAGGGTTTGAAATAGGGTTTTGAGTTTAAAATAGGGTTTTCGTTTAAAAATAGGGTTAGAATTAGGGTTTGGGGTCAAAATTAGGGCGTTGGGTTAAAATTAGGGTTTTGGTTTAAAATCGGGATTTCAGGTCAAAATTAGGTTCTGGGTCAAAATTAGGGTTTGGGGTTTGAATTAGGGTTAGAACTAGGCTTTTGGGTAAAATTATGGTTTCAGGTCAAAATTAGGGTTCTGGGTCAAATTGAGGGTTTAGGGTCCAAATTAGGGTTTAGGGTTTGAATTAGGTTTTGTGTTTAAAATAGGGTTTTGGGTCAAAAATAGTGTTAAAATTAGGGTTTTGGTTTAAAATTTAGGGTTTCGGGTCAAAATTAGGGTTCTGGGTCAAAATTAGGGTTTAGGGTTTGAATTAGGGTTAGAATTAGGCTTTTGGGTAAAATTAGGGCTTCGGATCAAAATTAGGGTTCTGGGTCAAATTTAGGTTTTAGGTACCAAATTAGGGTTTAGGGTTTTGAGTTTAAAATAGGGGTTTGGATCAAAATAGGGTTAGAATTAGGGTTTTGGGTCAAAACTTGGGATTTGGGTCCAAATTTGGGTTTTGGGACAAAATTAGGGTTTAGGGTTTGAATTAGGGTGTTGAGTTAAAAATAGGGTTTTGGGTCAAAAATAAGGTTCGAATTAGAGTTTTGCGTTATAATTAGGGTTTCGAGTCAAAATTAGGTTTTTGGGTCAAATTTTGGGTTTATGGTCTTAGTTAGGGTTTAGGGTTTGAAATAGGGTTTTGAGTTTAAAATAGGGTTTTGGGTCAAAAATAGGGTTAGTATTAGGGTTTTGGGTCAAAATTTGGGCTCTGGGTAAAAATTATGGTTTTGGGTCAAAATTAGGGTTTTTGGTACAAATTAGGGTTTAGGGTTTGAATTAGGGTTTTGAGTTAATGATATGTTTTTGGGGCAAAAATAGGGGTAGAATTAGGGTTTTGGGTTAAAATTAGGGTTGTGTCAAAATTAGGGCTTAGGGTTAGAATTTGGATTTTGGGTAAAATTAGGGTTTAGGATTTGAATTAGGGTTTGAATTAGGCTTTTGGGTAAAATTAGGGTTCTGGGTCAAATTTAGGGTTTAGGGTTTGAATTAGGTTTTGAGTTTAAAATAGGGTTTTGGGTCAAAAATAGGGTTAGAATTAGGGTTTGGTGTTAAAATTAAGGTTTTGGGAAAAATTAGGGTTCTGGGTCAAATTTAAGGTTTTGGATCAAAATTAGGTTTTAGGGTTTGAATTAGGGTTTTGGGTCAAAAATAAGGTTAGAATTATGGTTTTCGGTTAAAATTAGGGTTTCGAGTAAAAATTAGGTATTTGGGTCAAATTTTGGGTTTATGGTCAAAGTTAGGGTTTAGGGTTTGAAATTAGGTTTTTGAGTGTAAAATAGGGTTTTGGGTCAAAAATAGGGTTAATATTAGGGTTTTGGGTCAAAATTAGGGCTCTAGGTTAAAATTAAGGTTTTGGGTCAAAATTAGGGTTTTTGGTACAAATTAGGGTTTAGGGTTTCAATTAGGTTTCTGAGTTAAAGATATGTTTTTGGGGCAAAAATATGGTTAGAATTAGGGTTTTGGGTCAAACTTAGGGCTTTGGGTTAAAATTTGGGTTGTGGTTTAAAATTAGGGTTTCGGGTCAAAATTAGGGTTTGGGTCAAATTTAGGGTTTCGGATCAAAATTAGGGTTTAGGCTTTGAAATAGGGTTTTTATTTTAGAAAAGGGTTTTGGGTCAAAAATATGGTTAAAATAAGGGTTTCAGATCAAAATTAGGGTTTAGGGTTTGTAATAGGGTTTTGAGTTTCAACTAGGGTTTTGGGTCAAAAAATAGTGTTAGAATTAGGGTTTTTGGTCAAAATTAGGGCTTTGTGTTAAAATTAGGATTTTGGGTCAAACATAGGGTATAGGGTTTGAATTAGGGTTATGAGTTAAAAATAGGTTTTTAGTTCAGAAATAGTGTTACAATTAGGGTTTTGGTTTAAAATTAGGGTTTCAAGTCAAATTTTGGGTTTAGGGTCAAATTTAGGAATTAGGGTTTGAATTAGGGTTTTGAGTTAAAAATAGGATTTTGGGTCAAAAATAGGGTTAGAATTTGGGTTTTGGGTCAAAATTAGGGCTTTGGTTTAAAATTTGGGTTGTGGTTTAAAATTAGGGTTTCAGGTCAAAATTAGGGTTTGGGTCCAGTTTAGGGTTTCAGATCAAAATTAGGGTTTATTGTTTGAAATAGGGTTTTGAGTTTAAAATAGGGTTTTGGGGTAAAAAATATGGTCAGAATTAGGGTTTGGGTCAAAATTAGGGCTTTGGGTTAAAATTTGGGTTTTGGGTCCAAATTAGGGTTTAGGTTTTGAATTTGGGTTTTGGGTTAAAACTAGGGTTTCAGATCAAAGTTAGGGTTCTGGGTCAAATTTAGGGTTTAGTTTCAAAATTAGGGTTTGAATTAGGGGTTTGTGTTAAAAAATAGGGTTTTGGGTCAAAAATAAGGTTAGAATTTGGGTTTTGGGTTAAAAATTAGGGTTTGGGTCAAAATTAGGGTTTAGGGTTTGAATTAGGGATTTGAGTTTAAAAAGGGTTTTGGGTCAAAATAGGGTTAGAATTAGGGTTTTGGGTCAAAACTTGGGTTTTGGGTCCAAATTTGGGTTTTGGGTCAAAATTAGGGTTTAGGGTTTGAATTAAGGTTTTGAGTTGAAGTAGGGTTTTTGGTCAAAAATAAGGTTAGAATTAGGGTTTCGAGTTAAAATTAGGTTTTTGGGTCAAATTTTGGGTTTATGGTCAAAGTTAGGGTTTAGGGTCTGAAATAGGGTTTTTGAGTTTAAAATAGGGTTTTTGTTCAAAAATAGGGTTAGTTTTAGGGTTTTGGGTCAAAATTAGGGCTCTAGGTTAAAATTAAGGTTTTGGGGCAAAATTAGGGTTTTTGGTACAAAATAGGGTTTAGGGTTTGAATTAGTGTTTTGAGTTAAAGATATGTTTTTGGGGTAAAAATATGGTTAGCATTAGGGTTTTGGGTCAAAATTAGGGCTTTGGGTTAAAATTTGGGTTGTGGTTTAAAATTAGGGTTTCGGGTCAAAATTAGGGTTTGGGTCAAATTTAGGGTTTCAGATCAAAATTAGGGTTTTGGCTTTGAAATTGGGTTTTTATTTTAAAATAAGGTTTTGGGTCAAAAATATGGTTAAAGTTAGGGTTTCATATCAAAATTAGGGTTTAGGGTTTGTAATAGGGTTTTGAGTTTCAAATAGGGTTTTGGGTCAAAATAGTGTTAGAATTAGGGTTTTTGGTCAAAATTAGGGCTTTGTGTTAAAAGTAGAGTTTTGGGTCAAACAAAGGGTTTAGGGTTTGAATTAGGGTTTTGAGTTAAAAATAGGATTTTAGTTCTGAAATAGGGTTAGAATTAGGGTTTTGGTTTAAAATTAGGGTTTCGGGGTCAAATTTTGGGTTTAGGGTCAAAATTTGGGTTTAGGGTTTGAATTAGGGTTTTGAGTTAAAAAAAAGGATTTTGGGACAAAATTAGGGTTAGAATTAGGGGTTTGGGTCAAAATTAGGGCTTTGGGTTAAAATTTGGGTTGTGGTTTAAAATTAGGGTTTCAGGTCAAAATTAGGGTTTGGTCAAATTTAGGGTTTCGGATCGAAATTAGGGTTTATTGTTTGAAATAGGGTTGAGTTTAAATTAGGGTTTTGGGGTCAAAAATATGGTTAGAATTAGGGTTTTGGGTCAAAATTAGGGCTTTGGGTTAAAATTAGGGTTTAGGGTTTGAATTTGGGTTTTGGGTTAAAACTAGGGTTTCGGATCAAAGTTAGGGTTCTGGGTCAAATTTAGGGTTTAGTTTCAAAATTAGGGTTTGAATTAGGGCTTTGTGTTAAAAAATAGGGTTTTGGGTCAAAAATAATGTTAGAATTTGGGGTTTGGGTCAAAATTAGGGTTTATGGTTTGAATTAGGGTTAGAATTAGGCTTTTGGGTAAAATTAGGGTTTTGGGTCAAAATTACGTTTATGGGTCATATTTAGGGTCCAAATTAGGGTTTTGGGTTTGAATTAGGTTTTGTGTTTAAAATAGGGTTTTGGGTCAAAAATATGGTTAGAATTAGGGCTTTGAGTTAAAATTAGGGTTTTGGGAAAAATTAGGGTTCTAGGTCAAATTTAGGGTTTATGATCAAAATTAGGGTTTAGGGTTTGAATTAGGGTTTTGAGTTTAAAATAGGGTTTTGGGTTAAAAATAAGGATTGAATTAGGGTTTGGGGTTAAAATTTGGGTATTGGGTCCAAATTAGGGTTTTGGGTTAAAATTTAGGGTTTCGGGTCAAAATTAGGGTTCTGGGTCAAAATTAGGGTTTAGGGTTTGAATTAGGGTTAGAATTAGGCTTTTGGGTAAAATTTGGGTTTCGGTTCAAAATTAGGGTTATGGGTCAAATTTAGGGTTTTGGGTCCAAATTAGGATTTCGGGTTTGAATTAGGTTGAGTTTAAAATAGGGTTTTGGGTCAAAAATAGGGTTATAATTAGGGTTTTGGGTTAAAATTAGGGTTTTGGGAAAAAATAGGGTTCTGGGTCAAATTTAAGGTTTAGGATCAAAATTAGGGTTTTGAGTTTAAAATAGGGTTTTGGGTCAAAATAGGGTTAGAATTAGGGTTTTGGGTCAAAACTTGGGTTTTGGATCCAAATTTGGGTTTTGGGTCAAAATTAGGGTTTAGGGTTTGAATTAATGTTTTGAGTTAAAAATAGGATTTTGGGTCAAAAATAAGGTTATAATTAGGGGTTTGGGTTAAAATTAGTGTTTCGATTCAAAATTAGGTTTTTGGGTCAAAGTTTGGGTTTATGGTCAAAGTTTGGGTTTAGGGTTTGAAATAGGGTTTTGAGTTTAAAATAGGGTTTTGGGTCAATAATAGGGTTAGAATTAGGGTTTTGGGTCAAAATTAGGGCTTTGGGTAAAATTAGGGTTTTGGTTTAAAATTAGGGTTTCGGGTCAAAATTAGGGTTCTGGGTCAAAATTAGGGATTATGGTTTGAATTAGGGTTCTGGGTCAAAATTAGGGTTTGGGTCAAATTTAGGGTTTCGGATCAAAATTAGAGTTTATTGTTTGAAATAGGGTTTTGAGTTTAAAATAGGGTTTTGGGGTCAAAAGATGGTTAGAATTAGGTTTTGGGTCAAAATTTGGGCTTTGGGTTAAAACTAGGGTTTCGGATCAAAATTAGGGTTTTGGGTCAAAATTAAGGTTTAGATTCAAAATTAGGGTTTGAATTAGGGCTTTGTGTTAAAAATAGTGTTTTGGGTCAAAAATATGGTTAGAATAAGGGTTTCGGGTTAAAATTTAGGGTTTCGGGTCAAAATTAGGGTTCTGGGTCAAAATTAGGGTTTAGGGTTGGAATTAGGGTAAGAACTAGTCTTTTGGGTAAAATTAGGGTTTCGGGTCAAAATTAGGGTTCGGACTCAAATTTACGGTTTAGGGTCAAACTTAGGGTTTAGGGTTTGTAATATGGTTTTGAGTTTCAAATAGGATTTTGGGTCAAAAATAGTGTTAGAATTAGGGTTTTTGGTCAAAATTAGGGCTTTGAGTTAAAATTAGGGTTTTGGGTCAAACATAGGGTTAAGTGTTTTAATTAGGGTTTTGAGTTAAAAATAGGTTTTTGGTTCATAAATAGGGTTAGAATTAGGGTTTTGGGTTAAAATTAGGGTTTCGGTCAAATTTTGGGTTTAGGGTCAAAATTAGGGTTTAGGGTTTGAATTAGGGTTTTGAGTTAAAAATAGGATTTTGGGTCAAAAATAGGTTTAGAATTAGGGTTTTGGGTCAAAATTAGGGCTTTGGGTTAAAATTTGGGTTGTGGTTAAAAATCAGGGTTTCGGGTCAAATTTAGGGTTTGGGTCAAATTTAGGTTTTCGCATCAAAATTAGGGTTTAGGCTTTGAAATAGGGTTTTGAGTTTAAAATAGGGTTTTGGGTCAAAAATATGGTTAGAGTTAGGGTTTTGGGTCAAAATTAGGGCTTTGGGTTAAAATTAGGGTTTTGGGTCAAAATTTGGGTTTTGGGTCCAAATTAGGGTTTAGGGTTTGAATTTGGCTTTTGGGGTTAAAACTACGGTTTCGGATCAAAGTTAGGGTTCTAGGTCAAATTTAGGGTTTAGTTTCAAAATTAGGGTTTGAATTAGGGCTTTGTGTTAAAAAATAGGGTTTTGGGTCAAAAATAAGGTTAGAATTTGGGTTTTGGGTTAAAAATTGGGGTTTCTGGTCAAAATTAGGGTTTAGGGTTTGAATTAGGGTTAGAATTAGGCTTTTGGGTAAAATTAGGTTTTCGGGTCAAAGTTACGGTTCTGGGTCAAATTTAGGGTCCAAACTAGGTTTTAGGGTTTGAATTAGGTTTTGAGTTTAAAATAGGGTTTTGGGTCAAAAATAGGGTTAGAATTTGGGTTTTTAGTTAAAATTAGGGTTTTTAGTTAAAATTAGGGTTCTGGGTCAAATTTAGGGTTTATGATCAAAATTAGGGTTTAGGGTTTGAATTACGGTTTTGAGTTTAAAATAGGGTTTTAGGTTAAAAATAAGGTTAGAATTATGGTTTGGGGTTAAAATTTGGATTTGGGTCCAAATTAGGGTTTTGGGTCAAAATTAGAGTTTAGGGTTTGAATTAGGGTTAGAATTAGGCTTTTGGGTAAAATTAGGGTTTCGGGTCAAAATTAGGGTTCGGGGTCAAATTTAGGGTTTAGGGTCAAAATTAGGCTTTAGGGTTTGTAATATGGTTGAGTTTAAACTAGGATTTTGGGTCTACAATAGAGTTAGAATTAGGGTTTTAGGTCAAAATTAGGGCTTTGCGTTAAAATTAGGGTTTTGGGTCAAACATAGGGTTTAGGATTTGAATTAAGGTTTTGAGTTAAAAATAGGGATTTAGGTCAAAAAGTAGGTTAGAATTACGGTTTTGGGTTAAGATTAGGGTTTCGAGTCAAAATTAGGTTTTTGGGTAAAATTTTGGGTTTATGGTCAAAGTTAGGGTTTAGGGTTTGAAATAGGGTTTTGAGTTTAAAATAGGGTTTTCGTTTAAAAATAGGGTTGGAATTAGGGTTTGGGGTCAAAATTAGGGCGTTGGGTTAAAATTAGGGTTTTGGTTTAAAATTGGGATTTCAGGTCAAAATTAGGTTCTGGGTCAAAATTAGGGGTTGGGGTTTGAATTAGGGTTAGAACTAGGGTTTTGGATAAAATTATGGTTTCGGGTCAAAATTAGGGTTCTGGGTCAAATTGAGGGTTTAGGGTCCAAATTAGGGTTTAGGGTTTGAATTAGGTTTTGTGTTTAAAATAGGGTTTTGGGTCAAAAATAGTGTTAAAATTAGGGTTTTGGTTTAAAATTTAGGGTTTCGGGTCAAAATTAGGGTTCTGGGTCAAAATTAGGGTTTAGGGTTTGAATTAGGGTTAGAATTAGGCTTTTGGGTAAAATTAGGGCTTCGGATCAAAATTAGGGTTCTGGGTCAAATTTAGGTTTTAGGTACCAAATTAGGGTTTATGGTTTTGAGTTTAAAATAGGGGTTTGGGTCAAAATAGGGTTAGAATTAGGGTTTTGGGTCAAAACTTGGGATTTGGGTCCAAATTTGGGTTTTGGGACAAAATTAGGGTTTAGGGTTTGAATTAGGGTGTTGAGTTAAAAATAGGGTTTTGGGTCAAAAATAAGGTTCGAATTAGGGTTTTGCGTTATAATTAGGGTTTCGAGTCAAAATTAGGTTTTTGGGTCAAATTTTGGGTTTATGGTCTTAGTTAGGGTTTAGGGTTTGAAATAGGGTTTTGAGTTTAAAATAGGGTTTTGGGTCAAAAATAGGGTTAGTATTAGGGTTTTGGGGCAAAATTTGGGCTCTGGGTAAAAATTATGGTTTTGGGTCAAAATTAGGGTTTTTGGTACAAATTAGGGTTTAGGGTTTGAATTAGGGTTTTGAGTTAAAGATATGTTTTTGGGGCAAAAATAGGGTTAGAATTAGGGTTTTGGGTTAAAATTAGGGTTGTGTCAAAATTAGGGCTTAGGGTTAGAATTTGGATTTTGGGTAAAATTAGGGTTTAGGATTTGAATTAGGGTTTGAATTAGGCTTTTGGGTAAAATTAGGGTTTTGGGTCAAATTTAGGGTTTAGGGTTTGAATTAGGTTTTGAGTTTAAAATAGGGTTTTGGGTCAAAAATAGGGTTAGAATTAGGGTTTTGTGTTAAAATTAAGGTTTTGGGAAAAATTAGGGTTCTGGGTCAAATTTAAGGTTTTGGATCAAAATTAGGGTTTAGGGTTTGAATTAGGGTTTTGGGTCAAAAATAAGGTTAGAATTATGGTTTTCGGTTAAAATTAGGGTTTCGAGTAAAAATTAGGTATTTGGGTCAAATTTTGGGTTTATGGTCAAAGTTAGGGTTTAGGGTTTGAAATTAGGTTTTTGAGTGTAAAATAGGGTTTTGGGTCAAAAATAGGGTTAATATTAGGGTTTTGGGTCAAAAATAGGGTTAATATTAGGGTTTTGGGTCAAAATTAGGGCTCTAGGTTAAAATTAAGGTTTTGGGTCAAAATTAGGGTTTTTGGTACAAATTAGGGTTTAGGGTTTCAATTAGGTTTCTGAGTTAAAGATATGTTTTTGGGGCAAAAATATGGTTAGAATTAGGGTTTTGGGTCAAACTTAGGGCTTTGGGTTAAAATTTGGGTTGTGGTTTAAAATTTGGGTTTCGGGTCAAAATTAGGGTTTGGGTCAAATTTAGGGTTTCGGATCAAAATTAGGGTTTAGGCTTTGAAATAGGGTTTTTATTTTAGAAAAGGGTTTTGGGTCAAAAATATGGTTAAAATAAGGGTTTCAGATCAAAATTAGGGTTTAGGGTTTGTAATAGGGTTTTGAGTTTCAACTAGGGTTTTGGGTCAAAAAATAGTGTTAGAATTAGGGTTTTTGGTCAAAATTAGGGCTTTGTGTTAAAATTAGGATTTTGGGTCAAACATAGGGTATAGGGTTTGAATTAGGGTTATGAGTTAAAAATAGGTTTTTAGTTCAGAAATAGTGTTACAATTAGGGTTTTGGTTTAAAATTAGGGTTTCAAGTCAAATTTTGGGTTTAGGGTCAAATTTAGGAATTAGGGTTTGAATTAGGGTTTTGAGTTAAAAATAGGATTTTGGGTCAAAAATAGGGTTAGAATTTGGGTTTTGGGTCAAAATTAGGGCTTTAGGTTAAAATTTGGGGTGTGGTTTAAAATTAGGGTTTCGGGTCAAAATTAGGGTTTGGGTCAAGTTTAGGGTTTCCGATCAAAATTAGGGTTTATTGTTTGAAATAGGGTTTTGAGTTTAAAATAGGGTTTTGGGGTAAAAAATATGGTCAGAATTAGGGTTTGGGTCAAAATTAGGGCTTTGGGTTAAAATTTGGGTTTTGGGTCCAAATTAGGGTTTAGGTTTTGAATTTGGGTTTTGGGTTAAAACTAGGGTTTCAGATCAAAGTTAGGGTTTTGGGTCAAATTTATGGTTTAGTTTCAAAATTAGGGTTTGAATTAGGGCTTTGTGTTAAAAAATAGGGTTTTGGGTCAAAAATATGGTTAGAATTTGGGTTTTGGGTTAAAAATTAGGGTTTGGGTCAAAATTAGGGTTTAGGGTTTGAATTAGGGTTTTGAGTTTAAAAAGGGTTTTGGGTCAAAATAGGGTTAGAATTAGGGTTTTGGGTCAAAACTTGGGTTTTGGGTCCAAATTTGGGTTTTGGGTCAAAATTAGGGTTTAGGGTTTGAATTAAGGTTTTGAGTTAAAGTAGGGTTTTTGGTCAAAAATAAGGTTAGAATTAGGGTTTCGAGTTAAAATTAGGTTTTTGGGTCAAATTTTGGGTTTATGGTCAAAGTTAGGGTTTAGGGTTTGAAATAGGGTTTTTGAGTTTAAAATAGGGTTTTTGTTCAAAAATAGGGTTAGTTTTAGGGTTTTGGGTCAAAATTAGGGCTCTAGGTTAAAATTAAGGTTTTGGGGCAAAATTAGGGTTTTTGGTACAAAATAGGGTTTAGGGTTTGAATTAGTGTTTTGAGTTAAAGATATGTTTTTGGGGTAAAAATATGGTTAGCATTAGGGTTTTGGGTCAAAATTAGGGCTTTGGGTTAAAATTTGGGTTGTGGTTTAAAATTAGGGTTTCGGGTCAAAATTAGGGTTTGGGTCAAATTTAGGGTTTCAGATCAAAATTAGGGTTTAGGCTTTGAAATTGGGTTTTTATTTTAAAATAAGGTTTTGGGTCAAAAATATGGTTAAAGTTAGGGTTTCATATCAAAATTAGGGTTTAGGGTTTGTAATAGGGTTTTGAGTTTCAAATAGGGTTTTGGGTCAAAATAGTGTTAGAATTAGGGTTTTTGGTCAAAATTAGGGCTTTGTGTTAAAAGTAGAGTTTTGGGTCAAACATAGGGTTTAGGGTTTGAATTAGGGTTTTGAGTTAAAAATAGGATTTTAGTTCTGAAATAGGGTTAGAATTAGGGTTTTGGTTTAAAATTAGGGTTTCAGGTCAAATTTTGGGTTTAGGGTCAAAATTTGGGTTTAGGGTTTGAATTAGGGTTTTGAGTTAAAAAAAAGGATTTTGGGACAAAATTAGGGTTAGAATTAGGGGTTTGGGTCAAAATTAGGGCTTTGGGTTAAAATTTGGGTTGTGGTTTAAAATTAGGGTTTCGCGTCAAAATTAGGGTTTGGTCAAATTTAGGGTTTCGGATCGAAATTAGGGTTTATTGTTTGAAATAGGGTTTTGAGTTTAAATTAGGGTTTTGGGGTCAAAAATATGGTTAGAATTAGGGTTTTGGGTCAAAATTAGGGCTTTGCGTTAAAAGTAGGGTTTAGGGTTTGAATTTGGGTTTTGGGTTAAAACTAGGGTTTCGGATCAAAGTTAGGGTTCTGGGTCAAATTTAGGGTTTAGTTTCAAAGTTAGGGTTTGAATTAGGGCTTTGTGTTAAAAAATAGGGTTTTGGGTCAAAAATAATGTTAGAGTTTGGGGTTTGGGTCAAAATTAGGGTTTATGGTTTGAATTAGGGTTAGAATTAGGCTTTTGGGTAAAATTAGGGTTTCGGGTCAAAATTACGTTTATGGGTCAAATTTAGGGTCCAAATTAGGGTTTTGGGTTTGAATTAGGTTTTCTTTTTAAAATAGGGTTTTGGGTCAAAAATAGGGTTAGAATTAGGGTTTTGAGTTAAAATTAGGGTTTTGGGAAAAATTAGGGTTCTAGGTCAAATTTAGGGTTTATGATCAAAATTAGGGTTTAGGGTTTGAATTAGGGTTTTGAGTTTAAAATAGGGTTTTGGGTTAAAAATAAGGATAGAATTAGGGTTTGGGGTTAAAATTTGGGTATTGGGTCCAAATTAGGGTTTTGGGTTAAAATTTAGGGTTTCGGGTCAAAATTAGGGTTCTGGGTCAAAATTAGGGTTTAGGGTTTGAATTAGGGTTAGAATTAGGCTTTTGGGTAAAATTATGGTTTCGGTTCAAAATTAGGGTTATGGGTGAAATTTAGGGTTTTGGGTCCAAATTAGGGTTTAGGGTTTGAATTAGGTTGAGTGTAAAATAGGGTTTTGGGTCAAAAATAGGGTTAGAATTAGGGTTTTGGGTTAAAATTAGGGTTTTGGGAAAAAATAGGGTTCTGGGTCAAATTTAAGGTTTAGGATCAAAATTAGGGTTTTGAGTTTAAAATAGGGTTTTGGGTCAAAATAGGGTTAGAATTTGGGTTTTGGGTCAAAACTTGGGTTTTGGATCCAAATTTGGGTTTTGGGTCAAAATTAGGGTTTAGGGTTTGAATTAATGTTTTGAGTTAAAAATAGGATTTTGGGTCAAAAATAAGGTTATAATTAGGGTTTTGGGTTAAAATTTGTGTTTCGATTCAAAATTAGGTTTTTGGGTCAAAGTTTGGGTTTATGGTCAAAGTTTGGGTTTAGGGTTTGAAATAGGGTTTTGAGTTTAAAATAGGGTTTTGGGTCAATAATAGGGTTAGAATTAGGGTTTTGGGTCAAAATTAGGGCTTTGGGTTAAAATTAGGGTTTTGGTTTAAAATTAGGGTTTCGGGTCAAAATTAGGGTTCTGGGTCAAAATTAGGGTTTAGGGTTTGAATTAGGGTTAGAATTAGGCTTTTGGGTAAAATTAGTGTTTCGGGTCAAAATTAGGGTTCTGGTTCAAATTTAGGGTTTAGGGTCCAAATTAGGGTTTAGGGGTTGAATTAGGTTTTGGGTTTAAAATAGGGGTTTGGTTCAAAAATAATGTTAAAATTAGGGTTTTGGTTTAAAATTTAGGGTTACGGGTCAAAATTATGGTTCTGGGTCAAATTTAAGGTTTAGGATCAAAATTAGGGTTTAGGGTTTGAATTAGGGTTTTGAGTTTAAAATAGGGTTTTGGGTCAAAATTAGGGCATTGGGTTACAATTAGTATTTTGGGTTAAACTTAGTGTTTAGGGTCAAAATTAGGGTTTAGGGTTTGAATTAGGGTTTTGAGTTTAAATTAGGGTTTTCGGTCAAAAATAGCGTTAAAATTAGGGTTTTGGGTTAAAATTTAGGGTTTCGGGTCAAAATTAGGGTTCTGGGTCAAAATTAGGGTTTAGGGTTTGAATTAGGGTTAGAATTAGGCTTTTGGGTAATATTAGGGTTCTGGGTCTAATTTAGGGTTTAGGGTTTGAGTTAGGTTTTGAGTTTAAAATAGGGTTTGGGGTCAAAAATAGGGTTAGAATTAGGGTTCTAGGTCAAATTTAAGGTTTAGCATCAAAATTAGGGTTTAGGGTTTGAATTAGGGTTTTGAGTTTAAAATAGGGTTTTGGGTCAAAAATAAGGTTAGAATTATGGTTTTGGGTTAAAATTAGGGTTTCGAGTTAAAATTAGGTATTTGGGTCAAATTTTGGGTTTATGGTCAAAGTTAGGGTTTAGGGTTTGAAATAAGGTTTTTGAGTTTAAAATAGGGTTTTGGGTCAAAAATAGGGTTAGTATTAGTGTTTTGGGTCAAAATTAGGGCTCTAGGTTAAAATTAAGGTTTTGGGTCAAAATTAAGGTTTTTGGTACAATTTAGGGTTTGAATTAGGGTTTTGAGTTAAAGATATGTTTTTGGGGCAAAAATATGGTTAGAATTAGGGTTTTGGGTCAAAATTAGGGCTTTGGGTTAAAATTTGGCTTGTGGTTTAAAATTAGGGTTTCGGGTCAAAATTAGGGTTTGGGTCAAATTTAGGGTTTCTGATCAAAATTAGGGTTTAGGCTTTGAAATAGGGTTTTTATTTTAGAATAGGGTTTTGGGTCAAAAATATGGTTAAAATTAGGGTTTCAAATCAAAATTAGGGTTTGGGGTTTATAATAGGGTTTTGAGTTTCAACTAGGGTTTTGGGTTAAAAATAGTGTTAGAATTAGGGTTTTTGGTTAGAATTAGGGTTTTGGTTTAAAATTAGGGTTTCAGGTCAAATTTTGGGTTTAGGGTCAAAATTAGGAATTAGGGTTTGAATTAGGGTTTTGAGTTAAAAATAGGATTTTGGGTCAAAAATAGGGTTAGAATTTGGGTTTTGGGTTAAAATTTGGGTTGTGGTTTAAAATTAGGGTTTCGTGTCAAAATTAGGGTTTGGGTCAAATTTAGGGTTTCAGATCAAAATTAGGGTTTATTGTTTGAAATAGGGTATTGAGTTTAAAATAGGGTTTTGGGGTCAAAATATGGTTAGAATTAGGGTTTTGGGTCAAAATTAGAGCTTTGGGTTAAAATTTGGGGTTTGGGTCCAAATTAGGGTTTAGGGTTTGAATTTGGGGTTTGGGTTAAAACAAGGGTTTCGGATCAAAGTTAGGGTTATGGGTCAAATTTAGGGTTTAGTTTCAAAATTAGGGTTTGAATTAGGGCTTTGTGTTAAAAAATTGGGTTTTGGGTCAAAAATAAGGTTAGAATTTGGGTTAAAAATTAGGGTTTGGGTCAAAATTATGGTTTAGGGTTTGAATTAGGGTTTTGAGTTTAAAATAGTGTTTTGGGTCAAAATAGGGTTAGAATTAGGGTTTTGGGTCAAAACTTGGGTTTTGGGTCCAAATTTGGGTTTTGGGTCAAAATTAAGGTTTAGGGTTTGAATTAAGGTTTTGAGTTAAAGTAGGGTTTTGGGTCAAAAATAAGGTTAGAATTAGGGTTTTGGGTTAAAATTAGGGTTTCGAGTTAAAATTAGGTTTTTGGGTCAATTTTTGGGTTTATGGTCAAAGTTAGGGTTTAGGGTTTGAAATAGGGTTTTTGAGTTTAAAATAGGGTTTTTGTTCAAAAATAGGGTTAGTTTTAGGGTTTTGGGTCAAAATTAGGGCTCTAGGTTAAAATTAAGGTTTTGGGTCAAAATTAGGGTTTTTGGTACTGTACTGACAGAAAATATAAGGCCGGATCGACCGAGCTTACTCATTGACCTAAACTCCTCCAAGGCCGAGGACTTGTTAATATACTCGGTAGCCGAGGATAAATACTCGGACCCATCCCCTCACAGACCGCGGATGAAGACATCTCGGTCCCGTGCAGTCCAGTCACAACTAACTTGGTCAAAAATCTTACTTGATGATCCAAATATCTCTCCGTAGAACTCGGAGCCTTATCCTTACCTAGTTATGATAACAACATAATCTTATCAGAATATCAAAAGATAGACACACTCTCAATAACAGTCCAACTAAAACTGTTAAACCTAAAAATCTCTATAAATAGGGGATTAACCCCCTCACTTAGAACTACGTTGCTTTGATTCCCACTTGGGATACGTAGGAGCAGAATATCAATTCTGTCAAGCTATTCCACAAACACTCCCACAGAGTTTCACCGGACGAGTATCTCTTACTAGAGATATTTGGACGGAACATTGGCGCCGTCTGTGGGAATCGAAGCAAAATTTTCCCGTACCACATACAATGGTGAGGACAAGGAGCGGGAACGGCAGGAGAGGGGGGTTGGAGAGTGCTAACAATGAGGATAATGGAGAACGATCCACAAACCCAGCGGCGACGACCGACAATCCCATCATTCAAGAACTTCTCGCGCAGGTGGCAATGCTGAGAATGGAGAACGAAGAGATTCGTCGGCAGAACAGCCGTCGCAGAGAAAGATCTGCCTCTTCCCCTCATGAGAGAGAGCGCCAGATAGCTAGGAATGGAGGATCCAGGAACACGCGCAGAGAAGAAGAAATCTCTCAACCTCATGTTTCTCATCATGTTGACCGAAGAGACGAGGAGGGATTTCCTAGACCGGCCGCTGAACTTTCACTTCAGGAAAATAGGCCCAATGGAAGGGCTGGCGCACGGAGGCCGAGACATCCCTTCACTGATGCCATCATGGAAGTTCCTCTACCAGCCAATTACAAATCAATAAACATTGACAGGTATGATGGCACCACGGATCCAGAACGTCATTTAGACGCTTTTACCACCCAAATATATTTCTTTACCAATGATGATGCTGTTATGTGTAAAGTCTTCCCCACTACTCTGAAAGACGCGGCGTTGAGCTGGTATACCCAACTACCGCCAGTGTCAATCGACTCCTTTGACACGTTTATGAGTAGATTCAATGCTCAATTTGCCACGAGCCGAGCTGATAAAAAAACCTTGGCCTCGCTGGTAAATTTTAAGCAAGAAAAAAAATGAGTCTCTACGTGATTTTATGGCCAGGTTCAGTAAAGAGACTGTCTTGATCCGAAATCTCAGTGCCGATGTCGCACTGCATACTATCTTGACCGGATTACAACCCGGCCCTTTCGCTAGACATCTAGCTCGGAAGCCTCCATCCAGCATGGATGAGTTGAGGAGAAAAGCTGTCGGATTCATCAATATGGAAGAAATAGAAGAGTCTAAGAAGAGGGAAAGAACCGATGATTCTAATAGACGAGAAGGGAGAGAGAAGAGGAGAGCTGGAGGTGACAAGCAGAAATTCAAAAAGACATCCGAGCATTCATATAGGGGGCCAAAGTATGAGCACTATACCCCCCTCAACACCAATCGAGCTCGGGTATTCGAGGAAGCCTACAACGCAGAACTTTTGCCACTCCCCAACCGTGGTCACACGCCCGAGAACGCTGATCGACAGAAGCATTGTCGGTACCATCGTAACTACGGGCATACCACCGAGGAGTGCTGGGTCTTGCATGACAAGATTGAAGAGCTAGTGCAAGCTGGTCATCTGAATAATTTTGTTCAGAGAAGTCACAACAATGGTGAAGGGCGTGGTAGAGGTAGAAGAAGAGGAGGCGGCCAAAACCCGGGAAGGGGTGGTGGTCGGCAGGATGATGAAAGAAGAGAAAATAGGGAAGAACAGAATGAAAGGAGGGCGGAGGATAATACTGTCCGAGGTGTAATAAATACTATTTCAGGTGGATTTGCGGGAGGGGGCACAACAAGTTCAGCCCGGAGAAAACACCTGCGGGCTATTCGGGCTGTAAACTCAGTAGCTGGCAAGCCCCCGAGAATTTCCCCGCCGATCATTTTCTCCGATGAAGACTTCTTGGGTGTGGATCCTAATCAGGACGACCCAATGGTAATCACTGTGTAATTGGCCAACTTCTCCGTCAAGAGAACCCTCGTCGGCCAGGGAAGTTCAGCCGATATTCTATATTATTCAACATTTCAGAAGCTCGGGATCCCAGAAAAATCTATTCAGCCGTACGACAGTAAACTCGTCGGTTTTGCTGGAGAGCAGGTGGATACCCGAGGATACATAGACCTCCTAACTACTTTTGGAGATAGCAAAACATCCAAAACTATCCTGGTCAGGTACGTGTTGGTTAATGCAGTAACATCGTACAACATCTTGATTGGAAGACCATCCTTGAACGAGTTGGGAGCCGTGGTCTCTACTCCCCATCTTACTATGAAGTTCCCTTCCAACTCGGGAGACATAGTTACTATCCGGGCTGATCAAAAAATGGCCAGACAGTGCTATGCAGATAGTTTGCGTGTGAGCAAACTCAAATCTGCACACGAAGAAACACTAGAAAGAGAAAAAGACGAGTCTGTAAACTCGGTTAGTTCTGTTGAACTAGACCCGAGAATGGACACGCAAGAACAACGGCCCCAACCCATCGAGGAGTTGGAAAAATTCCAGCTTGGATTACAGCCCGATCAGTGCACCAAACTAGGAGGTCAACTCGAGCCGAATTTAAAAGAAGAAATAATGGAAGTACTTCGGAGCAACGCCGATTTATTCGCCTGGGTAACATCAGATATGCCGGGGATTGACCCCAATTTCTTATGTCACAAACTGGCAATCTGTCCCGAGGCAAAACCGGTAGCTCAGCGGAAAAGGAGACTTGGTGAGGAAAGAAGAAAAGTGGTAGAAGAAGAAACAGCAAAATTGGTTAAAGCCAACTTTATTCGAGAAATAGAATACACTACTTGGCTGGCCAACGTGGTTCTGGTTAAAAAAGCAAACGGCAAGTGGCGAATGTGCACTGACTATACCGACTTAAACAAAGCTTGTCCAAAGGATTCTTATCCTTTACCAAGTATTGACAGGTTGGTGGATGGTGCTTCCTGGTACAGAGTTTTGAGCTTCCTGGATGCATACTCGGGGTACAATCAGATACGAATGTATCCCCCAGACGAGGAAAAAACAGCTTTTATAACCGAAGGCTCAAACTATTGTTACCAGGTAATGCCATTTGGATTAAAAAATGCTGGAGCAACCTATCAAAGGCTCATGGATAAAGTGTTCGAAAAACAGATCGGGAAGAACATGGAGGTATACGTGGATGATATGGTGGTAAAATCTGATGCCCACAACAATCATCCGAGGGATTTGGAAGAAATTTTTCAGCAATTAAGAAAGTATAATATGAGACTAAATCCAGAAAAATATGTTTTTGGTGTCCAAGGCGGAAAATTCCTCGGTTTTATGTTGACACACAGGGGAATCGAAGCCAATCCGGACAAATGCCAAGCCGTGATTGAGATGCGAAGTCCACAAAATGTCAAAGAAGTGCAACGGCTTGCAGGGTGACTAGCATCATTATCTCGGTTTCTCCCCAGATCTGCAGAGAAAGCTCGGACTTTCTTTAAATTGTTGAAGAAACCTCAAACTTTCGTGTGGACTGAGGAATGCGAGAAGGCCTTTGTCGACTTTAAGACCTTTCTGTCTTCACCACCAATATTAACTCGACCTATCCCAGGGAAAGAGTTGTATTTGTACTTGTCAGCCACCGAGTATGCCATCAGCGCGGTCATTGTTCAAGAAGTAGAGAAAACTTAGATGCCGGTGTATTTCATCAGCAGAGTTCTTCATGACGCTGAAACCCGGTATCAAGTTATAGAAAAGCTGGTTTTAGCTCTTATAACTGTAGCTCGGCGATTGCGTCCATATTTCCAGAGTCACCGGGTGATTGTCAAAACCGATCACCCTATTAAGCAGATTCTCAAAAAGCCCAAGTTGGCAGGCCGTATGATTGCTTGGTCGGTGGAATTATCCGAGTTTGGCCTCAAGTACGAGTTGAGAGGTCCCCTGAAAGCTCAATGTATCTCCGACTTCGTAGCCGAGCTCAATCCGCTGCCGATTACTAAAGATTTATGGTGGAATTTATATGTGGATGGATCCTCGAATATCAAAGGCAGTGGAGCTGGGGTAATACTGGAGGGTCCGGGAGAGCTAATCCTAGAGCAATCATTAAATTTTGAGTTCAAAACCTCAAACAACAAAGCTGAATACAAAGCCTTGATAGCAGGATTAATGTTGGCTAGGGAAATGGGAGCAAAAGCTGTTAGATGCCGAAGTGATTCGCAGCTGGTCACAGGTCAAATCTCTGGAGAATACCAAACAAAAGAACCTCAACTTACCAGGTATTTATGTAAAGTAAATCAGTTAATTTCCAATTTTGAGAAATTTTCTATTGAACACATTCCCAGAGAAGAAAATACTCGGGCTGATCTATTGTCAAAATTGGCCAGCACGAAGAGGCCAGGCCAGCATAAGACAGTTATTCAAGAAACTATTAATGAACCGAGTATTACACTTGGAGAGGTGATGGCTAATGAATCAGCTGACCGAGAATGGATGACACCCATATGGGAATATCTATCCTCAGGTACCTTGCCCCCAGATCACGCCGAAGCCAGAAAAATCAGGCTTAGAGCGAGTCATTTTGCTATTATCTCTGGAGAGTTGTATAAAAGGGGATTCTCGGTGCCGATGTTGAAGTGTCTAACTGAAGCCCAGTCAAAATATGTAATGGAAGAGGTTCACAAAGGAATCTGTGGTTTTCACTGCGGGGGCAGATCGATGGCCTCCAAGGTAGTCCGAGCAGGATACTATTGGCCCACCATCCGAGCAGACTGTATCGAGTGGACGAAACAATGTGATGAATGTCAAAGATTTGCCAATATAAGTCGTACCCCGCCCGAAGAACTTAACACATTGAACTCGCCTTGGCCCTTTACTATGTGGGGGATGGATATACTTGGACCATTCCCCATAGCCAAAGGTCAAGTCAAATTTCTTTTGGTAGGGGTAGACTACTTTACAAAATGGATTGAAGCAGAACCTTTTGCTAAAATTACCGCCCAGAAGGTACAAAAGTTCGTTTGGAAAAATATCATTTGCAGACATGGGATCCCCTTCGCAATTGTCATTGATAATGGAAGGCAGTTTATAGATAAATCATTGCGAGAATTCTATGTCAATATCGGTATTAAGCATCGTGTCACATCGGTGGAACATCCCCAAACCAATGGACAAGCCGAGGCAGCTAACAAAGTCATTCTCGGAGAGCTGAAGAAGAGAGTGGGAAAAGCTAAAGGAGCTTGGGCAGAAGAATTGCCGAGTATTCTTTGGGCCTACCACTGTGTTGAGTCACCGGCAAGTGTACCGGGTCGTCGCAAGTAATAAAATAAACACGGTAAGAATTTACTGAGGTCGAACACAAGGATTGGGCTACCAATTCAACCAATTCGCGAGAAACTCGATAAGTTGGTTAAGTAACAGAAAGTGGTTGAGATTAGAGGGAAAATAGGATCGCAATCAAATCAACAAATTAATTAAGCTAAGTTGTTAAAATCTGAAATTAAAATATCTAGGGTCTCAAATCCACCTACCCAATCATGCATAGTACCCAAGTGATGATGTATTCCTCCCTAAGTTCAATTACAATGTCAACCGGGACCCCCAATTTCTCCTATATCCACTGTCGTGCTCAATAGGACGTATTCGATGATTGGATTAATTACTTACTAGGTCTCATAACCCTAATCATCAAACTCTATTAATTCTTGTTCCCTATAAGGTTGCACTAATCTCCTACTCACTCTCGTGCAATATTCAATTAGTGATCCCAATTCAAGTTCTAAACGCGAATTGCCGACTAAGCCTCATCAACGTTAACAAGTCAATCACGTATGCATATGATCAACACAATCAAATCAGAATTGGAAAACATCAATTGAGAAAAGGGGAGAAAAACATACATCACATGAACACTATACCGCCATGGGTGGCTTCATTGATTCCCTAGACGAGGGGATTAGTTCCTCATGCCCGTGACGACACACAAACAATCCGACATAATCACCATAGTAAACTAAGAAAAAAGAAAAGGGAGACGCAGCTCCAGAGTAACAAGAACTCGTAACAAAACTGATCTAAAACAGTGGCTAAAACTAGGATTCGGATTCTGATCTGAAACAGCCTATAAATAGGGATTCTGGTTCTCGCCCGCTCGGGGGGCGAGCAGGCTCTCGCGAGGCGAAAATTAGTTTTGGCGGGCTTTCAAATTGGACTCTCGCGAGGCGAGAGTATGTTCGCATGGCGAGGCTTCAGATCTAGGCTGTGACCTTCATCACGGCTAGGCCGTGATGGTCTCTGTCCTTCAGGTCTTCATGATTCGCGAGGTGAGAAACCTCTCGCGGGGCGAGACAGAATGATGATTGTTGCTGCTTAGCTGATCTTCAGGCTCGCGGGGCGAGCATCCACTCGCGAGGCGAGTATCTCCAGAATGGCATTTTCCACTGTTTTCTTCATTTTCCTTGACTCTAGGAGCTTCACTTCTAACCTGAAACATAAAAAGAAACAAAAAGCGTAATTCTATTCAAAATAGACTAAAAACTACTAAAACTTCCTAGAACGAGTCAAAGTCTAACTTAGGAACAAAACAAGGCCAATTTGGGCGAAAACGAGATTGAACTCGACTAATTAGCACATAAACCACAGCCTTTCTAGTTATAAAACTAGATAAGCCAGAGGCTTATCAAAACACCCCAAACTTAAACCTTGCTTGTCCCCAAGCAAGCTAAAACTCAAAAAGGACTCAAGACTTGGCAAGCCTAAAGAATTCAATCAATTTCGCACAAATTTCATGCAACTAAACACAACAATTTTTCTTCAATGATTTCCCCCTTTACATCAATGTAATCCCCACATTCATTTACTTTAAACAATTGAGAACTTCATCGTTCATGCAATCATTAATCTAAGTTGAGGATCCAAGTTACACACAAAAGGGAGATCACCAAATTCAAACAATTGCCTTCCACACAAGGGCATTTGGTAATTCACTCATTCGCTCAATTTGTCTAGGTTTTCAACTTTTCACTCAATTTCACATTTTTAAGAGCACTTCCCATGAACTTGATTTTCATCTCAAACAAAGTTCCCATGTAAACATGCATGCAACATCAAAAGGTCTTTTAAAGGTTGTAATGGGGCCTGGCTCAGGGTAGGATATTCAAGGATACTAGGCTTAAGTCCCTAGGAACTAAGAGAGCATGAGCATTTGACACATCTTCCACTCAAATTCCTTTTTCCATTTTTTCCTTTAGCCTTGGGTGACTACAGCCTTTTCCTTGCCAGGCTTTTTATTTTGACCCTTTTCTTTTGGCAAATTTTTTTTTTCTCTTTTTTTCTTCTTCTTTTTGCCTTGGGTTTCAACCTTTTATTTT
Organism: Sophora flavescens; assembly: GCA_030762895.1. NCBI lineage: Eukaryota > Viridiplantae > Streptophyta > Magnoliopsida > Fabales > Fabaceae > Sophora > Sophora flavescens. The sequence goes on along the minus strand of JAUPTC010000010.1, from coordinate 13,781,349 downwards.
CTTTTTCTCAGCCCAGAATGACATATCACCTTGTAGCCACCCCAAACTTAGTTTCTTAAACCTTTTCTCTTGCTAAGCTTTCATGCTCTCCTAATCCTAAGATCGGGTTAACATGGTTTTTCCAGATTTTGGCTTATCAAGAAACAATAGGTCGATTAGGCTCAATGTGGCTAACTGGGGAACATGCATTAGGGAGGTTCTTTTTAGCCCAAGTAGTTATTCAAAGAAAATTGCCTAAATCATTTGATGCAACACATAAACATGCATACCATGAAGAGATTCAAGCAAATCCGGGAAAGTGCAACTTAAAAATGATTCACACAATCAAAAACGAAGTTGGAGACTCAAATCCTCACCTGGACATTTTGTAAATTGTTTGGCCGAGATACAATTCCTAGTGTGTGAACCGCTTCACGCCAAACTTGTCATAAATCAAGCAATCACAATAAAATTACTCAAAGTTCAATTTTCAATTTTTCACATGGGGATCAACTTTTCTATTTTCAGAACCTAGGGGAAATCATCGATGGTCAAAATAATTCATGCAATTAATCTATGCTAAATTTAATTAAAATCCAACAAGCTTGCCGACACGACATTCATACACATACTCTTGATCTTCTCAAATTATTCAAGAGTGACAAACAAAAATAAAAACAAAGACAAAAACAAGCAAGCAATTGGTCCCCTCCCCCACACTTAAAGCATACATTGTCCTCAATGAAAGAACACAGATTATAAAATAAGAGTGAGGAAAGGAGAGGGTGCTCCCTGATCAAATACTAGTGGAGGTGGCCGCTTCCACGAAAAGTTCTTCTACGGTTGCATCCTCATCCAATTGTTCCCTCGGGCACCCCTCAGCTGGGCCAAAGGCCTCTCCTGGAAGAAATCCTGCAAATCAAAAACTTAATTGCAGATTCGCGGGGCGAGATAACACTCGCGAGGCGAATCTGGAAAATTGTTATTCACACTTTCCAAAATCGTGAGGTGAGTAGTATCTCGCGAGGCGAATCTGGAATTCCAACAGATGATGATGCCCAGAATCGCGAGGCGAAAGTATCCCTCGCGGTGCGAGACAGAAGCGTGAGCAAGCCTCTGAGATTCAGGGCTTCTGTCTCGCGAGGCCACTGTGGATTCGCATGGCGAATCTCTCTTTTTTTTTCTTTATATATATATATATATATATATATATATATATATAAGGGAAATGACAGAAACTAAAACTAAAGGATACCTAGCTTGGGTTGCCTCCCAAGTAGCGCTTGTTTAACGTCCCGAGCCTGACTCAAGTCACCCCTAAGGGTTAATCCGGAAGAAGATCTTGCTTGCCATGCCATGCCTCCCCATGGTAATGCCTTAGCTCTTGCCCATTCACCTTGAAGTTACCGGAGGCCCCTTCTAATTCTACTGTTCCGTGCGGACAAATTTGGAGGACCTTGAATGGTCCTGACCACCTTGATCTTAGCCTTCCAGGAAAGAGTTTCAACCTTGAATTATCAAGAAGTACCGTTTGTCCGGGCTCCAACTTCCTAGGCAGGATGTGCTCGTGATGCCTTTCCTTAGTCCGCTTTTTGTAGGTGGCTTGCTTGCGGATCCCAGACAACTCATTCAAATCCAAAAGCCCTCTATAATCGGCACATACTCTCCATTCCGTGATGGTCCTTTTTGGGATCAACTCATTGTTTTCGTTGACCACCACGGTTGTGCCACCTTTCAACTCCGGTGCTTTATTATCCTTTTCCATGCCTTTGTTGTTGAGCTCTTCCTTTGCACATTCATCCCTTGGGGGACTCGGTAAGGCTTCCATGTCTTTCAACCACTCAAGATAGACCTCATCCCCCAAAGGGTCTTTCTCCTTCCTATCATAATCATGGGATTTTACCAACACTTGTGCAAGTGAAGAACCATGGGCTTCTCTAGTTTCCCTTGCCTTGACAGTTGAGTTCACCACATCCACTCGATACACATCTGACCTCTCTACAGGGTGCTTCATTGCTTCAAAGACATTGAAGACTACCTCATCATCTTGCACCCTTAGAGTGAGTTTCCCTTGTCGCACATCTATCAAGGCACCCCCAGTGGCCAAGAAGGGCCTACCCAATATGAGAGGGATCTCGGCGTCTTCATCCATATGGAGCACCACAAAGTCTGCCGGGAATATGAACTTGTCCACCTTCACTAACAAGTCTTCGACCACTCCATAAGGATATTTTATAGAACGATCGGCGAGTTGGAGTGACATCCGTGTGTCCTTGACTTCTTTGATCCCCAACCTCTTCATCATAGAGAGGGGCATCAAGTTGATGCTTGCCCCTAAATCACACAATGCCTTCCCTAGAGTTATCCCCCCAATGGTGCATGGTATCGAAAAAGAACCGAGGTCCTTCAACTTTGGAGGTAGTTTTCTTTGAAGAATGGCACTACACTCCTCGGTCAAAGCAACCGTTTCCTCATCCACTATTCTCCGCTTCTTGGAGAGAAGCTCCTTCATAAATCGGGCATAAGATGGCATTTGTTCCAAGGCTTCCACAAATGGAATGTTAATCTGAAGTTTGCGGAAGACATCAAGGAATCTGTTGAACTGCTTATCCTGTTGAGGCTTCTTCAATCTTTCAGGATATGGTACCTTCATGTAGGGCGGGAGGTCTTGGGGTTCAACCCACTTCTTTTTTCGGAACTCTTCATCTACTAGTTTCAGCCTTCCCCCTTGCTCCGGTGCCTTGTCACTTGCCAACTCATCTTTCTCAGGTTGCTCTTCCTCAACATGAGGTTGTTCTGGGGCCTTGTCTTCCCGAGAACTAGTTGCACCCCTGTTAGATCCCAACACCTTACCGCTCCTAATTGTTATGGCATTGCATTGGTTCTTAGGGTTGTTCTCGGTATCACCTGGAAAGGTGCCTGGAGACGCTCATTTAGTTGCTTTGCGAGCTGAGCCATCTGCATCTCTAGATTCTGAATTGCTGACCCTGTATGAGTTGCCAATTTGTCAATGGCTGTGCTTGTATTGATTGACAACTTCTCAACTGTCGCGCTCAACTTCTCAAAAGCCAACTCCCAAGGTTGTCTTCCACCATCTGATATTTACAATTGATTAGTCCCCGGAAGAGCCTGCTGAGTATTGCGCTGCTGGATTCCAATGTTTGGCCTCAAACCCTGTTGAGGTTGTTGTTACCAATTTTGTTGAGGTTGTTGTTGTTGGGCTAGACCACCACTAGAATTACTCCAAGTGAAACCCGGATGGTCTCTCCTCATATACCCCTTATTCTGATTCTGACTGTAGTCATTCTGTCTGTTCCTCTGATAGTTGTTCTGGGGCACACTGTCATAGAAATTGTGGCATGAGTCCACATGTTCCTGAGAGAAGTTGAACGGACAGCTCTGAATGTCATGATTTCCATTACAATTATCACAACCCGGAGGCATTCCCTCGTGTATCGCATTAACCTTCTTGTTCTCTGACAAAGCCGCAACTTGTATCTTCAACGATTTAACTTGCTCTAGAATGGCTTCCATTGTTGCAGAACTGATTCCCCTTGAGGTTTCTCTACCACGGTTGTAATCATTATATGACATCTTCTCCAATAATGCCCATCCATCCTCAGCCGATAAGTATGAAAAAGAACCGCCAGCTGCGGCATCACAATTCATCTGGTATCGTCCCCTTAACCCATTAAAGAAATGCTGAACTTTGGAGACCGAGTCAAAGAAAGCCGAGGGACATCTTCTCAATAACACGTTGTACCTCTCCCAGGTTTCATTATAGGTTTCATCTTCTGTCTGCCTGAAGGATGTGACGGCAATTCTTGCTTGTGCCGCTTTCTGAGGAGGAAAATATTTGGTTAGGAACTTTTGTGCCATTTGCTCCCAAGTTCTGATACTGTTCCTATCCAAGCTGTCAACCCAATCGCGGGCGACATCCCTAAGAGAGAGAGGGAAAAGCCGCAAGCGAAACTCATCTTGAGAGACTCCTCTTGTCTTCTGCAAGTCACAAGCTTCAAGGAAGCGAGTGATGTGTCTGTGAGGGTCTTGTTTGCCACTCCCATCGAATTGATTCTCACGGATCTGGAATGTGACACATCCTTCCACTCTGAAGGAATCTGTATTCAGGTTGCCCCTCACGATCGAAGAATCACAATCGCCCAAGTTGGGTAGATCGTACTTGAAGAGAGGCTTGTAACGAGGAGGAGGGTTTTCTTCGACCATCCTCTCAAAATCAATTGCTTCAAGCCTCTTTCGCTCCCTGGCTTCTTTCCTTAAGCGCTTTTCGGTCTTGGTGATCTCCGAATCAAATAGCAAGTTCTCTTGTGAAAGGGTACCTCGCATACAAAAACACGGCAAGACCAAGTGGAATCAAAGAAGCGGAGAGAGATAATAGTAATTAAATAACAGAAAATAAAAAAATAAAAAATAAAAGTTAGCTTAACCAAACAATCAAATTTCCTAAAAATTAGGAAAATTGGTTGTGCCAATCCCCGGCAACGGCGCCAAAAACTTGTTGAGTCACCGGCAAGTGTACCGGGTCGTCGCAAGTAATAAAATAAACACGGTAAGAATTTACCGAGGTCGAACACAAGGATTGGGCTACCAATTCAACCAATTCGCGAGAAACTCGATAAGTTGGTTAAGTAACAGAAAGTGGTTGAGATTAGAGGGAAAATAGGATCGCAATCAAATCAACAAATTAATTAAGCTAAGTTGTTAAAATTTGAAATTAAAATATCTAGGGTCTCAAATCCACCTACCCAATCATGCATAGTACCCAAGTGATGATGTATTCCTCCCTAAGTTCAATTACAATGTCAACCGGGACCCCCAATTTATCCTATATCCACTGTCATGCTCAATAGGACGTATTCGATGATTGGATTAATTACTTACTAGGTCTCATAACCCTAATCATCAAACTCTATTAATTCTTGTTCCCTATAAGGTTGCACGAATCTCCTACTCACTCTCGTGCAATATTCAATTAGTGATCCCAATTCAAGTTCTAAACGCGAATTGCCGACTAAGCCTCATCAACGTTAACAAGTCAATCACGCATGCATATGATCAACACAATCAGATCAGAATTGGAAAACATCAATTGAGAAAAGGGGAGAAAAACATACATCACATGAACACTATACCGCCATGGGTGGCTTCATTGATTCCCTAGACGAGGGGATTAGTTCCTCATGCCCGTGACGACACACAAACAATCCGACATAATCACCATAGTAAACTAAGAAAAAAGAAAAGGGAGACGCAGCTCCAGAGTAACAAGAACTCGTAACAAAACTGATCTAAAACAGTGGCTAAAACTAGGATTCGGATTCTGATCTGAAACAGCCTATAAATAGGGATTCTGGTTCTCGCCCGCTCGCGGGGCGAGCCGGCTATCGCGAGGCGAAAATTAGTTTTGGCGCACTTTCAAATTGGACTCTCGCGAGGCGAGAGTATGTTCGCGTGGCGAGGCTTCAGATCTAGGCTGTGACCTTCATCACGGCTAGGCCGTGATGGTCTCTGTCCTCCAGGTCTTCATGATTTGCGAGGCGAGAAACCTCTCGCGGGGCGAGACAGAATGATGACTGTTGCTGCTTAGCTGATCTTCAGGCTCGCGGGGCGAGCATCCACTCGCGAGGCGAGTATCTCTAGAATGGCATTTTCCACTGTTTTCTTCATTTTCCTTGACTCTAGGAGCTTCACTTCTAACCTGAAACATAAAAAGAAACAAAAAACGTAATTCTATTCAAAATAGACTAAAAACTACTAAAATTGCCTAGAACGAGTCAAAGTCTAACTTAGGAACAAAACAAGGCCAATTTGGGCGAAAACGAGATTGAACTCGACTAATTAGCACATAGACCACAGCCTTTCTAGTTATAAAACTAGATAAGCCAGAGGCTTATCACACTGCACGCCACAGTCCACTACTCAAGAAACACCCTTCAGGCTGACATACGGAACGGATGCCATGATCCCAGTTGAGGTCGGTGAGCCGTCTTTTCGGCGAATGCAATATGAGCAGAATGAGAATGAAAGCAACCTAAGGGTCGAACTTGACTTGGTGGAGGAAATCATAGAAGAGGCTAAAATCAGAGAGGAAGCCTGCAAACAAAGTGCTACTCGGAGGTATAATTCAAAGTTAAAACCGAGGAGTTTCGTGCACGGGGACTTGGTGCTAAGAATGCAAGGAGAAGCAAGAAGAGATCATACTGAGGGCAAGCTAGCAGCGAATTTGGGAGGACCATTCCGAGTAGTAGAAAACTTAGGAAACGGAGCGTACAGATTAGAAGAATTGTCAGGGAAATCTATTCCGAGAACTTGGAATGCTTCCCATTTGTAATTTTATTACAGCTGATGTACATAGTCTGGTGATGTACTCTTTTTCCTACCTCGGTATTTTATCCCAAAAAGGGTTTTGACCGAGAAGGTTTTAACGAGGCACACCGCAGACTTTTCTTCTATCCAATAAAGAATTTATTATGAACATTGGTCCATTTTCTTATTTTGCCGATGTATTTACTATCATTCCTCGAGCCATTTAAATTGTTAAGGCCAAGTTTGAGCCTAAAGGCCGAGTACGAGCCATTAAATTGTTAAGGCCAAGTTTGAGCCTAAAGGTCGAGTTCGAGCCATTTAAATTGTTAAGGCCAAGTTTGAGCCAAAAGGCCGAGTTCGAGCCATTAAATTGTTTAGGCCGAGTTCGAGCCATTTAAATTGTTAAGGCCAAGTTTGAGCCAAAAGGCCGAGTTCGAGCCATTAAATTGTTTAGGCCAAGTTTGAGCCAAAAGGCCGAGTGCGAGCCACTAAATTGTTTAAGGCCAAGTTTGAGCCTATAAGCCGAGTTTGAGCTATTAAATTATTAAGGCCGAGTTCGAGCCTGGAAATTGAAAATAAGGCCGAGTACGAGCCATATTAAGAGTACAATGCTGAAATTGAAAATAAGGCCGAGTTCGAGCCTTAAAAATCCTCGGAACTAGACCAAGTGGCCAGAACATTCTGGGCCAAGGAGTAGGAACCCAGGTAGTGCCAGTAGTCCCCCCACTCGGATTCCCCGACCTTCCTATGGTGGAGGAAGTAATCACTTCCCCCCTGAGAAAGTTGGATGATGAAGTGCTCGACAAGCTTCGGGAGGAGATGGTTGATACCCCTTTCTCCACTCCCGTAAACTGCTATTCTCCCAGTTAACATCCTTTTTTAAAAAGGATTAAATCACGAAAGGGATCCTGGATCCCATCTCCCAATTACATCCTTTTTGGCAGCTATAAAGCTCAAAAAAGGATGTTAACTGGGAGAGAGGAACGTAAACCCCTAGCAATATTATGAAGAGAACTACTCGGGTCAAAAGAGGACGAACTTTGCTGATCAAAAAGATGAAGAATGAAGAAGCAGAGCAAACAAATAGCCCTATTTATAAAGGGGAAGAGGCATTGGGAAGAGGAGATATGCGCTGGGAAAAGGTTTATTGAAAAAATAAATCTCGAAACTTAGCAAAAACTGGGAAAAGGTTTAGTGAAAAAATAAATCTCGAAACTTAGCAAAAAGCAATAATTGCATGAGCCCACCGGAGTTTCCAAGGCACATAACGTGTGAACGCATATATGAAACGTGAATCATGCTTTTAGCATTTGACAACAACCAGTCGTTTTAGGTACGAATGACAAAATATCTCGGCCTTAGTCGAAGTCTTGTTTAAACAGCCGAGCACGCAATATAAACAATGTCGGAATATACATTTCGGTCTTACTCTAAGTATTCGAAGAGTGTCTCGGCCAAACAAATGCTATAAGAGGACGAGGAAGTCATCAAAATACTGGAAGAGTTCTCATTAAATCAACGAGGATTACAAAGGGAAAACCCATTACAAGGGTATGAAAAACAAAAAATACAATTACTCATCCCTATGGCTATCTTCATCACCGACGTGGTCCTCGGGGGAATCTCCCCCGCCCCCCCCCCCTCCTCCTCTTCCTCCTCTTCGGGAATAATGGGAACAAGTTCCCCATTTTGAACCTCTTTATTTACATCGGCACCCGAGATATCAATCCCCGGAGCGAGAATTTGAACTTGAACGATGGCCTTTGCAAAACCCGCCCGATGCTCTCCAAGGATGCAATCGGTGGCCTCTTTCAAATCTTCCTGAACCGCCACCTTGGCCTTAGTCTCGGCATTCAAGTCGGCTCTAAGTTGTTCAATGACAAATCGAGCCTCCTTGAGCTCCTCCTCAGCCCGAGCTTTATCCCCTTCAGCACGAGCTTTATCCTCCTCAGCTAATTTTGCTTGGGAGTTCAACTCGGAATTCTGACCCTTAAGCTCGGCCGAGGAAATCTGGGCGAGATCCCCCTTCAACTTCTCGATCGAAGCAAACTCAGCCTCCAAGTGCTGAGACTTTCTCTCAGTCTCTGTCAATTCTCGGCTACACAAACGAGCCAGAGCAGCAGCTCGGAGACAGTAGACTGAGAGGGCCTCCATACTAGACTGCGCCCCATGCTGCTTAATTAAGCGGAGATCGACAGCCTTCAGGAAATGCGAGTCAAAAGAAGGGAAGGGGTTGAAGTCATCGCTCCAGGGAGACGAGGTTCCTGCCTTCAAAGAAGTGTTATACCACTTCAAGTCGGCAGGAGGAGGAAGTTGCTCCTCTCGCTCTTTAGCACCCGTCTCATGCATGGTAGGGCGTTCGGGACTCGGGCGAGGAGGGGAAGAATCTTCGGCATCAATTACTATCTCCTCCATTTTTATTTTTTGAGGGGCAGACGATGAAGTCCCCTTAGCAGCGGCCTTAGCGGCAGCCGAAGAAACTCTTTTCTTCTTCTGCTTCTCGGTCGCTGAAGGACCCTCCCTCGGAGCAAACTTCAAAAGCTTTGAAAAGTCGAATTTCCCCATGATAACTGCCGTAAAGAAAAACTGTAAGTACAGGAATACATACAAAAAAGATTTAAAAACTAAAAAGCCGAACACTTACTTTTAAAATCGACTCTCTGAGTGGATGAAAAGGGGAGTTTCAGAAGATGTCCACAATGGAGAGGTCGAGGAAGTTTTTATAAGATATCTATGTCCCGTTTATCCTTGGCAGGAAGGGATTCGTATTCAAAACCCACAAATTTGGTGGGGGACGATTGCCAGTACAAAGGAAACCTGGCACATCCGTCTTCATCAAAAAAGAAGGAAAGGTGAGAATCCGAGGGTCGAACTCGGAAGAATCCAACTTTGAAGTTTTTATACGATGATGTATACAAACCAATCAACCCTCTGCGGTTCATCCCATTGAGGGAAATCCACCAAGTTTTCTCACCAAACCTTGTTTGGTAAAAGTACAGAAATTTGGGGGTGGTAGGCTCCATCCCGATATATTGACAGAGAATTTGAAAGGCTTTTAAAGAAGCCCAACTGTTAGGATGAAGCTGAGTAGGTACGACATTCATGGTTCTCAGAACGTCACACTCAAACTCAGTAAAGGGGAGAGATACACGTAGATGAGAAAAAAGTGTTTTGTACATATATGTAAAATGAGGCTCGGAAGGATGAGGGTGGAGGAAAACATACTCGTTACCCGAGCAAGGAGAACAGATGAACTTGGACTCGTCTCCAGATGCCGAGATAGTAATCTCAGACCGAAGACGAGTGATTGAATCCGAAGATTGATAGCTTGAAAAATAAACCCCAACTTCGCCCTTAACACAGGTATACCCAGGAAGGGTAATATCGGGATTAGGGTCTTTAGGAACCCTTCGGGGTCGTTTGCGTGCTTTGGGTTTGGAAATTTGGGGGGAGGGAGAACCAGACCCAGAAGAACCAGACCCAGAAGAAGACGACCCGGAAGAGGACGACCTTACCTGACCGACGTTTAGTTCCTGGGGAGGAACAGAAGAGTGGGAAGGAGAACCCCCAATGGGAGAAATATCGCGTTCCACCAGAGGTGAAGTGTTCGACTCAGTAGACTCAGATGAACTCATATCCGGAAGCAAGAAATAAAACTTAGAAACACAAAAGAAGGAAGAAGGATGGGCGTACCTGAAGAACGAAAGGCAGAAAAACGATTGCAGAAACTCGAAATAGAGAGTTGAAGAGCGGAAGGAGGTGATGAATGAGGAAGAACAAGGTGGAATTAGAAAAAATATTTATAAAGGGAAGATGCCAACGGTTGATGAAGAGGCACAATCAACGGTTCACGTTCCTTTAAAAAAAAGAGAAAAAGGGGCGACTTTTAATTTTCCCCTCATTAAATGAGCACGGAGTTCTAGGGTTACTCACCTATAACGTGCAATAGAAGGATGAAGGGGAATGATTGCCTTCTCTGACAGATTGTCAGTTGAAATGACAGCTTGAAACATGGGAGGAAGAAAATCTACGTGGCCGAAGTATAAGCTCGGTTTGATACTTGTAGAAGCTCGGTTTGATACTTGTCAGCTCCTTCGCTTATTTAAGCTCGGAGCTCGGGGGGCTTGCATACTGACCGAAAATATAAGGCCGGATCGACCGAGCTTACTCCTTGACCTAAACTCCTCCAAGGCCGAGGACTTGTTAATATACTCGGTAGCCGAGGATAAATACTCGGACCCATCCCCTCACAGACCACGGATGAAGACATCTCGGTCCCGTGCAGTCCAGTCACAACTAACTTGGTCAAAAATCTTACTTGATGATCCAAATATCTCTCCGTATAACTCGGAGCCTTATCCTTACCTAGTTATGATAACAACATAATCTTATCAGAATATCAAAAGATAGACACACTCTCAATAACAGTCCAACTAAAACTGTTATACCTAAAAATCTCTATAAATAGGGGATTAACCCCCTCACTTAGAACTACGTTGCTTTGATTCCCACTTGGGATACGTAGGAGCCGAATATCAATTCTGTCAAGCTATTCCACAAACACTCCCACAGAGTTTCACCGGACGAGTATCTCTTACTAGAGATATTTGGACAGAACATATACAAATTAGGGTTTAGGGTTTGAATTAGGGTTTTGAGTTAAAGACATGTTTTTGGGGAAAAAATATGGTTAGAATTAGGGTTTTGGGTCAAAATTAGGGCTTTGGGTTAAAATTTGGGTTGTGGTTTAAAATTAGGGTTTCGAGTCAAAATTAGGGTCTAGGTCAAATTTAGGGTTTCAGATCAAAATTAGGGTTTAGGCTTTGAAATAGGGTTTTTATTTTAAAATAGGGTTTTGGGTCAAAAATATGGTTAAAGTTAGGGTTTCATATCAAAATTAGGGTTTAGGGTTTGTAATAGGGTTTTGAGTTTCAAATAGGGTTTTGGGTCAAAATTGGTGTTAGAATTAGGGTTTTGGTCAAAAATAGGGCTTTGTGTTAAAATTAGGGTTTTGGGTCAAACATAGGGTTTTAGTTCAGAAATAGGGTTAGAATTAGGGTTTTGGTTTAAAATTAGGGTTTCAGGTCAAATTTTGGGTTTAGGGTCAAAATTAGGGTTTAGGGTTTGAATTAGGGTTTGAGTTAACAAAAGGATTTTGGGACAAAAATAGGGTTAGAATTAGGGTTTTGGGTCAAAATTAGGGCTTTGGGTTAAAATTTGGGTTGTGGTTTTAAATTAGGGTTTCGGGTCAAAATTAGGGTTTGGTCAAATTTAGGGTTTCGGATCAAAATTAGGGTTTATTGTTTGAAATAGGGTTTTGAGTTTAAAATAGGGTTTTGGGGGTCAAAAAATGGTTTGAATTAGGGTTTTGGGTCAAAATTAGGGCTTTGGGTTAAAATTTGGGTTTTGGGTTTTGGGTCCAAATTAGGGTTTGGGGTTTGAATTTGGGTTTTGGGTTAAAACTAGGGTTTCGGATCAAAGTTAGGGTTCTGGGTCAAATTTAGTGTTTAGTTTCAAAATTAGGGCTTTGTGTTAAAAAATAGGGTTTTGGGTCAAAAATAAGGTTAGAATTTGGGTTTTGGGTTAAAAATTAGGGTTTGGGTCAAAATTAGGGTTTAGGGTTTGAATTAGGGTTTTGAGTTTAAAATAGGGTTTTGGGTCAAAATAGGGTTAGAATTAGGGTTTTGGGTCAAAACTTGGGTTTTGGGTCCAAATTTGGGTTTTTGGTCAAAATTTGGGTTTAGGGTTTGAATTAAGGTTTTGAGTTAAAGTAGGGTTTTTGGTCAAAAATAAGGTTAGAATTAGGGTTTCGAGTTAAAATTAGGTTTTTGGGTCAAATTTTGGGTTTATGGTCAAAGTTAGGGTTTAGGGTTTGAAATACGGTTTTTGAGTTTAAAATAGGGTTTTGGTTCAAAAATAGGGTTAGTATTATGGTTTTGGGTCAAAATTAGGGCTCTAGGTTAAAATTAAGGTGTTGGGTCAAAATTAGGGTTTTTGGTACAAATAAGGGTTTAGGGTTTGAATTAGGGTTTTGAGTTAAAGATATGTTTTTGGGGCAAAAATATGGTTAGAATTAGGGTTTTGGGTCAAAATTAGGGCTTTGGGTTAAAATTTGGGTTGTGGTTTAGAATTAGGGTTTCGGGTCAAAATTAGGGTTTGGGTCAAATTTAGGGTTTCAGATCAAAATTAGGGTTTAGGCTTTGAAATAGGGTTTTTATTTTAGAATAGGGTTTTGGGTCAAAAATATGGTTAAAATTAGGGTTTCAGATCAAAATTAGGTTTTAGGGTTTGTAATAGGGTTTTGAGTTTCAACTAGGGTTTTGGTTCAAAAATAGTGTTAGAATTAGGGTTTTTGGTCAAAATTAGGGCTTTGTGTTAAAATTAGGGTTTTGGGTCAAACGTAGGGTTTAGGGTTTGAATTAGGGTTTTGAGTTAAAAATAGGTTTTTAGTTCAGAAATAGGGTTACAATTAGGGTTTTGGTTTAAAATTAGGGTTTCAGGTCAAATTTTGGGTTTATGGTCAAAATTAGGGTTTAGGGTATGAATTAGGGTTTTGAGTTAAAAATAGGATTTTGGGTCAAAAATAGGATTAGAATTAGGGTTTTGGGTCAAAATTAGGGCTTTGGGTTAAAATTTGGGTTGTGGTCTAAAATTAGGGTTTCGGGTCAAAATTAGGGTTTGGGTCAAATTTAGGGTTTTGGATCAAATTAGGGTTTATTGTTTGAAATAGGGTTTTTAGTTTAAAATAGGGTTTTGGGGTCAAAAATATGGTCAGAATTAGGGTTTTGGGTCAAAATTAGGGCTTTGGGTTAAAATTAGGGTTTTGGGTTTTGGGTCCAAATTAGGGTTTAGGGTTTGAATTTGGGTTTTGGGTTAAAACTAGGGTTTCGGATCAAAGTTAGGGTTCTGGGTCAATTTTAGGGTTTAGTTTCAAAATTAGGGTTTGAATTAGGGCTTTGTGTTAAAATATAGGGTTTTGGGTCAAAAATAAGGTTAGAATTTGGGGTTTGGGTTAAAAATTAGGGTTTGGGTCAAAATTAGGGTTTAGGGTTTGAATTAGGGTTAGAATTAGGCTTTGGGGTAAAATTAAGGTTTCGGGTCAAAATTACGGTTCTGGGTCAAATTTAGGGTCCAAATTAGGGTTTTGGGTTTGAATTAGGTTTTGTGTTTAAAATAGGGTTTTGGGTCAAAAATAGGGTTAGAATTAGGGTTTTGGAAAAAATTAGGGTTCTGGGTCAAATTTAGGGTTTATGATCAAAATTAGGGTTTAGGGTTTGAATTAGGGTTGAGTTTAAAATAGGGGTTTGGGTTAAAAATAAGGATAGAATTAGGGTTTGAGGTTAAAATTTGGGTATTGGGTCCAAATTTGGGTTTTGGGTTAAAATTTAGGGTTTCAGTTTAAAATTAGGGTTCTGGGTCAAAATTAGGGTTTAGGGTTTGAATTAGGGTTAGAATTAGGCTTTTGGGTAAAATTAGGGTTTCGGGTCAAAATTAGGGTTCTGGGTCAAATTTAGGGTTTTGGGTCCAAATTAGGGTTTAGGGGTTTGAATTAGGTTTTGCGTTTAAAATAGGGTTTTGGGTCAAAAATAGGGTTAGAATTAGGATTTTGGGTTAAAATTAGGGTTTTGGGAAAAAATAGGGTTATGGGTCAAATTTAAGGTTTAGGATCAAAATTAGGGTTTGAGTTTAAAATAGGGTTTTGGGTCAAAACTTGGGTTTTGGATCCTAATTTGGGTTTTGGGTCAAATTTAGGGTTTAGGGTTTGAATTAATGTTGAGTTAAAAATAGGGTTTTGGGTAAAAAATAAGGTTATAATTAGGGTTTTGGGTTAAACTTGGTGTTTCGATTCAAAATTAGGTTTTGTGGTCAAATTTTGGGTTTATGGTCAAAGTTTGGGTTTAGGGTTTGAAATAGGGTATTGAGTTTAAAATAGGGTTTGGGTCAAAAATAGGGTTAGAATTAGGGTTTTGGATCAAAATTAGGGCTTTGGGTTAAAATTAGGGTTTCGGGTCAAAATTAGGGTTCTGGGTCAAAATTAGGGTTTATTGTTTGAATTAGGGTTAGAATTAGGCTTTTGGGTAAAATTAGGGTTTCGGGTCAAAATTAGGGTTCTGGTTCAAATTTAGGGTCCAAATTAGGGTTTAGGGGTTGAATTAGGTTTTGAGTTTAAAATAGGGTTTTGGGTAAAAAATAGTGTTAAAATTAGGGTTTTGGTTTAAAATTTAGGGTTTCGGTTCAAAATTAGGGTTCTGGGTCAAATTTAAGGTTTAGAATCAAAATTAGGGTTTAGGGTTTGAATTAGGGTTTTGAGTTTAAAATAGGGTTTTGGGTCTAAATAGGGTTGGAATTAGGGTTTTGGGTCAAAATTAGGGCATTGGGTTACAATTAGGATTTTGGGTTAAAATTAGTGTTTAGGATCAAAATTAGGGTTTAGGGTTTGAATTAGGGTTTTGAGTTTAAACTAGGGTTTTTGGGCAAAAATAGCGTTAAAATTAGGGTTTTGGGTTAAAATTTAAGGTTTCGGGTCAAAATTAGGGTTCTGGGACAAATTTAGGGTTTAGGGTTTGAATTAGGGTTAGAATTAGGCTTTTGGGTAAAATTAGGGTTTCGGGTCAAAATTAGGGTTCTCGGTCAAATTTAGGGTTTAGGGTCCAAATTAGGGCTTAGGGTTTGAATTAGGTTTTGAGTTTAAAATAGGGTTTTGGGTCAAAAATAGGGTTAGAAATAGGGTTTTGGGTTAAAATTAGGGTTTTGGGAAAAATTAGGGTTCTGGGTTTAGGGTCAAAATTAGGGTTTAGGGTTTTGAGTTTAAAATAGGGTTTTGGGTCAAAATAGGGTTAGAATTAGGGTTTTGGGTTAAAACTTGTGTTTTGGGTCCAAATTTGGGTTTTGGATCAAAATAGGGTTAGAATTAGGGTTTCGAGTCAAAATTAGGTTTTTGGGTCAAATTTTGGGTTTATGGTCAAAGTTAGGGTTTAGGGTTTAAAATAGGGTTTTGAGTTTAAAATAGGGTTTAGGGTTTGAAATCGGGTTTTCAGTTTAAATTATGGTTTTGGGTCAAAATTAGGGTTTTTGGTAGAAATTAGGGTTTAGGGTTTGAATTAGGGTTTTGAGTTAAAGATATTTTTTGGGGCAAAAATGGAGTTAGAATTAGGGTTTTTGGTTAAAATTAGGCTTCTGTGTCAAAATTAGGGCTTAGGGTTAGAATTTGGGTTAGAATTAGGATTTTGGGTAAAATTAGGGTTTCGGATCAAAATTAGGGTCCTGGGTCAAAATTTGGGTTTAGGGTTTGAATTAGGGTTAGAATTTGGCTTTTGGGTAAAATTAGGGTTCTGGGTCAAATTTAGGGTTTATGGTTTGAATTAGGTTTTGAGTTTAAAATAGGGTTTTGGGTCAAAAATAGGGTTAGAATTAGGGTTGTGTGTTAAAATTAGGGTTTTGGGAAAAATTAGGGTTCTGGGTCAAATTTAAGGTTTAGGATCAAAATTATGGTTTTGGGTCCAAATTTGGGTTTTGGGTCAAAATTAGGGTGTAGGGATTGAATTAAGGTTTTGAGTTAAAGTAGGGTTTTGGGTCAAAAATAAGGTTAGAATTAGGGTTTTGGGTTAAAATAAGGGTTTCGAGTTAAAATTAGGTTTTTGGGACAAATTTTGGGTTTAGGGTTTGAATTAGGTTTTGAGTTTAAAATAGGGTTTTGGGTCAAAAATAGGGTTAGAATTAGGGTTTTGTGTTAAAATTAGGGTTTTGGGAAAAATTAAAGTTCTGGGTCAAATTTAAGGTTTAGGATCAAAATTAGGGTTTTGGGTCAAAACTTGGGTTCTGGGTCCAAATTTGGGTTTTGGGTCAAAATTATGGTGTAGGGGATTGAATTAAGGTTTTGAGTTAAAGTAGGGTTTGGGGTCAAAAATAAGGTTAGAATTAGGGTTTTGGGTTAAAATAAGGGTTTCGAGTTAAAATTAGGTTTTTGGGTCAAATTTTGGGTTTATGGTCAAAGTTTGGGTTTTGGGTTTGAAATAGGGTTTTTGAGTTTAAAATAGTGTTTTGGGTCAAAAATAGGGTTAGTATTAGGGTTTTGGGTCAAAATTAGGGCTCTGGGTTAAAATTAAGGTTTTGGGTCAAAATTAGGGTTTTTGGTACAAATTAGGGTTTAGGGTTTGAATTAGGGTTTGGAGTTAAAGATATGTTTTTGGGGCAAAAATAGGGTTAGAATTAGGGGTTTGGGTTAAAATTTGGGTTCTGTGTCAAAATAAGGGCTTAGGGTTAGAATTTGGGTTAGAATTAGGATTTTGGGTAAAATTAGGTTTTGGGTCAAAATTAGAGTTCAGGGTCAAATTTAGTGTTTAGGGTCAAAATTAGGGTTTAGGGTTTGTAATATGGTTTTGAGTTAAAAAAAGGGTTTTGGCTCAAAAATAGTGTTAGAATTAGGGTTTTTGGTCAAAATTAGGGCTTTGTGTTAAAATTAGGGTTTTTGGGTAAAACATAGGGTTTAGGGTTTCAATTAGGGTTTTGAGTTTAAAATAGGTTGTTGGGTCAGAAATAGGGTTAGAATTAGGGTTTTGGGTTAAAATTAGGGTTTCGGGTCAAATTTTGGGTTTAGGGTCAAAATTAGGGTTTAGGGTTTGAATTAGGGTTTTGAGTTAATAATAGGATTTTGGGTCAAAAATAGGGTTAGAATTAGGGTTTTGGGTCAAAATTAGGGGTTGTGGTTTAAAATTAGGGATTCGGGTCAAAATTAGGGTTTGGGTCAAATTTAGGGATTCGGATCAAAATTAGGGTTTAGGGTTTGAAATAGGGTTTTGAGTTTAAAATAGGGTTTTGGGTCAAAAATATGGCTTTGGGTTAAAATTAGGGTTTTGGGTCAAAATTTGGGTTTTGGGTCCAAATTAGGGTTTAGCGTTTGAATTTGGGTTTTGGGTTAAAACTAGGGTTTCGGATCAAAATTAGGGTTCTGGGCAAATTTAGGGTTTAGTTTCAAAAATAGGGTTTGAATTAGGGCTTTGTGTTAAAAAATAGGGTATTGGGTTTAAAATATGGTTAGGATTAAGGTTTTGGGTTAAAATTTAGGGTTTCTGGTCAAAATTAGGGTTTAGGGTTTGAATTAGGGTTAGAATTAGGTTTTGGGGTAAAATTAGGGTTTCGGGTCAAAATTACAGTTCTGGGTCAAATTTAGGGTCCAAATTAGGGTTTAGGGTTTGAATAAGGTTTTGAGTTTAAAATAGGGTTTTGGTCAAAAATAGGGTTAGAATTAGGGTTTTGAGTTAGAATTAGGGTTTTGGGAAAAATTAGGGTTATGGGTCAAATTTAAGGTTTATGATCAAAATTAGGGTTTAGGGTTAGAGTTAGGGTTTTGGATCAAAACTTGGGTTTTGGGTCCAAAGTTGGGTTTTAGGTCAAAATTAGGGTTTAGGGTTTGAATTAAGGTTTTGAGTTAAAAATAGGGTTTTGGGTAAAAAATAAGGTTAGAATTAGGGTTTTATGTCAAAATTAGGGCTCTGGGTTAAAATTAGGGTTTTGGGTCAAAATTATGGTTTTTGGTACAAAATAGGGTTTAGGGTTTGAATTAGGGTTTTTAGTTAAAAATAGGTTTTTGGGACAAAAATAGGGTTAGAATTAGGGTTTTGGGTTAAAATTAGGGTTCTGGGGTCAAAATTAGGGCTAAGTGTTAGAATTAGGGTTTCATGTCAGAATTAGGGTGTGGGGTCAAATTTAGGGTTCAGGGTCAGAATTAGGGTTTAGGGTTTGAAAAAGGGTTTGGGTCAAAAATAGGGTTAGAATTAGGGTTTTAGGTCAAAATTAGGGCTTTGGGTTAAAATTAGGGTTTTGGGTCTGTTACACCCCGACTTTTTGTTGTTTTCTAATATCGGTAATAATTATATATAAAAATATATTTTTATCCGTGACTTAGAAAATGATTTTGGATAAACCAAGGTCATTTCCATGTTATTAATTTTCATTGGGTTAGGGGAATGTTTTTGGTTGAAATTCAGACGGAAACCGGTCTGCCGTTTTCTGTGTTTTCACTAACAGTAAAAGTTTACTGCTCAGAAAAGTAAATTTTAATTCGTGAACGAGATGAATAATGTTTTTATCGTATTTGCTATGATACTGGAAGTTTTGAAAAATTTAGCGTAAAATATAATATAATATTTGCTGCGGGCGAAAACGTCGAGATATCTCTAGGAAAACCTGAGTCAGATGAATCAGGGAGTCAGCAACGAAGGTGAGATGACTAATGTGACTGATGTGACGAGCATTTATGACCATCTTATCCGAGTCATAATGGCCATAATGGCGCATTTATGACAATAGGATATTTTTGCATGGAAAGGACGATTTTACCCCTAGCTTTCCATGAATTTTGCAAGCCATGCCATTGTAATTTTTGACCAAATTACCCCCAAGACCCACGGCTCCTTCATCATAACACACTTAGGCAATTTCTTCATTTCATTTTATGCCATTTCTCTCCAAAGTTCAAGCCTTTCTCTTAAGAACTCCAAGAACAACCAAAGGTGTTCATACTCGCCAGATTTTGCATAGCGATTCCGACCATTTTCAGTTATGAATCTCGGAAAACTTTCTAAATGAAAGTTGTTCCTCTTTCTCTCCTCTTTCCAGCGACATAAAGATCATAAAAAACGGACAAGTATATTGAGAGATATGTCCAAATTACCGAAACTGCTCTAAATCCTCATCATCTTCATCTTTCTCTCTAAACTTCTCAAGAACACTTAGAACATCAAGGTGATTTTGTGAAGAACACCATCCAAATCATCATTTTCTTTGATCATCAATAGGTAACAACTCTTCATCTTGTCATTTAAAGCCTTTCTCTTCACAACTTTTATGGATTTATGCTTGTGTTCATCATGTTCTTCATTTTGTTTCAAAGTTCATGAAGCTAACTTCAAAAATCCATAACTAATTCTAGAAAAATCCTTTTGACATGAAACCAATTGGTATGATCTCATAATCATCTCTATATTCATCGTCTAGAAGCAGGTGATCATGAGAAATTTCTTCCCTATTTTTCTAAGCTAGGCCGAACCTATGTCAAATAGGTGTTCTTAGATTTTGTTTCAACTTTAAGCCATGATTCATGATTTAATCTCTTGATATCATGATAGCTATTGTAAACAAGTGATTTGAGAACCAAAAATGAAACCCTAGCTTATTTGTTTCAAAAGGGCCGAAACCCTAATTTTTGTTGTTGGATGAATTTTTTTTATTCAAAGTTGTCTTGTGACACTTAAATCCAACTTTATGTTATGTATGTTTGTTGAATCCAAGAGTTGAGAAGATTTCAAAATCCCTAGCCTTTTGGTATTGTGAGAACCGAAAACCCTAGTTGTTGGAGCTAGATGAGTTTCATTCAAAGTTCTTATTTCTTGATTTTGGATTAAGTGCTTAATCATGTTTAAGTTGCTTAAGGATCATAAATCCCTAAGTTAGAAAATTTTTAACTTTCCTAACCTAGAATTTTAGAAGAGGCCGAACCCTAACCCTCTTGATTTAAGTGTGTTGTTGTTTGATTTTGATTTATTTTGGTTGCAATTCGTTATGAAGGAATCCATCGGGTTGGTTTGACCTAAAGCCGACGGAGGAAACCTGATCAAATCGGGAGATTGTTTGAAACCGTTAGTTCGAGTCTCCAAGAGGTAAGGGGAGCTTACCTGAGGGATTTTTTCCAATAACTGTATGTGATTAGTGTGTGGTCTATATTATTTATCTGCGGTTGTGGTGCTTGTTTAATTTGGTTCAAGTTGTTTAAGTTATGTTATTTTTACCTGTGACGGTTGATTTACTTTAAATTGTTTATCTTTAATTATATTATAATGTGTTGTGATGCATGATCTGCCTGGAAATATTTTTGTGATATTGTGGTTGATTGTTGTTTGAGAAGCCTGACATTGGTCAGTGCTCAATTAATTAAACGAGGTAAAAGCTTTAAGAAGATATACGAAGAATATTCAATTTTAATTGAGAGATATTGGAAGATATTATGATTTAAAATAATTGTTTGAGAAAATAAGGATTAATTGAAAATATTATTATTTTAATGATTTATTAGTGTAAGAGCAATTTGTGTCACAGTAAGGGCGAAACTGTGAAATTTTTCACAGGCTCTAATTTTTACAAAATAAATTCAATTTTATTATAAAATGTTCTTTAAAGTGACTAAGTTCCGAAAATAAAGTTATATAGCAGTCAGAACAATTACATATGACAGAGAAATTATTTAAGTAATAAACCGAATTTTATTGATTTATTTTGAGAAAATTAATTATTTAATTATTATGAATTTATGAGTTGAATTAGTAAATACTTTTTGGAAGTTGACTTATATTGAGAATTATTTTCAAAAATGAGATAATCGGAAAATAAAAGAATTTATCAATGATTTTCAGGTTTTATCAACATTTTAACAAAAAAGGATTTCTGTAGGATAACTTTTATTCAGTAAAATTATTCCGTTAAACTTGGATAAGTTTTTCGGAGCTTTGGTTTTGTATTTGTTTTTCATTGAGTGAAATGTTTTACAAGCAGATAAACGAACCTAGGAACCAAGACGTCGGGGTTCTAGTGTTCTGTGGACACGTAGATCAGGGATCCGTGTCATTGGACTGAGTGTCCAGCAATGATTTTGTGGACTGTGTGTCCTAAGTTGATGTGGAAAGCGTGAGTTCCATATCCGCGAGCCTAAGACTGGTGCATCGGTTTAGGGTTTCGTGATTAAGCACTTGGACTGCGTGTCCTGTGTTGTTAATAAAAGACTTTAAGACATTGAAAACTACGTTGGTCGTAAGCTTTTGAGCTTTGGCAAAAGAAAGATTATACACAAAGAAAACGATGAGAACAAAATGTTTTATATGCATGCATTGGCAGACGTACCCACGTCGTATGTCGGATACCTTAATGATAGGGTATTTGGGCTACGAAGTTATGTATGGTGCGTTGATGAATAAGGTATTCCATGCTACGAAGTTATGTATGGTCCCTTGATGAATAAGGTATTCCATGCTACGAAGTATGTATGGTGCTTTGATGAATAAAGTATTCCATGCCACGAAGGTATCGAGCTTGATCAGCTCATTTACGCGGTGTTGTGAACTCCGGAGATTAGGAAAAAGTTAGATGATGATTATTGAAGTGTACATGCATAGTTTTTCAAACGATGATGTTTCGGGTATGAAACCCAATGATGACTACTTGTTTATTTAAGAACTGATGTTGTATGAATATATATATATATATATATATATGTTTATATTATATATATATATATATGTTTATATGCTTTCCTTTGAGTCGCGCATGCGGTTATTGTGTTAAATCCATATATTGGCATCTCACCCTTACAAACATATCAGAGCCGCACAAGGGGTATAATCTTGACAAGAAGGCTGTCTAGTTCAGGGCATGTTGTTGCTGATTCCATCAGTTGTAGCGTCTGTTAGCTACGACCAGCTTAGGTCCTATTGTGTTATATTAAGTTTTAAGAATAAACTAAACTGATAATGATTTAGGTGTGAAAACATATGAGGCAGTATAGTTGTATGACTTATATACATTATGTATTTAAGTGTGGTTTGATTACGTTGTTGTTGTTATGAGGTTAAAAAGAAGAAAAAGTTTTATCACCATATTTTGAAAAGAGAAACGCTGAGAAAACATTATTTTCCGAAAGCAACCAGCAAACTAGGTTTTATTTCCGCTATGAGATTAACGGGTAACCATGTGATGACCCATGTTAGGGTGTCACAGGGTTAAACAAAGGGTTTATGGTTTGAATTAGGGTTTTGAGTTAAAAATAGGTTTTTGGGTCAGAAATAGGGTTAGAATTAGGGTTTCGCGTTAAAATTAGAGTTTCGGGTCAAACTTTGGGTTTAGTGTCAAAATTAGGGTTTCGGGACAAAATTACGGTTCTGGGTCAAATTTAGGGTCCAAATTAGGGTTTAGGTTTTGAATTAGGGTTTTGAGTTAAAAATAGGATTTTGGGTCAAAAGTAGGGTTAGAATTAGGGTTTTGGGTCAAAATTAGGGCTTTGGGTTAAAATTAGGGTTTTGGGTTAAAATTAGGGTTTTGGTTTAAAATTAGGGTTTCGGGTCAAAAATAGGGTTCTGGGTCAAAATTAGGGTTAGGGTTAGAATTAGGGTTAGAATTAGGCTTTTGGGTAAAATTAGGGTTTCGGGTCAAAATTAGGGTTCTGGGTCAAATTTAGGGTCCAAATTAGGGTTTAGGGTTAAAATTAGTGTTTTGGGTTTAAAATAGGTTTTTGGAAAATAGGGTTAGAATTA
The DNA here is from genome assembly GCA_030762895.1 of Sophora flavescens. Classification (NCBI taxonomy): domain Eukaryota; kingdom Viridiplantae; phylum Streptophyta; class Magnoliopsida; order Fabales; family Fabaceae; genus Sophora; species Sophora flavescens. The sequence goes on along the minus strand of JAUPTC010000010.1, from coordinate 13,758,748 downwards.
TGGTTTTGGGATAAAATTAGTGTTTTGGGTCAAAATTTGGGTTTTGGGTCTCAATTAGGGTTTTGGGGGTTTAGGGTTTGAATTTGGGTTTTGGGTTAAAACTAGGGTTTTGGGTCAAAATAGGGTTAGAATTAGGGTTTTGGGTCGAAATTTGGGTAAAAAATAAGGTTATAATTAGGGTTTTGGGCCAAAATTGGGGCTCTGGGTTAAAATTTGGGTTTTGGGTCAAAATTAGGGTTTTTGGTACAAATTAGGGTTTAGGGTTTGAATTAGGGTTTTGAGTTAAAAATAGGTTTTTGGGTAAAAATAGGGTTAGAATTAGGGTTTTGGGTTAAAATTAGGGTTCTGGGTCAAAATTAGGGCTTACGGTTAGAATTGGGGTTAGTATTAGGGTTTTGGGTAAAATTAGGGTTTCGGGTCAAAATTAGGGTTCGGGGACAAATTTAGGGTTTAGAGTTTGGAATAAGGGTTTGGGTCAAAATTAGGGCTTTGTGTTAAAATTAGGGTTTTGGGTCAAACATATGGTTTAGGGATTGAATTTGGGTTTAGCGTCAAAATTAGGGTTTAGGGGTTTGAAATAGGGTTTTGAGTTAAAAATAGGGTTTTGGGTCAAAATAGGGTTAGAATTAGGGTTTTGGGGAAAAACTTGGCTTTTGGGTCAAAATTAGGGTTTAGGGTTTGAATTAAGGTTTTGAGTTAAAAATAGGGTTTAGGCTCAAAAATAAGGTTAGAATTAGGGTTTTGGGTCAAAATTAGGGTTCTGGGTTAAAATTAGGGTTTTGGGACAAAATTAGGGTTTTTGGTACAAATTAGGGTTACATATTTGAATTAGGGTTTTGAGTTAAAAATAAGTTTTGGGTCAAAAATAGGGTTAGAATTAGGGTTTTGGGTAAAATTAGGGTTTCGGGTCAAAATTAGGGTTCGGGGTCAAATTTAGGGTTTTGGGTCAAAATTTGGGTTTAGAGTTTGTAATAGGGTTTTGGGTCAAAAATAGTGTTAGATTAGGGCTTTGAGTCAAACTTAGGGCTTTGGGTTAAATTAGTGTTTTTGGTCAAACATAGGGTTTAGGGTTTGAATTAGGGTTTATGGTTTGAATTAGGGTTTTGAGTTAAAAATAGGTTTTTGGGTGAGAAATAATGTTAGAATTAGGGTTTTGGGTTAAAATTAGGGTTTCGGGTCAAATTTTGGGTTTAGGGTCAAAATTAGGGTTTCCGGTTTGAATTAGGGTTTTGAGTTAAAAATAGGATTTTGGATCAAAAATAGGGTTAGAATTAGGGTTTTAGGTCAAAATTAAGGCTTTGGGTTAAAATTAGGGTTTTGGGTTAAAATTAGGGTTTTGGTTTAAAATTAGGGTTCTGGGTCAAATTTAGGGTTTAGGATCAAAATTAGGGTTTAGGGTTCTAAATACGGTTTTGAGTTTAAAATAGGGTTTTGGGTCAAAAATAGGGTTAGAATTACGGTTTTGGGTCAAAATTATGGCTTTAGATTAAAATTAGGGTTTGGGGTCAAAATTTGGGTTTTGGGTCCAAATTAGGGTTTTGGGTCAAAAATAGTGTTAGAATTAGGGTTTAGGGTTAAAATTATGGTTTTGAGTTAAAATTAGTGTTTTGGGAAAAATTAGGGTTCTGGGTCAAATTTAGGGTTTATGATCAAAATTAGGGTTTAGGGTCTGGATTAAGGTTTTGAGTTTAAAATAGGGTTTTGGGTCAAAAATTAGGTTAGAATTAGGGTTTGGGGTTAAAATTTGGGTATTGGGTCCAAATTAGGGTTTTGGGTCAAAATTAGAGTTTAGGGTGTGAATTAAGGTGTTGTGTTTAAAATAGGGTTTTGGGTCATAATAGGGTTAGAATTAGGGTTTTGGTTTAAAATTAGGGTTTCGGTTCAAAATTAGGGTTTTGGGTCAGATTTAGGGTTTATGGTTTGAAATAAGGTTTTGAGTTTAAAATACGGTTTTGGGTCAAAATAGGGTTACAATTAGGGTTTTGGGTTAAAATTTAGGGTTTCGCGTCAAAATTAAGGTTCTGGGTCAAAATTAGGGATTAGGGTTAGAATTTGGCTTTTGGGTAAAATTAGGGTTTCGGGTCAAAATTAGGGTTCCGGGTCAAATTTAGGGTTTAGTGTCCAAATTAGGGTTTAGGTTTTGATTTTAAAATAGGGTTTTGGCTCAAAAATAGTGTTAAAATTAGGGTTTTGGGTTAAAATTTAGGGTTTCGGGTCAAAATTAGGGTTTAGGGTTTGAATTAGGGTTAGAATTAGGCTTTTGGGTAAAATTAGGGTTTCGGGTCTAAATTAGGGTTCTGGGTCCAATTTTGGGTTTAGGGTCCAAATTACGGTTTAGGGTTTGTATTAGGTTTTGAGTTTAAAATAGGGTTTTGGGTCAAAATTAGGGTTAGAATTAGGGTTTTGGGATAAAATTAGTGTTTTGGGTCAAAATTTGGGTTTTGGGTCCCAATTAGGGTTTTGGGGGTTTAAGGTTTGAATTTGGTTTTTTGGGTTAAAACTAGGGTTTTGGGTCAAAAAAGGGTTAGAATTAGGGTTTTGGGTCAAAAAGGGTTAGAATTAGGGTTTTGGGTCAAAAAAGGGTTAGAATTAGGGTTTTGGGTCAAAACATGGATTTTGGGTCCAAATTTTGGTCAAAAATAAGGTTAGAATTAGGGTTTTGGGTCAAATTAGGGCTTTGGGTTAAAATTAGGGTTTTAGGTCAGAATTAGGGTTTTTGGTAAAAATTAGGGTTTTGGATTCGAATTAGGGTTTTGAGTGTTCAATAGGTTTTGGGTCAAAAATTGGGTTAGAATTAGGGGTTTGGGTTAAAATTAGGGTTCTGGGTCAAAATTAGGGCTTAGGGTTAGAATTTGGGTTAGAATTAGGGTTTTGGGTAAAATTAGGGTTTTGGGTCAAAATTAGGGATCAGGGTCAAATTTAGGGTTTAGTGTCAAAATTACGGTTTAGGGTTTGAAATAGGGTTATGGGTCAAAAATAGGGTTAGAATTAGGGTTTTGGTCAAAATTAGGGCTTTGGGTTAAAATTAGGGTTTTGGGTCAAAATTTGGGTTTTGGGTCCAAATTTGGGTTGAGGGTTTCAATTTGGGTTTTGGTTTAAAACTAGGGTTTCGGATAAAAATTTGGGTTTTGGGTTAAAATTAGGGTTTTGGTTTAAAATTAGGGTTATGGGTCAAATTTTGGGTTTAGGGTCAAAATTAGGGTTTAGGGTTTGAATTATGGTTTTGAGTTTAAAATAGGGTTTTGGGTCAAAATAGGGTTAGAATTAGGGTTTTGGGTCCAAATTTGGGTTTCGGGTCCAAATTTGGGTTTTGGGTTTGAATCAAGGTGGAGTTAAAAATAGGGTTTTGGGTCAAAAATAAGGTTAGAATTAGGGTTTTGGTTCAAAATTAGGGCTCTAGGTTAAAATTAGGCTTTTAGGTCAAAATTAGGGTTTTTGGTACAAATTAGGGTTTAGGGTTTGAATTAGGGTTGACTTAAAAATAGGTTTTTGGGTCAAAATAGGGTTAGAATTAGGGTTTTGGGTTAAGATTAGGGTTCTGGGTCAAAATTAGGGCTTAGGGTTAGAATTTGGGTTTTGGGTAAAAATAGGGTTTCGGGTCAAAATTAGGGTTCTGGGTCAAATTTAGGGTTTCAGATAGAAATTAGGGTTTAGGTTTTGAAACAGAGTTTTATGTTTAAAATAGGGTTTTGGGTCAAAAATAGGGTTAGCATTTGGGTTTTGGGTAAAAAATACAGTTAGAATTAGGGTTTTGGGTCAAAATCAGGGCGTTGGGTTAAAATTAGGGTTTTAGGTCCAAATTTGGGTGTTGGGTCCAAATTAGGGTTTTGGGACAAAATTAGGGTTTAGGGTTTGAATTTGGGTTTTGGGTCAAAATTAGAGTTTAGTGTTTGAATTATGGTTTTCAGTTAAAAATATGGTTTTGGGTCAAAAATAGGGTTAGAATTAGGGTTTTGGTTTAAAATTAGGGTTTCGGGCCAAAAATAGGGTAAGAATTAGGGTTTTGCATTAAAATTAGGGTTACGGGTCAAAATTAGGTTTTAGGGTCAAAATTAGGGTTTAGGGTTTGAATTAGGGTTTTGAGTTAAAAATAGGATTAGAATTAGGGTTTTGGGTCAAAATTAGGGTTTTGGATGAAAATTAGGTTTTTGGGTCAAAAATAGGGTTAGAATTCGGGTTTTGGGTTAAAATTAGGGTTCTGGGTCAAAATTAGGGCTTAGGGTTAGAATTTGGGTTAGAATTAGGGTTTTGGGTAAAATTAGGGTTTCATGTCAAAATTAGTGTTTAGGGTTTGAAATAGGGTTAGAATTAGGGTTTTAGGTCAAAATTAGGGCTTTGGGTTAAAATTAGGGTTTTGAGTCAAACATAGGGTTTAGGGTTTGAATTAAGGTTTTTAGTTAAAAATAGGGGTTTGGGCTAAAATAGGGTTTCGAGTCAAAATTAGGTTTTGGGGTCAAATTTTGGATTTATGGTCAAATTTAGGGTTTAGGGTTTGAAATAGGGTTTTGAGTTTAAAATTGGGTTTTGGGTCAAAAATAGGTTTAGAATTAGGGTTTTGGGTCAAAAATAGGGTTTTGGGTCAAAATTTGGGTTTTGGGTCAAAATTAGGGTTTACGATTTGAATTAAGGTTTAGGGTTTGAATTAGGTTTTGAGTTTAAAATAGGGTTTTGGGTCAAAAATAGTGTTAAAATTAGGCTTTTGGGTTAAAATTTAGGGTTTCGGGTCAAAATTAGGGTTCTGGGTCAAAATTAGGGTTTAGGGTTTGAATTAGGGTTTTGGGTTAAAATTAGGGTTTCGAGTCAAAATTAGGTTTTTGGGTCAACTTTTGGGTTTATGGTCAAAGTTAGGGTTTAGGGATTGAAATAGGGTTTTGAGTTTAACATAGGGTTTTGTGTCTAAAATAGGGTTAGTATTAGGGTTTAGGGTCAAGATTAGGGCTCTGGGTTAAAATTAAGGTTTTGGGTCAAAATTAGGGTTTCTGGTACAAATTATGGTTTAGTGTTTGAATTAGGGTTTTGGGACAAAATTAGGGTTTTGGTTTAAAATTAGGGTTTCTGGTCAAAATTAGGGTTCTGTGTCAAAATTAGGGTTTTGGATTTGAATTAGGGTTAGAATTAGGCTTTTGGGTAAATTTAGGGTTTCGGGTTAAAATTAGGGTTATGCGTCAAATTTAGGGTTTAGGGTCCAAATTAGGGTTTAGGGTTTGGATTAGGTTTTGAGTTTAAAATAGGGTTTTGGGTCAAAATAGGGTTAGAATTAGGGTTTTGGGTCAAAATTAGGGCTTTGGGTTACAATTAGGGTTTTTGGTTAAAATTAGTGTTTAGGATGAAAATTAGGGTTTAGGGGTTGAATTAGGGGTTTGATCAAAAATAGCATTAAAATTAGGGTTTTGGGTTAAAATTTAGGGTTTCGGGTCAAAATTAGGGTGCTCGGTCAAAATTAGGGTTTAGGGTTTGAATTAGGGTTAGAATTAGGCTTTTGGGTAAAATTAGGGTTTCGGGTCAAAATTAGGGTTCTAGGTCAAATTTAGGGTTTAGGGTTTGAATTAGATTTTGAGTTTAAAATAGGTGTTTGGGTCAGAAATAGGGTTAGAATTATGGTTTTGGGTTAAAATTAGGGTTTTGGGTTAAAATAGGGTACTGGGTCAAATTTAAGGTTTAGTGTCCAAATTAGGGTTTAGGTTTTGATTTTAAAATAGGGTTTTGGCTCAAAATAGTGTTAAAATTAGGGTTTTGGGTTAAAATTTAGGGTTTCGGGTCAAAATTATGGTTTAGGGTTTGAATTAGGGTTAGAATTAGGCTTTTGGGTAAAATTAGGGTTTCGGGTCTAAATTAGGGTTCTGGGTCCAATTTTGGGTTTTGGGTCCAAATGACGGTTTAGGGTTTGTATTAGGTTTTGAGTTTAAAATAGGGTTTTGGGTCAAAAATAGGGTTAGAATTAGGGTTTTGGGATAAAATTAGTGTTTTGGGTCAAAGTTTGGGTTTTGGGTCCCAATTAGGGTTTTGGGGGTTTAGTGTTTGAATTTGGTTTTTGCGTTAAAACTAGGGTTTTGGGTCAAAATAGGGTTAGAATTAGGGTTTTGGGTCAAAACATGGATTTTGGGTCCAAATTTTGGTCAAAAATAAGGTTAGAATTAGGGTTTTGGGTCAAATTAGGGCTTTGGGTTAAAATTAGGGTTTTAGGTCAAAATTAGGGTTTTTGGTACAAATTAGGGTTTTGGATTCGAATTAGGGTTTTGAGTTTAAAATAGGTTTTGGGTCAAAAATTGGGTTAGAATTAGGGTTTTGGGTTATAATTAGGGTTCTGGGTCAAAATTAGGGCTTAGGGTTAGAATTTGGGTTAGAATTAGGGTTTTGGGTAAAATTAGGGTTTTGGGTCAAAATTAGGGATCAGGGTCAAATTTAGGGTTTAGTGTCAAAATTACGGTTTAGGGTTTGAAATAGGGTTATGGGTCCAAAATAGGGTTAGAAATAGGGTTTTGGTCAAAATTAGGGCTTTGGGTTAAAATTAGGGGTTTGGGTCAAAATTTGGGTTTTGGGTCCAAATTTGGGTTTAGGGTTTGAATTTGGGTTTTGGTTTAAAACTAGGGTTTCGGATCAAAATTTGGGTTTTGGGTTAAATTAGGGTTTTGGTTTAAAATTAGGGTTACGGATCAAAATTAGGTTTTTTGGTCAAATTTTGGGTTTAGGGTCAAAATTAGGGTTTAGGGTTTGAATTATGGTTTTGAGTTTAAAATAGGGTTTTGGGTCAAAATAGGGTTAGAATTAGGGTTTTGGGTCAAAACTTGGGTTTTAGGTCCAAATTTGGGTTTCGGGTCCAAATTTGGATTTCGGGTCCAAATTTGGGTTTTGGGTTTGAATTAAGGTTATGAGTTAAAAATAGGGTTTTGGGTCAAAATAAGGTTAGAATTAGGGTTTTGGGTCAAAATTAGGGCTCTAGGTTAAAATTAGGGTTTTACGTCAAAATTAGGGTTTTTGGTACAAATTAGGGTTTAGGGTTTGAATTAGGGTTGAGTTAAAAATAGGTTTTTGGGTCAAAATAGGGTTAGAATTAGGGTTTTGGGTTAAGATTAGGGTTCTCGGTCAAAATTAGGGCTTAGGGTTAGAATTTGGGTTTCGGGTCAAAATTAGGGTTCTGGGTCAAATTTAGGGTTTCAGATCAAAATTAGGGTTTAGGGTTTGAAATAGAGTTTTGTGTTTAAAATAGGGTTTTGGGTCAAAAATAGGGTTAGCATTTGGGTTTTGGGTAAAAAATACAGTTAGAATTAGGGTTTTGGGTCAAAATCAGGACGTTGGGTTAAAATTAGGGTTTTAGGTCAAAAATTGGGTGTTGGGTCCAAATTAGGGTTTTGGGACAAAATTAGGGTTTAGGGTTTGAATTTGGGTTTTGAATTTAAAATAGGGTTTTGGGTCAAAAATAAGGTTAGAATTAGGGTTTGGGGTTAAAATTTGGGTATTGGGTCCAAATTAGGGTTTTGGGTCAAAATTAGAGTTTAGTGTTTGAATTATGGTTTTCAGTTAAAAATATGGTTTTGGGTCAAAAATAGGGTTAGAATTAGGGTTTTGTTTTAAAATTAGGGTTTCGGGCCAAAAATAGGGTAAGAATTAGGGTTTTGCATTAAAATTAGGGTTACGGGTCAAAATTAGGTTTTATGGTCAAAATTAGGGTTTAGGGTTTGAATTAGGGTTTTGAGTTAAAAATAGGATTAGAATTAGGGTTTTGGGTCAAAATTAGGGTTTTGGATCAAAATTAGGGTTTTGGGTCAAAATTAGGGTTTTGAGTTAAAAATAGTTTTTTGGGTCAAAAATAGGGTTAGAATTCGGGTTTTGGGTTAAAATTAGGGTTCTGGGTCAAAATTAGGGCTTAGGGTTAGAATTTGGGGCAGAATTAGGGTTTTGGGTAAAATTAGGGTTTCAGGTCAAAATTAGTGTTTAGGGTTTGAAATAGGGTTAGAATTACGGTTTTAGGTCAAAATTAGGGCTTTGGGTTAAAATTAGGGTTTTGGGTCAAACATTGGGTTTAGGGTTTGAATTAAGGTTTTTAGTTAAAAATAGGGGTTTGGGCTAAAATAGGGTTTCGAGTCAAAATTAGGTTTTGGGGTCAAATTTTGGATTTATGGTCAAAGTTAGGGTTTAGGGTTTGAAATAGGGTTTTGAGTTTAAAATTGGGTTTTGGGTCAAAAATAGGGTTAGAATTAGGGTTTTGGGTCAAAACTTGGGTTTTGGGTCCAAATTTGGGTTTTGGGTCAAAATCGGGGTTTAGGATTTGAATTAAGGTTTAGGGTTTGAAATAGGGTTTAGGGTTTGAATTAGGTTTTGAGTTTAAAATAGGGTTTTGGGTCAAAAATAGTGTTAAAATTAGGCTTTTGGGTTAAAATTTAGGGTTTCGGGTCAAAATTAGGGTTCTGGGTCAAAATTAGGGTTTAGGGTTTGAATTCGGGTTTTGGGTTAAAATTAGGGTTTCGAGTCAAAATTAGGTTTTTGGGTCAACTTTTGGGTTTATGGTCAAAGTTAGGGTTTAGGGATTGAAATAGGGTTTTGAGTTTAAAATAGGGTTTTGTGTCTAAAATAGGGTTGGTATTAGGGTTTAGGGTCAAGATTAGGGCTTTGGGTTAAAATTAAGGTTTTGGGTCAAAATTAGGGTTTCTGGTACAAATTATGGTTTAGGGTTTGAATTAGGGTTTTGGGACAAAATTAGGGTTTTGGTTTAAAATTAGGGTTTGTGGTCAAAATTAGGGTTCTTTGTCAAAATTAGGGTTTTGGGTTTGAATTAGGATTAGAATTAGGCTTTTGGGTAAAATTAGGGTTTCGGGTTAAAATTAGGGTTATGCGTCAAATTTAGGGTTTAGGGTCCAAATTAGGGTTTAGGGTTTGGATTAGGTTTTGAGTTTAAAATATGGTTTTGGGTCAAAAATAGGGTTAGAATTAGGGTTTTGGGTTAAAATTAGGGTTATGGGAAAAATTAGGGTTCTTGGTCAAATTTAAGGTTTAGGTTCAAAATTAGGGTTTAGGGTTTGAATTAGGGTTTTGAGTTTAAAATAGGGTTTTGGGTCAAAATAGGGTTAGAATTAGGGTTTTGGGTCACAATTAGGGCTTTGGGTTACAATTAGGGTTTTTGGTTAAAATTAGTGTTTAGGATGAAAATTAGGGTTTAGGGGTTGAATTAGGAATTTGATCAAAAATAGCATTAAAATTAGGGTTTTGGGTTAAAATTTAGGGTTTCGGGTCAAAATTAGGGTGCTGGGTCAAAATTAGGGTTTAGGGTTTGAATTAGGGTTAGAATTAGGCTTTTGGGTAAAATTAGGGTTTCGGGTCAAAATTAGGGTTCTAGGTCAAATTTAGGGTTTAGGGTTTGAATTAGATTTTGAGTTTAAAATAGGTGTTTGGGTCAGAAAAATGGGTTAGAATTAGGGTTTTGGGTTAAAATTTGGGTTTTGGGTTAAAATAGGGTTCTGGGTCAAATTTAAGGTTTAGGATCAAAATTAGGATTTAGGGTTTGAATTAGGGTTTTGAGTTTAAAATAGGGTTTTGCTTCAAAATAGGGTTAGAATTAGGGTTTTGGGTCAAAATCAGGGCTCTGGGTTAAAATTAAGGTTTTGGGTCAAAATTAGGGTTTTTGGTACAAATTAGGGTTTAGGGTTTGAATTAGGGGTTTGAGTTAAAGATATGTTTTTAGGGCAAAAATAGGGTTAGAATTAGGGTTTTGGGTTAAAATTAGGGTTGTGTCCAAATTGGGGCTTAGGGTTAGAATTTGGGATAAAGTTAGGATTTTGGGTAAAATTAGGGTTTCGGGTCTAGATTAGGGTTATCGGTCTAAATTAGGGTTTAGGGTTTGAATTAGGGTTAGAATTAGGCTTTTGGGTAAAATTAGGGTTTCGGGTCAAAATTAGGGTTCGGGGTCAAATTTAGGGTTTAGGGTTTGAGTTTAAAATAGGTTTTTGGGTCAAAAATAGGGTTAGAATTAGGGTTTTGGGAAAAATTAGGATTCTGGGTCAAATTTAAGGTTTAGGATCAAAAATAGGGTTTAGGGTTTGAATTAGGGTTTTGAGTTTAAAATAGGGTTTTTGGTCAAAATAGGGTTAGAATTAGGGTTTTGGGTCAAAACTTGGGTTTTGGGTCCAAATTTGGGTTTTGGATAAATTTTAGGGTTTAGGGTTTGAATTATGGTTTTGAGTTAAAATAGGGTTTTGGGTCAAAATAGGGTTAGAATTAGGGTTTTGGGTTAAAATTAGGGTTTCGAGTTAAAATTTGGTTTTTGGGTCAAATTTTGAGTTTAGGGTCAAAGTTAGGGTTTAGGGTTTGAAATAGGGTTTTGGGTTGAAAATAGGGTTTTGGGTCAAAAATAGGGTTAGTATTAGGGTTTTGGGTCCAAATTAGGGCTCTGGGTTAAAATTAAGGTTTTGGGTCAAAATTAGGGTTTTTGGTATAAATTAGGGTTTAGGGTTTGAATTAGGGTTTTGAGTTAAAGATATGTTTTTGGGGCAAATTTTGGGTTAGAATTAGGGTTTTGTGTTAAAATTAGGGTTGTGTCAAAATTAGGGCATAGGGTTAGAATTTTGGTTAGAATTAGGATTTTGGGTAAAATTAGGGTTTCGGGTCAAAATAAGGGTTCGGGGTCAAATTTAGGGTTTAGGGTCAAAATTAGGGTTTAGGGTTTGTAATTTGGTTTTGAGTTTAAAATAGGGTTTTTGGTCAAAATTAGGGCTTTGTGTTAAAATTAGGGTTTTGGGTCAAACATAGGGCTTAGGGTTTAAATTAGGTTTTTGAGTTAAAAATAGGTTTTTGGGTCAGAATTAGGGTTTTGGGTTAAAATTATGGTTTCGGGTCAAATTTTGGGTTTAGGGTCAAAATTAGTGTTTAGGGTTTGAATTAGGGTTTTGATTTAAAAATAGGATTTTGGGTCAAAAACTAGTGTGAGAATTAGGGTTTTGGGTCAAAATTAGGGCTTTGGGTTAAAATTTGGGTTGTGGTTTAAAATTAGGGTTTGGGTCAAATTTAGGGGTTCGGATCAAAATTAGGGTTTAGGGTTTGAAAAAGGGTTTTGAGTCCAAAATAGGGTTAGAATTAGGGTTTTGGGTCAAAATTTGGGTTTTGGGTCCAAATTAGGGTTTAGGGTTTGAATTTGGATTTTGGGTTAAAACTAGGGTTTCTGATCAAAATTAGGGTTCTGGGTCAAATTAGGGTTTAGTTTCCAAATTAAGGTTTGAATTAGGGCTTTGTGTTAAAAAATAGGGTTTTAGGTCAAAAATAAGGTTAGAATTAGGGTTTTGGGTTAAAATTTAGGGTTTCGGGTCAAAATTAGGGTTGTGGGTCAAAATTAGGGTTTAGGGTTAGAATTAGGCTTTAGGGTAAAATTAGGGTTTCGGGACAAAATTACGGTTCTGTGTCAAATTTAGGATCCAAATTAGGGTTTAGGTTTTGAATTAGGGTTTTGAGTTAAAAATAGGATTTTGGGTCAAAAATAGGGTTAGAATTAGGGTTTTGGGTCAAAATTAGGGCTTTGGGTTAAATTTATGGTTTTGGGTTAAAATTAGGGTTTTGGTTAAAAATTAGGGTTACGGGTCAAAATTAGGATGCTAGGTCGAATTTAGTGTTTCAGATCAAAATTAGGGTTTAGGGTTTGAAATAGAGCTTTGAGTTTAAAATAGGGTTTTGGGTCAAAATTATGGCTTTGGGTTAAAATTAGTGTTTTTGGTCAAAATTTGGATTTTGGGTCCAAATTAGGGTTTTGGGGGTTTAGGGCTTGAATATGGGTTTTGGGTTAAAACTAGGGTTTCGGTTCAAAATTAGGGTTCTTGGTCAAATTTAGGGATTAATTTCAAATTTTTGGTTTGAATTAGGGCTTTGTGTTAAAAATAGGGTTTTGGGTAAAAAAGAAGGTTAGAATTAAGGTTTTGGGTTAACATTTAGGGTTTCGGGTAAAAATTAGTGTTCTGGGTCAAAATTAGTGTTTTGGGTCCAAATTAGGTTTAGAATTAGGGTTTTTGGTCAAAATTAGGGTTTTGGGAAAAATTAGGGTTCTGGGTCAAATATAGGGTTTAGGATCTAAATTAGGGCTTAGGGTTTAAATTAGGGTTTTGAGTTTAAAAGAGGGTTTTAGGTCAAAATAGGATTAGAATTAGGGTTTTGGGTCCAAATTTGGGTTTTGGGTCCAAATTAGGGTTTAGGGTTTGAGTTAAGGTTTTGAGTTAAAAATAGGGTTTTCGGTCAAAAATAAGTTTAGAATTACGGTTTGGGGTTAAAATTTGGGTATTGGGTCCAAATTAGGGTATTGGATCAAAATTAGGGCTTTGGGTTAGAATTAGGGCTTTGGGTCAAAATTAGGGTTTTGGGTTAAAATTAGGGTTTATGGTCAAAATTAGGGTTCTGGGTCAAAATTCGGGTTTTGGGTTTGAATTAGGGTTTAATATTAGGCTTTTGGGTAAAATTAGGGTTTCGGGTTAAAATTAGGGTTATGCGTCAAATTTAGGGTTTAGGGTCCAAATTAGGGTTTAGGGTTTAAAATAGGGTTTTGGGTCAAAAATAGGGTTAGAATTAGGGTTTTGTGTTAAAATTAGGGTTCAGGGACAAATTTAAGGTTTAGGATCAAAATTAGGGTTTAGGGTTTGAATTAGGGTTTTGAGTTTAAAATAGGGTTTTGGGTCAAAATAGGGTTAGAATTAGGGTTTTGGGTCAAAATTAGGGCTTTGGGTTACAATTAGGGTTTTGGGTTAAAATCGATGTTTAGGATAAAAATTAGGGTTGAGGGTTTGAATCAGGGTTTTGAGTTTAAAATAGGGTTTTGGGTCAAAAATAGGGTTAAAATTAGGGTTTTGGGTTAAAATTTAGGGTTTCGGGTCAAAATTAGGGTTCTGGGTCAAAATTAGGGTTTAGGGTTTGAATTAGGGTTATAATTAGGCTTTTGGATAAAATTAGGGTTTCGCATCAAAATTAGGGTTTAATGTTTGAATTAGGTTTTGAGTTTAAAAGAGGGGTTTGGGTCAAAAATAGGGTTAGAATTAGGGTTTTGGGTTAAAATTAGGGTTCTGGGAAAAAATAGGGTTCTGGATCAAATTTAAGGTTTAGGATCAAAATTAGGATTTAGGGTTTGAATTAGGGTGTAATATCCTTTTTCATGGTTATTTTAGTCTTTTCATTATAATTCTACCACGGGTGTGTTTGAATCCTTTTATATTTCTTAAATGTGAAATTGTGTGGTTGATTTATTAATGAGGTTAATTAATTGTGGATTGAAATGGAATGGAAATATTATTTTTTATTTTATTATCAAACACCCACCCACTTATTTTAAACCAACTTATCTATCTCTATCCTCAAATCTCTTTAAGTGACCAATACTCTTCAAGGATATCTAACCTCCATTGGTCAAGTTTTATTTTTTTTTCTTTCCCCTTTCACCAATTAGTTTCGGCAGAACCAAGGTGGGGAGGAGTTGGGTGTTTCATTTTCTTTTCTCCCTTAACCAGAACAGCTCTCTCCCTTCCCTTTCTCCTCACAAATTTCAGTTTTACCCACACACCATTTCCATTCTCATTTCCTTCTTTATTCTTCCTAAAACTCTCATAAACCTATACTAAATTTCCTTCTACCTCACAATTTCAACTCATCAAATACCTAAATCAAGCAAAATGGACAACATGCAAGACCTCTAGAATTTCGAAAATAGGAGCACAAATCAGATTAGGGAAGAAGCACAAGGAGATCAACACTCACCACTTTCAATCTACCACTTGGTTATGTGAGTTTTGTTGTTTGTAATATTGGGTAACCATAAATCCCAATTTATTGTTAAATGTTCAAATTGGTTTCTGTTGAATGTTTTTTATCTGATATAGGCTTGTTGACAACTGGGTTTTCGAATTGCATGTTGATTAGAGGTAGTTTTTGATAAAAATTGACAAGGGGCTCTAAATCCTTCAACCCGTAATGCACCCTTGTTAGTGTTTTATCCATAATTTCCTCCATAGGGTTTGTTTCGAAGTGATCTTTATACCATCAGAAAATAGACTTGATTTCCTTCAAGATAGGTTTTGGAACGATTCAATTTCATTGAGTATCAAGGGAGAAAAATAACATGAAATCTGCTGTTTGTCCTGGAGACTCTGTGCTGACACTGTCTTAGTATTTAAGTTGTATTAAATTGTACAAATATTGGATTGACTTTATTCACGCTTTAATAGAAAATAGTCATAATTTTTAACAATATAGGCCTTGGAAAGATTCAATTTCAGTATGTATTGAATGACAAAAATGATGTTAAGTTCTTTGTTACCTGCGAATTCTGAGCTGAAACTGTCTTAGTGTTTAAATTGTATTAAATTGTACACATATTGGTTTGAGGTTAATTCTGTGCTAATAGAAAGTAGACAGAATTTTTAACAACCTAGGCCTTGGAATTTTTGGAATTGAGTTGGTTTCGCTGGAGGAATCTCCATTGCAAGTCACTGAAAATATTGCTGCCAGTTTCCAGATTTGATAATACTTTGAAATTTCTGGATTTTTCTTGTTAGTGTAAACTTGAGTTTTTTTTTTACAATGTATTGTCTATATGTTCAGTTTTGATTAGTGTTATATGAGCTCCTAATTGTTTGAGATTGAATGTTAGACTTGGAATAAATGGTGGGGGTAGAAACTTTAGTCATTATCCTCCAAATTTGTGACAATGTTGTTTGATGGTTTCGGTTTTGCTGAAATTTCACTCTTGTGGTCCTAACTATGTTTGGAGTATTTTTCTTAATCATGATAAAGTGAAGTATAGCAGGGCATTAAAAATCTAAAATGGTCTATATTTTGGTGAGACAATTGTTTCGAAACCAAATTAGCCATTATGGCCACATAAGTATTTGTGGGTGAGATATGTTTTTGTAAGTCCTTCAATTCCTTGAAGGTTAGGATATGGTACTAGCAATTAAGGGACGCCTGATTGTTGTCATAGAGCTCTGACTACCATATCAAAATCTATTAAACTAGAATACTACAAGTCCCTCACACTTGAAGTTATCTAGTAAATGTTTTAAGTTAAAGTGCCCATGCTCATACTCATTTTGGGTTGTTTATTTGAATTTAATTGTTTATATATGTATATCCTTGCTTGAAGCAAAGCTCACTGAGAATTATTTTCTCACTAGGCTCTCTATTGTTTCAGATAAGCAGGTTTAGGTCCTTCGAAGGATTAAGGAGATAAAGAAGGAATTTCTTTAACTCAATATGTTTCATGGGAGCCTTGATATGTAACTGTCGGCTTCATAAACTGATTAAATGAAGTCCGAGAGTAGTTGCTTGTGTAATGATTTAATTTTTGAGTTTGTAAGGTTATGTGTGACCATTATGTTAAGACTATCTATACGACTATCATTTGTAATGTGGATGTCTTGTGTTTTCTTTTGAGACACTCACTTAAGGCATTACATTTTTGGTATCAGAGCAGTTCGATATAATTGAACTGTAGATAATTTTACATAGTATCGTTGTGCTTGAATTTCCCATTTATTTTTCTAAATGCCAACTTACTAAGTATTAAGCCTGATCAACTTGATATTGGTATGTGGTATGCAGAATCAAGAGTGATGAAACTACAGGCCGCGGAGGAAGAGGAAGAGGTGCTCCTGAGTGGTTGGATGAGCTTATGCAGATCGTACGGGACCAGACTATGGCAACTAATAATCTTCTCCATCACCAAACTCAGGCTGGAGGACTAGCACCACCTCAGGATGAGGCCAACCGTATTTTCTTCCAATTTCTCAAGCTTGACCCACCTGCTTTCTCCGAGATTAAACATGATCTAGATGCTTATCATTGGATAGAAGCAATGGAGCAGATTTTTGAGATTGTACAGTGTACCGAGGAACAAAAGGTTTCTTTTGCCACTCATATGCTAAAGAAGGAAGCTGCAAATTGGTGGAAGGGCATGAAGGCTCTCATGACCGTTGTGGGGACACCCTTGGATTTGGAGCATTTCCAAGGGGTTTTTCTTAAAAACTATATTCCCTTCAACCTCAGGAAACAGAAAGAAAGAGAATTCATGGAACTAAAGCAAGGGAATATGTCGGTAGCTCAATATGTAGCAAAATTTGAAGATTTGGCAAGACATGCTTCGCAGGCAAGTTACGCTCTAAATGAAAAATGGAAGATAGATCAGTTTCGTTGGGGCTTGAGAGCTGATATCAAGAATTGTTTGGCTCAGACCAGATTTACTGAATACCCTACCATTGTCCAACAAGCTTTTGTGGCGGAAGAAAGTTTGCAAGAATTAGAAGTGGAGAATCAGAAGAAATGGCTTAAGAATAAGAATGAAGGTAAACACCATCAACAACTCAAAGTAAAAGGGAGTTTGGATAAAGGCAAGCAGGTGCAAACATCTAACTCTCCCAGAACAGATGGATGCCCAAAATGTGGGAAGAAACATGGTGGGGAGTGCTTAGCTGGTCAGAATGTTTGCTATTCTTGCAAGCAAGGGAACACTCTTCCCCGTCTTGTCCTCTCTTGAAGAAGAAGGGAGTTGCCATTCCTGGTAACCAATCCTCTGGAAGAGTTTTCACTCTCAGTGGTAAGAAAGCTAAGGGAAAAGATGGTATGATAAAAGGTACCGGCCTCCTTAACCAAGAATATGTTGTTATTCTTTTTGATTCTGGGGCAACCCATTCTTTTGTCTCTTGTGAATGTGCTATACGTCTACAACTGTTTTTATCCTCTCTGCCATACCCTTTATCTGTGTCTACCCCTGCAGAGGGCAGCATTGAAACTTCTCTTGTTTGTGAAAATTGTATACTGGAAATATCCAATAGGGTGTTTCTAGTTAACTTGTTTTGCTTGCCCCTAAAAGCTCTAGAAGTCATTTTAGGTATGGATTGGCTATCAGCCAATCAAGTTGTACTAAATTGTCCAGAAAAGTCTATAATTTTTCTATCTCCGGGAGAAAATCCCAAAGAGATATGTCCTTCCTTGTTTGCTAGTGTGTCACAAATTAACCAATGCATAAATAGTGGGGAACCCATGTTCATGTGTATACTTTCTTCAAGTTCTAAGGAAATTGTGGATGTCGCAACTATCCCTGTAGTGAGTGAATTCATAGATGTCTTTCCAGAAGACATACTCTCCCTACCTCCTGAAAGGGAGATTGAATTCTCCATAGATTTGGTTCCTGATGCATGACCAATATCTATTGCACCCTATAGAATGTCCCCTTTGGAATTGAAAGAACTTAAGGCTCAATTAGAGGATTTAATAGCAAAGAAATTCATTCGACCTAGTGCTTCTCCTTGGGGTGCGCCTGTTCTGTTGGTTAAGAAAGAAAGATGGGAGTATGAGGCTCTGTGTGGATTACAGACAGCTTAATAAGATAACCATTAAAAATAAGTATCCACTACCCCGAATAGATGACCTGTTAGATCAGCTTAGAGGAGCGAGGTATTCTCAAAAAATTGATCTGAGGTC
This sequence comes from Sophora flavescens, assembly GCA_030762895.1. Classification (NCBI taxonomy): domain Eukaryota; kingdom Viridiplantae; phylum Streptophyta; class Magnoliopsida; order Fabales; family Fabaceae; genus Sophora; species Sophora flavescens. Next base: position 13,741,315 of record JAUPTC010000010.1, on the reverse strand, counting down.
GGGATATCACCAAATAAGGATTAAGTCTGAAGATATACCCAAGACAGCGTTTAGAACCCGATATGGGCATTACGAGTATCTAGTTATGCCTTTTGGCTTAACGAATGCTCCAGCGGTCTTCATGAACTACATGAACCGCATCTTTCGACCCTTCTTGCATGAGTTTGTCGTGGTTTTCATTGATGATATCCTTATCCATTCCAAGAGTTTTCAAGAGCATGAAGAACACCTTAGGATTGTCTTGCAAATACTCCGAGAAAAGAGGTTGTTTGCTAAGCCAGAAAAGTGTTAATTTTGGCTGACTGAAGTGAAGTTTTTAGGGCATGTAATTTCACAAGAAGGGGTAGCAGTAGACCCCAGTAAGGTTGATGCTGTCCTTAATTGGGAAAGACCTAAGAACATTACCGAGGTTAGGAGTTTTCTAGGTTTGGCAGGATACTACCGAAGGTTTATAAGGGGATTTTCACAGTTAGCCCTACCCTTAACCGCTTAACCCGCAAGGGTAATCCTTTCGAGTGGGATAAAAAGTGTGAAAAGAGTTTCCTTGAACTCAAAGCCCGTTTGACCTCGGCTCCTATGTTGACCATTCCAGACCCAGCCTTAGGATTCAAAGTTTATAGTGATGCATCCTTAAAAGGCTCAGGATGTGTTTTGATGCAGAATAGGCAGGTAGTGGCTTATGCCTCTCGTCAGTTGAGACCTCATGAAGAAAACTATCCTACCCATGACCTGGAGTTAGCAGCCATAGTTTTTGCTCTAAAGATATGGAGACATTATTTTTATGGAGCAAAATTCGAAGTATTTAGCGATCATAAGAGCTTGAAGCATCTTTTTGATCAGAGGGAACTTAACATGAGACAGAGAAGGTGGATGGAGTTCCTCAAGGATTATGAGTTTGAGTTGAAGTACCACCCAGGAAAGGCAAATGTAGTAGCAGATGCTTTAAGCCGGAAGTCTCTTCACGTCTCATCCATGATGTTACATGAGTTGAAACTATTGGAAGATTTTCGTAACTTAAACCTAAATGTTATTGTGGGTCCCAATAGCATTTATTTGAGCCACCTTAAGATCAATTGTGATTTTAGAACTCAAATTAGACATGCTCAACTTCGGGACGAGGACCTACAAGCTTGGAAGGATCAACTTGGCTTCTCCGAAGCCAGGAATGGGACCCTCATCTTTCATGAGAGAATATGCATTCCAAATGATGAAGAGATTAAAAGACAAGTGTTAGACGAAGCCCATAAGAGTAGTTTTTCAATACATCCTGGTTCTACTAAGATGTATCAAGACCTTAGAAAGATGTACTGGTGGCCAGGAATGAGGAATGATGTTGCCAAATTTGTCTCTCACTGTTTAGTGTGTCAGAAGGTCAAGATCGAGCATCAACGACCCTCAAGCATGCTCCAACCTTTAGAAATACCTGAGTGGAAATGGGAGAACATATCCATGGACTTCGTTGTAGGTTTACCTCGCACTCAGGCGGGGCATGATTCTATTTGGGTGATAGTGGACAGATTGACTAAGTCCGCCCACTTCCTACCTGTTAAGACCTCTTACAATACGGCTAAACTAGCAAGGGTGTTCATAAGCGAAATTGTGAGGTTGCATGGGGTGCCAGTTAGCATTGTGTCGGATAGGGATCCTAAGTTCACTTCTAGGTTCTGGAAGGCTTTTCACCAAGCCTTGGGTACTCGATTGAACTTTAGTACTGCCTACCATCCCCAGTCAGATGGTCAGACAGAGAGAACCATCCAAACCTTAGAGGATATGCTCAGGGCCTGTGTTCTTGAGGATGGAGGAAATTGGGATCATCACCTACCCTTAGTAGAATTTGCCTACAATAATAGTCATCACTTCAGCATAGGTATGGCATCGTATGAGGCACTCTATGGCCGTAAGTGTAGAACTCCACTTTGTTGGGCTGAAGTGGGTGACAACGGGATATTAGGACCCGAGTTAATCCAGGAGACAACGGAGAAAATCCGAACTATTAGGGATAGATTAAAAGTTGCGCAGAGTAGGCAAAAGATTTATGCTGATAAAAGAAGGAGACCCTTAGAATTTGAAGAGGGTGACCATGTGTTCCTAAGAGTAACCCCCACAATAGGCATTGGAAGAGCCCTTCGGGGCAAGAAACTCCGTCCTCGTTTCATAGGACCTTTCCAGATTATCCACCGAGTCGGTCCAATAGCGTACCAACTTGCTTTACCCCCTTCCTTGTCAGGAATACACAATGTCTTTCATGTATCTCAACTCAAAAAGTATATGCCTGATCCTTGTCAACCCCTCAATCATGATCTTGTCCAATTAAGACCAGATTTAACCTTCCAACCCATACCGGTTCAAGTGATTGATCGTAGCTTGAAAACCCTGAGAAACAACACAATTCCTCTGGTGAAAGTTATTTGGGAAGGGTCAACTCCTGAGGAGGCAACTTGGGAGCTTGAGGATGACTTACGCCAGGAGTATCCTTACATTATTGAGTATGTAAGTCGTCAAAATTTTGAGGACAAAATTTCTTTAAGGAGGATAGGAATGTAATATCCTTTTTCAATGTTATTTTAGTCTTTTCATTATAATTCTACCACGGGTGTGTTTGAATCCTTTTATATTTCTTAAATGTGAAATTGTGTGGTTGATTTATTTAATGAGGTTAATTAATTGTGAATTGAAATGGAATGCAAATATTATTTTTTATTTTATTATCAAACACACACCCACTTATTTTAAACCAACTTATCTATCTCTATCCTCAAATCTCCTTAAGTGACCAATACTCTTCAAGGATATCTAACCTCCATTGGTCAAGTTTTAATTTTTTTTTCTTTCCCCTTTCACCAATTAGTTTCGGCAGAACCAAAGTGGGGAGGAGTGGGGTGTTTCATTTTCTTTCCTCCCTTAACCAGAACAGCTCTCTCCCTTCCCTTTCTCCTCACAAATTTCAGTTTTACCCACACACCATTTCCATTCTCATTTCCTTCTTTATTCTTCCTAAAACTCTCATAAACCTATACTAAATTTCCTTCTAACCTTCTACCTCACAATTTCAACTCATCAAATACCGAAATCAAGCAAAATGGACAACATGCAAGACCTCTAGAATTTCTAAAATAGGAGCACAAATCAGATTAGGGAAGAAGCACAAGGAGATCAACACTCACCACTTTCAATCTACCACTTGGTTATGTGAGTTTTGTTGTTTGTAATATTGGGTAACCATAAATCCCAATTTCTTGTTAAATGTTCAAATTGGTTTCTGTTGAAAGTTTTTTATCTGATATCGGCTTGTTGACAACTGGGTTTTCGATAAAAATTGACAAGGGGCTCTAAATCCTTCAACCCGTAATGCACCCTTGTTAGTGTTTTATCCATAATTTCCTCCATAGGGTTTGTTTCGAAGTGATCTTTATACCATTAGAAAATAGACTTGATTTCCTTCAAGATAGGTTTTGGAACGATTCAATTTCATTGAGTATCAAGGGAGAAAAATAACATGCAATCTGCTGTTTGTCCTGGAAACTCTGTGCTGACAATGTCTTAGTATTTAAGTTGTATTAAATTGTACAAATATTGGATTGACTTTATTCATGCTTTAATAGAAAATAGTCATAATTTTTAACAATATAGGCCTTGGAAAGATTCAATTTCAGTATGTATTGAATGACAAAAATGATGTTAAGTTGTTCTTGGTACTTCGAATTCTGAGCTGAAACTGTCTTAGTGTTTAAATTGTATTAAATTGTACACATATTGGTTTGATTTGAATTCTGTGCTAATAGAAAGTAGATAGAATTTTTAACAACCTAGGCCTTGGAATTTTTGGAATAGAGTTGGTTTCGCTGGAGGAATCTCCATTGCAAGTCACTGAAAATATCACGCGCGTTTCAGATTTGATAATACTTTGAAATTTCTGGATTTTTCTTGTTAGTGTAAACTTGAGTTTTTTTTTACAATGTATTATCTATATGTTCAGTTTTGATTAGTGTTATATGAGCTCCTAATTGTTTGAGATTGAATGTTAGACTTGGAATAAATGGTGGGGGTAGAAACTTTAGTCATTATCCTCCAAATTTGTGACAATGTTGTTTGATGGTTTCGGTTTTGCTGAAATTTCACTCTTGTGGTCCTAACTATGTTTGGAGTATTTTTCTTAATCATGATAAAGTGAAGTATAACAGGGCATTAAAAATCTAAAATGGTCTATATTTTGGTGAGACAATTGTTTCAAAACCAAATTAGCCATTAAGGCCACATAAGTATTTGTGGGTGAGATATGTTTTTGTAAGTCCTTCAATTCATTGAAGGTTAGGATATGGTACTAGCAATTAAGGGACGCCTTATTGTTGTCATAGAGCTCTGACTGCCATATCAAAATCTATTAAACTAGAATACTACAAGTCCCTCACACTTGAAGTTATCTAGTAAATGTTTTAAGTTAAAGTGCCCATGCTCATACTCATTTTGGGTTGTTTATTTGAATTAAATTGTTTATATATGTATATCCTTGCTTGAAGCAAAGCTCACTTAGAATTATTTTCTCACTAGGCTCTCTATTGTTTCAGATAAGCAGGTTTAGGTCATTCGAAGGATTAAGTAGATAAAGGAGGAATTTATTTAACTCAATATGTTTCATGGGAGCCTTGATATGTAACTGTCGGCTTCATAAACTGATTAAATGAAGTCCAAGAGTAGTTGCTTGTGTAATGATTAACTTTTTGAGTTTGTAAGGTTATGTGTGACCATTATTTTAAGACTATCTATACGACTATCATTTGTAATGTGGATGTCTTGTGTTTTCTTTTGAGACACTCACTTAAGGCATTACATAGGGTTTTGAGTTTAAAATAGGGTTTTGGGTCAAAATAGGGTTAGAATTAGGGTTTTGGGTCAAAACTTGGGTTTTGGGTCCAAATTTGGGTTTTGGGTCAAAATTAGGGTTTAGGGTTTGAATTAAGATTTTGAGTTAAAAATAGGGTTTTGGGTCAAAAATAAGGTTAGAATCAGGGTTTTGGGTTAAAATTAGGGTTTCGAGTCAAAATTAGGTTTTTGGGTCAAATTTTGGGTTTATGGTCAAAGTTAGGGTTTAGGGTTTGAAATAGGGTTTTGAGTTTAAATTAGGGTTTTGGGTCAAAAATAGGGTTAGTATTTGGGTTTAGGGTCAAAATTAAGGCTCTGGGTTAAAATTAAGGTTTTGGGTCAAAATTAGGGTTTTTGGTACAAATTATGGTTTAGGGTTTGAATTAGGGTTTTGGTCAAAATTAGGGTTTTGGTTTAAAATTAGGGTTTTTAGTCAAAATTAGGGTTCTGGGTCAAAATTAGGGTTCTGGGTTTGAATTAGGGTTAGAATTAGGCTTTTCGGTAAAATTAGGGTTTCGGGTTAAAATTAGGGTTCTGCGTCAAATTTAGGGTTTAGGGTCCAAATTAGGGTTTAGGGTTTGAATTAGGTTGAGTTTAAAATAGGGTTTTGTGTCAAAAATAGGGTTACAATTAGGGTTTTGGGTTAAAATTAGGGTTATGGGAAAAATTAGGGTTCTTGGTCAAATTTAAGGTTTAAGATCAAAATTAGGGTTTAGGGTTTGAATTAGGTTTTTGAGTTTAAAAATAGGGTTTTGGGTCAAAATTGGGTTAATATTAGGGTTTTGGGTCAAATTTCGGGCTCTGGGTTAAAATTAAGGTTTTGGGTCAAAATTAGGGTTTTTGGTACAAATTAGGGTTTAGGGTTTGAATTAGGGTTTTGAGTTAAAGATATGTTTTTGGGTCAAAAATAGTGTTAGAATTAGGGTTTTGGGTTAAAATTAGGGTTATGTGTCCAAATTAGGGCTTCGGGTTAGAATTTGGGATAGAATTAGGATTTTGGGTAAAATTAGGGTTTCAGGTCTAAATTAGGGTTCTGGGTCAAAATTTGGGTTTAGGGTTTGAATTAGGGTTAGAATTAGGCTTTTGGGTAAAATTAGGGTTTCGGGTCAAAATTAGGGTTCTGGGTCAAATTTAGGGTTTAGGGTTTGAATTAGGTTTTGAGTTTAAAATTGGGTTTTGGGTCAAAAATAGGGTTAGAATTAGGGTTTTGGGTTAAAATTAGGGTTTTGGGAAAAATTAGGGTTCTAGGTCAAATTTAAGGTTTAGGATCAAAATTAGGGTTTTGGGTTGGAATTAGGGTTTTGTGTTTAAAATAGGGTTTTTGGTCAAAATAGGGTTAGAATTAGGTTTTTAGGTCCAAATTTGGGTTTTGTGTTAAAATTAGGGTTTAGGGTTTGAATTTTGGTTTTGAGTTAAAATAGGGTTATGGGTCAAAAATAAGTTTAGAATTAGGGTTTTGGGTTAAAATTAGGGTTTCGAGTTAAAATTAGGTTTTTGGGTCAAATTTTGGGTTTATGGTCAAAGTTAGGGTTTAGGGTTTGAAATAGGGTTTTGGGTTTAAAATAGGGTTTTGGGTCAAAAATAGGGTTAGTATTAGGGTTTTGGGTCAAAATTAGGGCTCTGGGTTAAAATTAAGGTTTTGGGTCAAAATTAGGGTTTTTGGTATAAATTAGGTATTTGGGTTAGAATTAGGGTTTTGAGTTAAAGATATGTTTTTGGGGCAAAAATTGGGTTAGAATTAAGGTTTTGTGTTAAAATTAGGGTTGTGTCAAAATTAGGGCATAGGGTTAGAATTTGGGTTAGAATTAGGATTTTGGGTAAAATTAGGGTCTTGGGTCAAAATTAGGGTTCGGGGTCAAATTTAGGGTTTAGGGTCAAAATTAGGGTTTAGGGTTGGTAAGATGGTAAGTTGCAATTGATGTCTGGCCCAATAAATCTTCAAATGCCTAGCAATGTTCTTTATGTGGATGATATTTTAATTTTCTGCAGAGCTTCAAAAACTAGCCTAAGCAATCAGTTGTCCCTTTTTAAGGAGTATGAGCAGGTTTCTGGTCTGGATGTTAGTGCTGAAAAGTCCAAGTTCTACACCCGGTGCTTCTCTGGCTCAATAAGGGTTGTTCTTTCTCAGATCCTTGGATTCTATCATGGTGCCCTCCCCTTCACTTATCTGGGAGTCCATATCTTCAAAGGTAGGCCTAAAAGGCTGCATCTTGCCCCTATTGCAGATAAAATCAAGTGCAAGTTAGCTACTTGGAAGGGATCCCTTCTCTCTATCATGGGAAGAGTTCAACTGGTAAGATCCATTTCTCTTGGTATGCTAGTCTATAGCTTCCATCTTTATGCTTGGCCTGTTAGCTTATTGAATTCTATTGACAAGTGGTTGATAAACTTTGTTTGGGTTGGGGATGTTAACGTCAAAAAGATTGTTACTATTTCTTGGAATAAGGTTTGCAAACATTACATTGAGGGAGGTATAGGCATTAGACCCATTAGAGCTATTAACAGGGCAGGTTTATTAAAGCTGAGCTGGGATTTTGTTTCATCAAAGAATGAATGGTCTACTCTACTTAAAGCGAGAACCATTAGGCATAACAAAGCAATCAGCCACCACATTTCCTCTTCTCTTTGGCCCGGAATTAAATGCTACTTGGATGAGGTACTGAAGAATGCCTCTTGGAATCTGGGGGATGGTCGGAACATCAACTTTTGGGTTGATAAATGGCTGCCACACCTGTCTCAGAGTACCTAAATATCCCTCATGATGTGCGTGTTGTCTGTCAGCTAAAGTCTCAGATTTCATCATTGATGGTAACTGGTGTGTCCCTAGTGCTCTTCTCCTTAAATCCCCTGATCTCAAAGAGGCCATTTATAGCACTGTTATTCCTTTTTCCCCGGTTAATGATCATCTGGTGTGGTCTAGCACACCTTCGGGTTGCCTTAGTTTCAAGGAAGCTTTCACCTTCCATAATCCTACTGGCCAGGCTCTTCCTTGGACAAAGTTAATTTGGAACCGGTATGTTCCTCCCTCAAAATCTTTTATTCTTTGGAGAATCATGAATAATAAAATGCCCACTGATGAAAATCTGCGAGGCAGGGGTTGCATTGTGGTCTCTATGTGTAGCCTTTGTGAGCAGGCTTTTGAAACTACAAAGCATATATTCTTAGAGTGCCAATTTGCCAAGTCTCTTTGGCGCTGGTTCATGAACAATCTGAATTGCTCTATTGACTGCTCTTCTTTTGATGCGGTACTCTGTATCTGCAGCAGAAGCTGGAGCTCGCAGGTTCAGGATATGATTATTGCAGGCATCCTTAACATTGTTTATGTCGTGTGGCATTGCAGAAATAGAGCCAGGTTTGATAACAAGTTTATCTCACCACTTGACTTTGGCCTTAATTCACTCGGGTGTTGCTCTGTCCTGGCGAGATAGCAGGGGAACGATGTCTAACTCCATATCTGAGTTCACCTTCTTAAAAAGCTTCAATGTGCAATGTCACCCGGTCACTGTCCCCCAGATAAAAGAGGTTAATTGGCATCCTCCATTAAGAAACATGGTGAAATGTAACTCCGATGGCAGCGCTGGGTCCTCACTGCCCAAAAATGTGGTGGTGGTCTGTTTAGAGATTTTAACTCGGATTTCTTGGGCGGTTTTGCAGTCAACCTTGGCTCTCAATCATCTCTGCTCGCTGAATTACATGGTGACATATTTTGTATTGAGCTTGCTTTCCAGAAGGGTTGGCATTATCTCTGGTTGGAGACTGACTCTCAAGTTGTAGTGGCAGCTTTTGATAACATCAACATTGTCCCTTGGAGGATTAGAACTAGATGGAGCAACTGTGTCTTTCTCACAAAGCAAATGCAATTCATAGTCTCCCATATTTACAGAGAAGGTAATCATTGTGCTGACAAGCTAGCTAGCTATGGTTGTAGTGTTTATGCCCGCTTTGGTGGGATGTTATTCCTGATTTTATTAAGGAAGAGTTTTTCAGGAATAGGTTTGGTTTACCTAATTATAGGTTTCAGTAATTCCTCATGGGTTTGGTTCATGTCCCCCCATGTTTGCTAGTACTCCTTTCTTTAATAATATTAAGGTGTGCTACAGATGATTGGTAGAGTTTGGGGTGCCAACCTAGTTGGGATGTCTTGCTCTATTGTGATGCCTCTGCATGCCTTTCTGATTAAAAAAAATATATGGTTTTGAGTTTAAAATAGGGTTTTGGGTCAAAAATAGTGTTAGATTAGGGTTTTTGGTCAAAATTAGGGCTTTGTGTTAAAATTAGGGTTTTGGGTCAAACATAGGGTTTAGGGTTTAAATTAAGTTTTTGAGTTAAAAATAGGTTTTTGAGTCAGAAATAGGGTTAGAATTAGGGTTTTGGGTTAAAATTATGGTTTCGGGTCAAATTTTGGGTTTAGGGTCAAAATTAGTGTTTAGGGTTTGAATTACAGTTTTGATTTAAAAATAGGATTTTGGGTCAAAAATAGGGTTAGAATTAGGGTTTTGGGTCAAAATTAGGGCTTTGGGTTAAATTTTGGGTTGTGGTTTAAAATTGTGGTTTCGGGTCAAAATTAGGGTTTAGGTCAAATTTGGGCTTTCGGATCAAAATTAGGGTTTATGGTTTGAAATAGGGTTTTGAGTCCAAAATAGGGTTAGAATTAGGGTTTTGGGTCAAAATTTGGGTTTTGGGTCCAAATTAGGGTTTAGGGTTTGAAATTGGGTTTTGGGTTAAAACTAGGGTTTCGGATCAAAATTAGGGTTCTGGGTCAAATTAGGGTTTAGTTTCAAAATTAGGGTTTGAATTAGGGCTTTGTGTTAAAAAATAGGGTTTTGGATGAAAAATAAGGTTAGAATTAGGGTTTTGGGTTAAAATTTAGGGTTTCGGGTCAAAATTAGGGTTGTGGGTCAAAATTAGGGTTTAGGGTTTGAATTAGTTAGAATTAGGCTTTTGAGTAAAATTAGGGTTTCGGGACAAAATTACGATTCTGGGTCAAATTTAGGGTCCAAATTAGGGTTTAGGTTTTGAATTAGGTTGAGTTTAAAATAGGGTTTTGGGTTAAAAATAGGGTTAGAATTAGGGTTTTGATATAAAATTAGGGTTCTAGATCAAATTTAGGGTTTATGATCAAAATTAGGGTTTAGGGCTTGAATTAGGGTTTTCAGTTTAAAATAGGGTTTTGGGTCAAAAATAAGGTTAGAATTAGGGTTTGGGGTTAAATTTTCGGTATTGGGTCCAAATTAGGGTTTTGGGTCAAAATTAGAGTCTAGGGTTTGAATTAAGGTTTTGAGTTAAAAATAGGGTTTGGGTCAAAATTAGGGCTCTGGGTTAAAATTAGGGTTTTGTGTCAAAATTAAGGTTTTTGTTACAAATTAGGGTTTAGGGTTTGAATTAGGGTTTTGAGTTAAAAATATTTTTTAGTGTCAAAAATAGGGTTAGAATTAGGGTTTTTGGTTAAAATTAGGGTTCTGGGTCATAATTAGGGCTTAGGGTTAGAATTTGGGTTAGAATTGGGTTTTTGGGTAAAATTAGGGTTTCGGGTCCTAATTAGGGTTCGGGGTCAAATTTAGGGTTTAGGGTCAAAAATAGGGTTAGAAATAGGGTTTTATGTCAAAATTAGGGATTTGGGTTAAAATTAGCGTTTCTGGTCAAATTTTGGGTTTAGGGTCAAAATTAGGGTTTAGGGTTTGAATTAGGGTTTGTAGTTAAAAATAGGTTTTTGGGTCAGAAATAGTGTTAGAATTAGGGTTTGGGGTTAAAATTAGGGTTTCGGGTCAAATTTTGGGTTTAGGGTCAAAATTAGGGTTTAGGTTTTGAATTAGGGTTTTGAGTTAATAATAGGATTTTGGGTCAAAAATAGGGTTAGAATTAGGGTTTTGGGTCAAAATTAGGGCTTTGGGTTAAATTTAGGGTTTTGGGTTAAAATTAGGGTTTTGGTTAAAAATTACGGGTCGGGGTCAAAATTAGGGTGATGGGTCAATTTTTGTGTTTCAAATCAAAATTAGGGTTTAGTGTTTGAAATAGGGCTTTGAGTTTAAAATAGGGTTTTGGGTCAAAATTAGGGCTTTGGGTTAAAATTAGTGTTTTCGGTCAAAATTTGGATTTTGGGTCCAAATTAGGGTTTTGGGGTTTAGGGTTTGAATTTGGGTTTTGGGTTAAAACTAGGGTTTCGGATCAAAATTAGGGTTCTTGGTCAAATTTAGGGATTAATTTCAAAATTAGGGTTTGAATTAGGGCTTTGTGTTAAAAATAGGGTTTTGGGTCAAAAATTAGGTTAGAATTAGGGTTTTGGTTTAAAATTTTGGGTTTCGGGTAAAAATTAGTGTTCTGGGTCAAAATTAGGGTTTAGGGTCCAAATTAGGTTTAGAATTAGGGTTTTGGGTCAAAATTAGGGTTTTGGGAAAAATAAGGGTTCTGGGTCAAATATAGGGTTTAGGATCTAAATTAGGGTTTAGGGTTTAAATTAGGGTTTTGTGTTTAAAAGAGGGTTTTGGGTCAAAATAGGATTAGAATTAGGGTTTTGGGTCCAAATTTGGTTTTTGGGTCAAAATTAGGGTTTAGGGTTTGAATTAAGGTTTTGAGTTAAAAATAGGGTTTTCGGACAAAAATAAGTTTAGAATTACGGTTTGGGGTTAAAATTTGTGTAATGGGTCCAAATTAGGGTTTTGGATCAAAATTAGGGCTTTGGGTTAAAATTAGGGTTATGGGTTAAAATTAGGATTTTGGTTTAAAATTAGGGATTCGGGTCAAAATTAGGGTTCAGGGTCAAATTTAGATTTTAGGATCAAAATTAGGATTTAGGGTTTGAAATAGGGTTTTGAGTTTAAAATAAGTTTTTGAGTCAAAAATAGGGTTAGAGTTAGGGTTTTGGATCAAAATTAAGGCTTTGGGTTAAAATTAGGGTTTAGGATCAAAATTAGGGTTTAGGGTTTGAAATAGGGTTTTGAGTTTAAAATAGGGTTTTGGGTAAAAAAATAGGGTTAGAATTAGGGTTTTTGGTCAAAATTAGGGCTTTGGGTTAAAATTAGGGTTTTGGGTTATAATTAGGGTTTTGGGTCCAAATTAGGGTTTTGGGTCAAAATTAGAGTTTAGGGTTTGAATTAGGGTTTTGAGTTAAAAATAGTGTTTTGGGTCAAAATTAGGGTTATAATTAGGGTTTTGGGTTAAATTTAGGCTTTTGGGTCAAAATTAGGGCTTTGGGTTAAAATTAGTGTTTTGGGTTAAAATTAGGGTTTTGGTTTAAAATTAGGGATTCGGGTCAAAATTACAGTTATAGTTAGGGTTTTGGGTCAAAACTGTGGATTTGGATGAAAATTAGAGTTTGGGGTCAAATTGTAGGTTTTGGATCCAAATTAGGGTTATGGGTCAAAATTAGGGCTTAGCGTTTTAATTAGGGTTTTGAGTTAAAAATAGGGTTTTGGGTCAAAAATAGGGTTAGAATTAGGGTTTTGGGTTAAAATTTGGGTTTTGAGTTAAAATTAGGGTTTTGGTCAAAAATAAAGTTAGAATTAGGGTTTGGGGTTAAAATTTGGGTATCGGGTCCAAATTTGGGTTTTGGGTCAAAATTAGAGTTTAGCGTTTGAATTAAGGTTTTTAGTTAAAAATTTGGTTTTGGGTCAAAAATAGGGTTAGAATTAGGGTTTTGGTTTAAAATTAGGGTTTCGAGTCAAAATTAGGGTTCTGGGTTAGATTTAGGGTTTAAGGTTTGTAATAGGGTTTTGAGTTTAAAATAGGGTTTTGGGTCAAAAAAAAGGGTTAGAATTAGGGTTTTGCATTAAATTTAGGGTTACGGGTCAAAATTAGGTTTCTGGGTCAAATTTTGGGTTTAGGGTCAAAATTAGGGTTTACGATTTGAATTAGGGTTTTGAGTTAAAAATAGGGTTTTGGGTCAAAATAGGGTTAGAATTAGGGTTTTGGGTTAAAATTAGAGTTTTGGGTCAAAATTAGAGTTTAGGGGTTGAATTAAGGTTTGGAGTTAAAAATAGGGTTTTGGGTCAAAAATAGGGTTAGAATTAGGGTTTTGGTTTAAAATTAGGGTTTCGGGTCAAAATTAGGGTTCGGGGTCAGATTTAGGGTTTGAAATAGGGTTTTGAGTTTAAAATAGGGTTTTGGGTCAAAATAAGGTAATAATTAGGGTTTTGCATTAAAATTGGGGTTACGGGTCAAAATTAGGTTTTTGGGTCAAATTTTGGGTTTAGGGTCAAAATTAGGGTTTTGAGTGAAAAATAGGGTTAAAATTAGGGTTTTGGGTCAAAACTTGGGTTTTGGGTCCAAATTTGGGTTTTGTGTCAAAATTAGGGTTTAGGGTTTGAATTTTGGTTTTGGGTTAAAAATAGGGTTTTGGGTAAAAAATTTGCTTAGAATTAGGGTTTTTGGTCAAAATTAGGGTTTTGGGTCAAAATTAGGGTTTTGGTACAAATTAGGGTTTAGGGTTTGAATTAGGGTTTTGAGTCAAATTAGGATTTCGGGTCAAAATTAGGGTTTAGGGTTTGAAATAGGGTTAGAATTAGGGTTTTAGGTCAAAATTAGGGCTTTGGGTTAAAATTAGGGTTTTGGGTCAAACATAGGGTTTAGGGTTTGAATTAAGGTTTTGTGTTAAAAATAGGGGTTTGGGTCAAAATAAGGTTAGAATTACGGTTTTGGGTTTAAATTAGGGTTTTGAGTCAAAATTAGGTTTTTGGCTCAAATTTTGGGTTTATGGTCCAAGTTAGGGTTTAGGGTTTGAAATAGGGTTTTGAGTTTGAAATAGGGTTTTGGGTCAAAAATATGGTTAGAATTAGGGTTTTGGGTCAAAATTAGGGCTTTGGGTTAAAATTGTGGTTTTGGTTTAAAATTAGGGTTTTCGGTCAAAATTAGGGTTCTGGGTCAAAATTAGGGTTTAGGGTTAGAATTAGGGTTAGAATTAGGCTTTTGGGTAAAATTAGGGTTTCGGGTCAAAATTAGGGTTCTGGGTCAAATTTAGGGTTTAGGGTTCAAATTAGGGTTTAGGGTTTGAATTAGGTTTTGAGATTAAAATAGGGTTTTGGGTCAAAAATAGTTTTAAAATTAGGGTTTTGGGTTAAAATTTAGGGTTTCGGGTCAAAATTAGGGTTATGGGTCAAAATTAGGGTTTAGGGTTTGAATTAGGGTTAGAATTAGGCTTTTGGGTAAAATTAGGATTTCTGGTCAAAATTAGGGTTCTGGGTCAAATTTAGGGTTTAGGGTCCAAAAGAGGGTTTAGAGTTTGAAATAGGTTTTGAGTTTAAAATAAGGTTTTGTGTCAAAAATAGGGTTTTTGTTAAGCAGAAAGGCATGTAGAGGCATCACAATAGAGCAAGACATTCCAAATAGGTTGGCACCCCAAACTCTACCAATCATTTGCAGCACACCTTAATATTATTAAAGAAAAAGAAAGGAGTACAAGCAAACATGGGGGGACATGAACCAAACCCAGGAGGAATTACTGAAACCTATAATTTGGTAAACCAAACCTATTCCTGAAAAACTCTTCCTTAATAAAATCAGGAATAACATCCCACCTAACAGAGCCAGAAACACTATAACCATAGCTAGCTAGCTTGTCAGCACAATGATTACCTGCTCTGTAAATATGGGAGACTATGAATTGCATTTGCTTTGTGAGAAAGACACAACTGCTCCATCTAGAATTAGGGTTTTGGGTTAAAATTTGGGTTATGGGAAAAATTAGGGTTCTGGGTCAAATTTAAGGTTTTGGATGAAAATGAGGGTTTAGGGTTTGAATTAGGGTTTTGAGTTTAAAATAGGGTTTTGGGTCAAAATAGGGTTAGAATTTGGGTTTTGGGTCAAAATTAGGGCATTGGGTTACAAATAGGGTTTTGGGTTAAAATTAGTGTTTAGGATCAAAATTAGGGTTTAGGGTTTGAATTAGGGTTTTGAGCTTAAAATAGGGTTTTGGGTCAAAAATAAGGTTAGAATTAGGGTTTGGGTTAAAATTAGAGTTGTGTCAAAATTAGGGCTTAGGGTTAGAATTTGGGTTAGAATTAGGATTTTGGGAAAAATTAGGGTTTCGGGTCAAAATTAGTTTTCGGGGTCAAATTTAGGGTTTAAGGTCAAAATTAGGGTTTAGGGTTTGTAATATGGTTTTGAGTTTAAAATAGGGTTTTGGGTCAAAAATAGTGTTAGAATTAGGGTTTTTGGTCAAAATTAGGGCTTTGTGTTAAAATTAGGGTTTTGGGTCAAAAATAGGGTTTAGGGTTTGAATTAGGTTTGAGTTAAAAAAAGGTTTTTGGGTCAGAAATAGGGTTAGAATTAGGGTTTTGGGTTGAAATTAGGGTTTATGGTCAAATTTTTGGTTTAGGGTCAAAATTAGGGTTTAGGGTTTGAATTAGGGTTTTGAGTTAAAAATAGGATTTTGGGTCAAAAATAGGGTTAGAATTAGGGTTTTGGGTCAAAATTAAAATTTGGGTTAAAATTTGGGGTGTGGTTTAAAATTATTGTTTCGGGTCAAAATTAGGTTTTTGGGACAAATTTTGGGTTTAGGGTCAAAATTAGGGTTTAGGGTTTGAATTAGGGATTTGAGTTAAAAATAGGGTTTTTGGTCAAAATAAGGTTAGAATTAGGGTTTGGGGTCAAAATTAGAGTTTTCGGTCAAAATTAGAGTTTAGGGTTTGGATTAAGGTTTTGAGTTAAAAATAGGGTTTTGGGTCAAAAATAGGGTTAGAATTAGGGATTTGGTTTAAAATTAGGGTTTCGGGTCAAAATTAGGGTTCTGTGGTAAGATTTTGGGTTTAGGGTTTGAAATAGGGTTTTGAGTTTAAAATAGGGTTTTGGGTCAAAAATAGGGTAAGAATTAGGGTTTTGCATTAAAATTAGGGTTACGGGTCAAAATTAGGTTTTTGGGTCAAATTTTGGGTTTAGGGTCAAAATTAGGGTTTAGGGTTTGAATTAGCGTTTTGAGTTAAAAATAGGGTTAGAATTAGTTTTGGGTCTAAATTTGGGTTTTGGGTCAAAATTAGGGTCTAGGGTTTGAATTAAGGTTTTGAGTAAAAAATAGGGTTTTGGGGCAAAAATATGGTTAGAATTAGGGTTTTTGGCCAAAATTAGGGTCTTGGGTCAAAATTAGGGTTTTTGGTACAAATTTGGGTTTAGGGTTTGAATTAGGGTTTTGAATTTAAAATAGGTTTTTGGGTCAAAAATAGGGTTTGAATTAGGGTTTTGGGTTATTATTAGGGTTCTGGGTCAAAATTAGGGCTTAGGGTTAGAATTCGAGTCAAAATTAGGTTTTTGGGTCAAATTTTGGGTTTATGGTCAAAGTTAGGGGTTAGGGTTTGAAATAGGGTTTTGATTTTAAAATAGGGTTTTGGGTCAAAAATAGGGTTAGAATTAGTGTTTTGGGTCAAAATTAGGGCTTTGGGTTAAAATTAGGGTTTTGGTTAAAAATTAGGGTTTCGGGTCAAAATTAGGGTTCTGGGTCAAAATTAGGGTTTTGGGTTTGAATTAGGGTTAGAATATGGCTTTTGGGTATTATTAGGGTTTTGGGTCCAAATTAGGGTTCTGGGTCAAATTTAGGGTTATGGGTCCAAATTAGGGTTTAGGGTTTGAATTAGGTTTTGAGTTTAAAATAGGGTTTTGGGTCAAAAATAGCGTTAAAATTAGGGTTTGGGTTAAAATTTAGGGTTTCGGGTCAAAATTAGGGTTCTTTGTCAAAATTAGGGTTTAGGGTTTGAATTAGGGTAAGAATTAGGCTTTTGGGTAAATTAGGGTTTCGGGTTAAAATTAGGGTTCTGGGTCAAATTTAGGGTTTAGGGTCCAAATTAGGGTTTATGGTTTGAATTAGGTTTTGAGTTTAAAATAGGGTTTTGGGTCAAAAATAGGGTTAGAATTAGGGTTTTGGGTTAAAATTAGGGTTATGGAAAAAATTAGGGTTCTCGGTCAAATTTAAGGTTTAGGATCAAAATTAGGGTTTAGGGTTTGAATTAGGGTTTTGTGTTTAAAATAGGTTTTGGGTTCAAATTAGGGCTTTGGGTTACAATTAGGGTTTTTGGTTAAAATTAGTGTTTAGGATCAAAATTAGGGTTTAAGGTTTGAATTAGGGTTTTGAGTTTAAAATAGGGTTTTGGGTCAAAATAGCGTTAAAATTAGGGGTTTGGGTTAAAATTTAGGATTTCGGGTCAAAATTAGGGTTCTGGGTTTGAATTAGGTTTTGAGTTTAAAATAGGGTCAGAATTAGGGTTTTGGGATAAAATAGGGGTCTGGGTGAAATTTAAGGTTTAGGATCAAAATTAGGGTCTAGGGTTTTGAGTTTAAAATAGGGTTTTGGGTCAAAATAGGGTTAGAACTTGGGTTTTGGGTCCAAATTTGTGTTTTGGGTCAAAATTAGGGTTTAGGGTTTGAATTAAGGTTTTGAGTTAAAAATAGGGTTTTAGGGTGTTGGTTTAAAATTGGGTTTGGTCAAAATTAGGGTTCGTGATTTAGGGTTTAGGGTTTGAAATAGGGTTTTGAGTTAAAAATAGGGTTCAAAATAGGGTAAGAATTAGGGTTTTGCATTAAAATTAGGGTTACGGGTCAAAATTAGGTTTTGGGGTCAAATTTTGGATTTAGGGTCAAAATTAGGGTTTACGGTTTAAATTAGGGTTTAGAGTTAAAAATAGGGTTAGAATTAGGGTTTTGGGTCAAAACTTGGGTTTTGAGTCAAATTAGGGTTTCTAGTCAAAATTTGGGTTTAGGGTTTGAAATAGGGTTAGAATTAGGGTTTTAGGTCAAAATTAGGGATTTGGGTTAAAATTAGGGTTTTGGGTCAAACATAGGGTTTAGGGTTTGAATTAAGGTTTTGAGTTAAAAATAGGGTTTTGGGTCAAAAATATGGTTAGAATTACGGTTTTTGTGTTAAAATTAGGGTTTCGAGTCAAAATAAGGTCTTTGGCTCAAATTTTGGGTTTATGGTCAAAGTTAGGGTTTAGGGTTTGAAATTAGGGTATTGGGTCAAAATTAGGGCTTTGAGTTAAAATTATGGTTTTGGGTTAAAATTTAGGGTTTCGGGTCAAAATTAGGGTTCTGGGTCAAAATTAGGGTTTAGGGTTTGAATTAGGGTTAGAATTAGGCTTTTGGGTAAAATTAGGGTTTCGAGTCAAAATTAGGGTTCTGGGTCAAATTTAGGGTTAGGGTCCAAATTAGGGTTTAGGGTTTGAACTTGGTTTTGAGTTTAAAATAGGGTTTTGGGTCAAAATAGTGTTAGATGGGTTTTTGTTAAATTAGGTTTGGAAATTGGGTTGGGTAATTTGTGTGGATAAATTAGGGTTTGGGTTTGTTTGGTTTTTTTTATGTTTTGGGTCAAAATTAGGGCTTTGGGTTACAATTAGGGTTTTGGGTTAAAATTAGTGTTTTGGATCAAAATTAGGGTTTAGGGTTTGAATTAGGGTTTTGAGTTTAAAATAGGGTTTTGGGTCCAAAATAGCGTTAAGATTAGGGTTTTGGGTTAAAGTTTAGGGTTCTGGGTCAAAATTAGGGTTTAGGGTTTGAATTAGGGTTAGAATTAGGCTTTTGGGTAAAATTAGGGTTTCGGGTCAAAATTAGGGTTCTGGGTCAAATTTAGGGGTTCAGGCTCCAAATTAGGGTTTAGGGTTTGAATTAGGTTTTGAGTTTAAAATAGGGCTTTGGGTCAAAAATAGGGCGAGAATTAGGGTTTTGGGTTAAAATTAGGGTTTTGGGAAAAATTAGGGTTCTGGGTCAAATTTAATGTTTAGGATCAAAATTAGGGTTTAGGGTTTGAATTAGGGTTTTGAGTTAAAAGTTGTGTTTTGGATCAAAATAGGGATAGAATTAGGGTTTTGGGTCAAAATTAGGGCTTTGGATTACAATTAGGGTTTTGGATTACAATTAGGGTTTTGCATTAAAATTAGGGTTACGGGTCAAAACTTGGGTTTTGGGTCAAATTAGGGTTTCTGGTCAAAATTTGGGTTTAGGGTTTAAATTAGGGTTTTGAGTTAAAAATAGGGTTAGAATTAGGGTTTTAGGTCAAAATTAGGTTGGGTGGTAAATTAGGTTTTTGGGTCAAACATAGGGTTTAGGGTTTGAATTAAGGTTTTGAGTTAAAAATAGGGTTTTGGGTCAAAAATATGGTTAGAATTACGGTTTTTGGGTTAAAATTAGGGTTTCGAGTCAAAATAAGGTCTTTGGCTCAAATTTTGGGTTTATGGTCAAAGTTAGGGTTTAGGGTTTGAAATTAGGGTTTTGGGTCAAAATTAGGGCTTTGGGTTAAAAATATGGTTTTGGGTTAAAATTTAGGGTTTCGGGTCAAAATTAGGGTTCTGGGTCAAAATTAGGGTTTAGGGTTTGAATTAGGGTTTGAATTGGGCTTTTGGGTAAAATTTGGGTTTCGTGTCAAAATTAGGGTTCTGGGTCAAATTTAGGGTTTAGGGTCCAAATTAGGGTTTAGGGTTTGAACTTGGTTTTGAGTTTAAAATAGGGTTTTGGGTCAAAAATAGTGTTAGAATTAGGGTTTTGTGTTAAAATTAGGGTTATGGAAAAAATTAGGGTTCTGGGTCAAATTTAAAGTGTAGGATCAAATTAGGGTTTAGGGTTTGAATTATGGATTTGTGTTTAAAATAGGGTTTTGGGTCAAAATTAGGGCTTTGGGTTACAATTAGGGTTTTGGGTTAAAATAAGTGTTTTGGATCAAAATTAGGGTTTAGGGTTTGAATTAGGGTTTTGAGTTTAAAATAGGGTTTTGGGTCCAAAATAGCGTTAAGATTAGGGTTTTGGGTTAAAGTTTAGGGTTCTGGGTCAAAATTAGGGTTTAGGGTTTGAATTAGGGTTAGAATTAGGCTTTTGGGTAAAAGTAGGGTTTCGGGTCAAAATTAGGGTTCTGGGTCAAATTTAGGGTTTAGGGTCCAAATTAGGGTTTAGGGTTTGAATTAAGTTTTGAGTTTAAAATAGGGTTAGAATTAGGGTTTTGGGTTAAAATTAGGTTTTGGGAAAAATAGGGTTGGGTCAAATTTAAGGTTTAGGATCAAAATTAGGGGTTATGGTTTTGAGTTTAATATACGGTTTTGGGTCAAAATAGGGTTAGAACTTGGGTTTTGGATCAAAATTAGGGTTTAGGGTTAAAATTATGGTTTAGGCTTTGAAATAAGGTTTTGAGTTAAAAATAGGGTTTTGGGTTTGAAATAGGGTTTTGAGTTTAAAATAGGGTTTTGGGTCAAAAATAAGGTTAGAATTGGGGTTTTGGGTTAAAATTAGGGTTTTGGGTCAAAATTAGGGTTCTGGGTTTGAATTAGGGTTAGAATTAGGCTTTTGGGTAAAATTAGGGTTTTGGGTGGTTCAAAAGGGTTCTGGTCAAATTTAAGGTTTAGGATCAAAATTAGGGTTTTGAGTTTAAAATAGGGTTTTGGGTCAAAATAGGGTTAGAATTAGGGTTTTGGGTCAATA
The DNA here is from genome assembly GCA_030762895.1 of Sophora flavescens. NCBI lineage: Eukaryota > Viridiplantae > Streptophyta > Magnoliopsida > Fabales > Fabaceae > Sophora > Sophora flavescens. The sequence continues at coordinate 13,721,077 of JAUPTC010000010.1, read as the reverse complement.
TTGGGTTTTGGGTCCAAATTGGTTTTGGGTCAAAATTAGGGTTTAGGGTTTGAGTTAAGGTTTCCGTTAAAATAGGGTTTTGGGTCAAAAATAAGGTTAGAATTAGGGTTTTTGGGTTAAAGTTTGGGTTTGAGTTAAAATTAGGTTTTGGGTCAAATTTTGGGTATTAGGGTTTTGGTTAAAATTAGGGTTTAGGATCAAAATTAGGGTTTAGGGTTTGAATTAGGGATTTGTGTTTAAAATAGGGTTTTGGGTTAAAATTAGGGTTTTGGGTTAAAATTAGGTTTTGGATTAAAATTAGGGTTTAGGGTTTGAATTAGGGTTTTGAGTTTAAAATAGTGTTTTGGGTCAAAAATAGCGTTAGAATTAGGGTTTTGGGCTAAAGGTTTAAATTAGGGTTCTAGGTCAAAATTAGGGTTTAGGGTTTGAATTAGGGTTAGAATTAGGCTTTTGGGTAAAATTAGGGTTTTGGGGCAAAATTAGGGTTCTGGGTCAAATTTAGGGTTTAGGGTCCAAATTAGGGTTTAGGGTTTTAATTAAGTTTTGAGTTTAAAATAGGGTTAGAATTAGGGTTTTGGGTTAAAATTAGGGTTTTGGGAAAAAATAGGGTTCTGGTCAAATTTAAGGTTTAGGATCAAAATTAGGGTTTATGGTTTTGAGTTTAATATACGGTTTTGGGTCAAAATAGGGTTAGAACTTGGGTTTTGGGTCCAAATTTGGGTTTTGGGTCAAAATAAGGGTTTAGGGTTTGAAATAAGGTTATGAGTTAAAAATAGGGTTTTGGGTTTGAAATAGCGTTTTGAGTTTAAAATAGGGTTTTGGTATAAAATAGGGTTATAATTAGGGTTTTGGGTCAAAATTAGGGTTTTGGGTCAAAATTAGGGTTTAGGGTTTGAATTAGGGTTAGAATTAGGCTTTTGGGTAAAATTAGGGTTTGGGTCAGAATTAGGGTTTAGGGTCAAATTTAAGGTTTAGGATCAAAATTAGGGTTTTGAGTTTAAAATAGGGTTTTGGGTCAAAATAGGGTTAGAATTAGGGTTTTGGGTCAATATTGGGTTTTGGGTCCAAAGGTTTTGGGTCAAAATTAGGGTTTAGGATTTGAGTTAAGGTTTCGATTAAAATAGGGTTTTGGGTCAAAAATAAGGTTAGAATTAGGGTTTTGGGTTAAAGTTTGGGTTTGGGGTAAAATTAGGTTGGGTCAAATTTTGGGTATACGGTCAAAGTTAAGGTTTAGGTACAAATTAGGGTTTAGGGTTTGAATTAGGGGTTTGTGTTTAAAATAGGGTTTTGGGTTAAAATTATGGTTTTGGGTTATAATTATTGTTTTGGATAAAAATTAGGGTTTAGGGTTTGAATTAGGGTTTGAGTTTAAAATAGTGTTTTGGGTCAAAAATAGGTAGGGTTTGGTAAAATTAGGGTTTGGGTTAAAATTAGGGTTTGGTCAAAATTAGGGTTTAGGGTTTGAATTAGGGTTAGAATTAGGCTTTTGTGTAAAATTAGGGTTTCAAAATTAGGGTTTTGGGTCAAATTTAGGGTTTAGGGTCCAAATTAGGGTTTAGGGTTTGAAATATGGTTTTGAGTTTAAAATACGGTTTAGGAAATTAGGTTTTGGGTTAAAATTAGGGTTTTGGGAAAATTAGGGTTTTGGGTCAAATTTAGGTTTAGGATCAAAATTAGGGTTTATGGTTTTGAGTTAATATAAGGTTTTGGGTAAAATTAGGGTTTTTGAAAATTAGGTTTTGGGTCAAAATTTGGGTTTTGGGTCAAAATTAGGGTTTAGGGTTTGAAATAAGGTTTGGTTAAAATAGGGTTTTGGGTTTGAAATAGGTTTTGAGTTTAAAATAGGGTTTTGGTATAAAATAGGGTTAGTATTAGGGTTTTGGGTTAAAATTAGGGTTTGGGTCAAAATTAGGTTGGTTTGATTGTTGTTTGTAAATTAGGGTTTGGTCAAAATTTGGGTTTTGGGTCAAATTTTGGTTTAGGATCAAAATTAGGGTTTTGAGTTTGAAATAGGGTTTTGGTTAAATAGGGTTAGAATTATGGTTTTGGGTTAAAATTGGGTTTTGGGTCAAAATTGGTTTTGGGTCAAAATTAGGGTTTAGGGTTTGAATTGGTTTGAGTTTAAAATAGGGTTTTGGGTCAAAAATATGGTTAGAATTAGGGTTTTTGGGTAAAGTTTGGGTTTGGGTAAAATTAGGTTTTGGGTCAAATTTTGGGTTAGGTCAAATTAGGTTTAGGATCAAAATTAGGGTTTAGGGTTTGAATTAGGGATTTGTGTTTAAAATAGGGTTTTGGGTTAAAATTAGGGTTTTGGGTTAAAATTAGTGTTTTGGATCAAAATTAGGGTTTAGGGTTTGAATTAGGGTTTGAGTTTAAAATAGGTTTTGGGTCAAAAATAGCGTTAAGATTAGGGTTTGGGTTAAATTGGGTTTGGTTTAGGGTTCTAGGTCAAAATTAGGGTTTAGGGTTTGAATTAGGGTTAGAATTAGGCTTTTGGGTAAAAGTAGGGTTTCGGGTCAAAATTAGGGTTCTGGGTCAAATTTAGGGTTTAGGGTCCAAATTAGGGTTTAGGGTTTTAATTAAGTTTTGAGTTTAAAATAGGGTTAGAATTAGGGTTTTGGGTTAAAATTAGGGTTTTGGGAAAAAATAGGGTTCTGGGTCAAATTTAAGGTTTAGGATCAAAATTAGGGTTTAGGGTTTTGAGTTTAATATACGGTTTTGGGTCAAAATAGGGTTAGAACTTGGATTTTGGGTCCAAATTTGGGTTTTGGGTCAAAATAAGGGTTTAGGGTTTGAAATAAGGTTATGAGTTAAAAATAGGGTTTTGGGTTTGAAATAGGGTTTTGAGTTTAAAATAGGGTTTTTGGTATAAAATAGGGTTAGTATTAGGGTTTTGGGTCAAAATTAGGGTTCTGGGTCAAAATTAGGGTTTAGGGTTTGAATTAGGGTTAGAATTAGGCTTTTGGGTAAAATTAGGGTTTCGGGTCAAAATTTGGGTTCTGGGTCAAATTTAAGGTTTAGGATCAAAATTAGGGTTTTGAGTTTAAAATAGGGTTTTGGGTCAAAATAGGGTTAGAATTAGGGTTTTGGGTCAATATTGGGTTTTGGGTCCAAAGGTTTTGGGTCAAAATTAGGGTTTAGGATTTGAGTTAAGGTTTCCAGTTAAAATAGGGTTTTGGGTCAAAAATAAGGTTAGAATTAGGGTTTTTGGGTTAAAGTTTGGGTTTCGAGTTAAAATTAGGTTTTTGGGCTTTTTATGGTCAAAGTTAGGGTTTAGGTGGGTTTGAGGTTAAAATAGGGTTTGGGTCAAAATAGGGTTGGTATTAGGGTTTTGGGTCAAAATTAGTGCTCGGTTAAAATTTATGTATTGATAAAATTAGGGTTTTGATACAAATTAGGGTTTAGGGTTTGAATTAGGGTTTTGAGTTAAAGATATGGTTTTGGGGCAAAAATAGGTTAGAATTAGGGTTTTGGGTTAAAATTAGGGTTGTGTCAAAATTAGGGCTTAGGGTTAGAATTTTGGTTAGAATTAGGATTTTGACAAAATTAGGGTTTCGGCCAAAATTAGGGTTCGGGGTCAAATTTATGGTTTAGGGTCCAAATTAGGGTTTAGGGTATGTAATATGGTTTTGACTTTAAAATACGGTTTTATGTCAAAAATAGTGTTAGAATTAGTGTTTTTGGTCAAAATTAGGGCTTTGTGTTAAAATTAGGGTTTTGGGTCAAACATAGGGTTTAGGGTATGAATTAGGGTTTTGAGTTAACAAAAGGTTTTTGGGTCAGAAATAGGGTTAGAATTAGGGTTTTGGGTTAAAATTAGGGTTTCGGGTCAAATTTTGGGTTTAGGGTCAAAATTAGGGTTTAGGGTTTGAAATAAGGTTTTGAGTTAAAATTAGGGTTTTGGTTTAAAATTAGGGCTTCGTGTCAAAATTAGGGTTCTGGGACAGATTTAGGGTTTAGGGTTTGAATTAGGGTTTTGAGTTTAAAATAGGGTTTTGGGTCAAAAATAGGGTAAGAATTAGGGTTTTGCATTAAAATTAGGGTTACAGGTCAAAATTAGGTTTTTGGGTCAAATTTTGGGTTTAGGGTCAAAATTGGGGTTTACGGTTTGAATTAGGGTTTTGAGTTAAAAATAGGGTTAGAATTAGGGTTTTGGGTCAAAACTTGGGTTTTGGGTCCAAATTAGGGTTTAGGGTCAAAATTAGGGTTTAGGGTTTGAATTCGGGTTTTGAGTTAAAAATAGGTTTTTGGGTAAAAAATATGGTTAGAATTAGGGTCTTTGGTCAAAATTAGGGTTTGGGGTCAAAATTAAGGTTTTTGGTACAAATTAGTGTTTAGGGTTTGAATTAGGGTTTTGAGTCAATTTAGGGTTTCGGGTCAAAATTAGGGTTTAGGGTTTGAAATAGGGTTAGAATTAGGGTTTTAGGTCAAAATTAGGGCTTTGGTTTAAAATTAGGGTTTTGGGTCAAACATAGGGTTTAGGGGTTTGAATTAAGGTTTGAGTTAAAAGAGGGTTTTGGGTTAAAATTAAGGTTAGAATTACTGTTCGGATTAAAATTAGGGTTTCAGTCAAAAATAGGTTTTTCGCTCCAAATTTTGGGTTTATGGTCAAAGTTAGGGTTTAGGGTTTGAAATAGGGTTTGGGGTTTAAAATAAGGTTTTGGGTCAAAATTAAGGCTTTGGGTTAAAATTAGGGTTTTGGTTGAAAATTAGGTTTTCTTAGGGTTCTTGGTCAAAATTAGGGTTTATTAGTTTGAATTAGCGTTAGAATTAGGCTTTTCGGTAAAATTAGGGTTTTGGTCAAATTACGGTTCGGGTCAAATTTAGGGTTTAGTGTCCAAATTAGGGTTTAGGGTTTGAATTAGGTTTTGAGTTTAAAATAGGGTTTTGGGTCAAAAATATGGTTAGAATTACGGTTTTTGGGTTAAAATTAGGGTTTCGAGTCAAAATAAGGTCTTTGGCCCAAATTTTGGGTTTATGGTCAAAGTTATGGTTTAGGGTTTGAAATTAGGGTTTTGGGTCAAAATTAGGGCTTTGGATTAAAATTATGGTTTTGGGTTAAAATTTAGGGTTTCGGGTCAAAATTAGGGTTCTGGGTCAAAATTAGGGTTTAGGGTTTGAACTTGGTTTTGAGTTTAAAATAGGGTTTTGGGTCAAAAATAGTGTTAGAATTAGGGTTTTGTGTTAAAATTAGGGTTATGGAAAAAATTAGGGTTCAGGTCAAATTTAAAGTGTAGGATCAAAATTAGGGTTTAGGGTTTGAATTAGGGATTTGTGTTTAAAATAGGGATTTGGGTCAAAATTAGGGCTTTGGGTTACAATTAGGGTTTTGGGTTAAAATTAGTGTTTTGGATCAAAATTAGGGTTTAGGGTTTGAATTACGGTTTTGAGTTTAAAATAGGGTTTGGGTCCAAAATAGCGTTAAGATTAGGGTTTTGGGTTAAAGTTTGGGGTTCACGGGTTAAATTTAGGGTTTAGGGTTTGAATTAGGGTTAGAATTAGGCTTTTGGGTAAAATTAGGGTTTCGGGTCAAAATTAGGGTTCTTGGTCAAATTTAGGGTTTAGGGTCCAAATTAGGGTTTAGGGTTTGAATTAAGTTTTGAGTTTAAAATAGGGTTAGAAGTAGGGTTTTGGGTTAAAATTAGTGTTTGGGAAAAATAGGGTTCGGGTCAAATTTAAGGTTTAGGATCAAAATTAGGGTTTGGTTTGAGTTTAATATACGGTTTTGGGTCAAAATAGGGTTAGAACTTGGGTTTTGGGTCCAAATTTGGGTTTTGGGTCAAAATAAGGGTTTAGGGTTTGAAATAAGGTTATGGGTTAAAAATAGGGTTTTGGGTTTGAAATAGAGTTTTGAGTTTAAAATAGGGTTTTTGGTATAAAATAGGGTTAGTATTAGGGTTTTGGGTCAAAATTAGGGTTTGGGTCAAGATTAGGGTTTAGGGTTTGAATTAGGGTTAGAATTAGGCTTTTGGGTAAAATTAGGGTTTCGGTCAAAATTTGGGTTCCGGGTCAAATTTAAGGTTTAGGATCAAATTAGGTTTTGAGTTTAAATAGGGTTTTGGGTCAAAATAGGGTTAGAAATAGGGTTTTGTGGGTCAATATTGGGTTTGGGTCCAAATTTGGGTTTTGGGTCAAAATTGGGGTTTAGGGTTTGAGTTACGGTTTTCCGAGTTAAAATAGGTTTTGGGTCAAAAATAAGGTTAGAATTAGGGTTTTGGGTTAAAGTTTGGGTTTCGAGTTAAAATTAGG
>JAUPTC010000010.1:13671088-13714328 GCA_030762895.1 Sophora flavescens | reverse complement strand
ATCAAAGCAACGTAGTTCTAAGTGAGGGGTTAATCCCTATTTATAGAGATTTTTAGGTTTAACGCTTTTAGTTGCACTGTTATTGAGAGTGTGTCTATCTTTTGATATTCTGATAAGATTATGTTGTTATCATAACTAGGTAAGGATAAGGCTCCGAGTTCTACGGAGAGATATTTGGATCATCAAGTAAGATTTTTGACCAAGTTAGTTGTGATCGATTGCACGGACCGAGATGTCTTCATCCGCGGTGCGTGAGGGATGGGTCCGGTATTTATCCTCGGCTACCGAGTATATTAACAAGTCCTCGGCCTTGGAGGAGTTTAGGTCAAGGAGTAAGCTCGGTCGATCCGGCCTTATATTTTCTCACCAAGATAAGTACCAAAAGCCCTAATTTTTGACCCAAAACCGTAATTTAAACCTAGTGCCCAAAAATTGTCACAAAACCCTAAAACTAACCCTATTTTTGAACAAAAACCCTATTTTAAACTCAAAAACCCTATTTCAAACCCTAAACCCTAACTTTGACCATAAACCCAAAAATTGACCCAAAAACCTAATTTTAAGTCGAAACCCTAATTTTAACCCAAAACCCTAATTCTAACCTTATTTTTGACCCAAAACCCTACTTTAACTCAAAACCTTAATTCAAACCCTAAACCCTAATTTTGACCCAAAACCCAAATTTGGACCCAAAACCCAAGTTTTGACCCAAAACCCTAATTCTAGCCCTATTTTGACCCAAAACACTATTTTAAACTCAAAACCCTAATTCAAACCCTAAACCATAATTTTGACCCAAACCCTAATTTTTAACCCAAATTCTAACCTTATTTTTGACCCAAAACCCTATTTTTTAACACAAAGCCCTAATTCAAACCCTAATTTTGAAACTAAACCCTAAATTTGACCCATAACCCTAACTTTGATCCGAAACCCTTGTTTTAACCCAAACCCCAAATTCAAACCCTAAACCCTAATTTGGACCCAAACCCCAAATTTTAACCCAAAGCTCTAATTTTGACCCAAAACCCTAATTCTAACCATATTTTGACCCCAAAACCCTATTTTAAACTCAATACCCTATTTCAAACAATAAACCCTAATTTTGATCTGAAACCCTAATTTTGACCCAAACCCTAATTTTGACCCGAAACCCTAATTTTAAACCACAACCCAAATTTTAACCCAAAACCCAAATTCTAACCCTATTTTTGACCCAAAATCCTATTTTTAACTCAAAACCCTAATTCAAACCCTAATTCCTAATTTTGACCCTAAACCCAAAATTTGACCTGAAACCCTAATTTTAAACCAAAACCCTAATTCTAACCAAAAACCCTAATTCTAACACTATTTTAAACCCAAAACCCTAGTTGAAACTCAAAACCCTATTACAAACCCCAAACCCTAATTTTGATTTGAAACCCTAATTTTAACCATATTTTTGACCCAAAACCCTATTCTAAAATAAAAACCCTATTTCAAAGCCTAAACCCTAATTTTGATCAGAAACCCTAAATTTGACCCAAACCCTAATTTTGACCCGAAACCCTAATTTTAAACCACAAGCCAAATTTTAACCCAAAGCCCTAATTTTGACCCAAAACCCTAATTCTAACCATATTTTTGCCCCAAAAACATATCTTTAACTCAAAACCCTAATTCAAACCCTAAATTGTACCAAAACCTTAATTTTGACCCAAAACCTTAATTTTAACCTAGAGCCCTAATTTTGACCCAAAACACTAATACTAACCCTATTTTTGACCCAAAACCCTATTTTAAACTCAAAAACCTTATTTCAAACCCTAAACCCTAACTTTGACCATAAACCCAAAATTTGACCCAAATACCTAATTTTAACTCGAAACCCTAATTTTAACCCAAAACCATAATTCCAACCTTATTTTTGACCCAAAACCCTATTTTAAACTCAAAACCCTAATTCAAACCCTAAACCCTAATTTTGATGCTAAACCTTAAATTTGACCTAGAACCCTAATTCTAACCCTATTTTTGACCCCAAACCCTATTTTAAACTCAAAACCTAACTCAAACCCTAAACCCTAAATTAGACCCAGAACCCTAATATTACCCAAAAGCCTAATTCTAACCCTAATTCAAACCCTAAACCCTAATTTTGACCCAGAACCCTAATTTTGACCGAAACCCTAAATTTTAACCCAAAACCCTAATTTTAACGCTATTTTTGACCGAAAACCCTAATTTAAACTCAAAACCCTAATTCAAACCCTAAACCCTAATTTTGATCCTAAACACTAAGTTTAACCCAAAATACTAATTGTAACCCAATGCCCTAATTTTGACCCAAAACCCTATTTTAAACTCAAAACCCTAATTCAAACCCTAAACCCTAATTTTGATCCTAAACCTTAAATTTGACCCAGAACCATAATTTTGACCCGTAACCCTAAATTTTAAACCAAAACCCTAATTTTAACATTATTTTTGAACCAAACCCCTATTTTAAACCCAAAACATAATTCAACCCCTAAACCCTAATTTGGACCCTAAACCCTAAATTTGAACCAGAACCCTAATTTTGACCCAAAACCCTAATTTTACCCCAAAGCCTAATTCTAACCCTAATTCAAACCCTAATCCCTAATTTTGACCCAGAACCCTAATTTTGACCCGAAACCCTAATTTTAAACCAAAACCCTAATTTTAACCCAAAGCCCTAATTTTGACCCAAAACCCTAATTCTAACCCTATTATTGACCCAAAACCCTATTTTAAACTCAAAACCCTATTTCAAACCCTAAACCCAAACTTTGACCATAAACCCAAACTTTGACCCAAAAACCTAATTTTGAATCGAAACACTAATTTTAACCCAAAACCCTAATTATAACCTTATTTTTGACCCAAAATCCTATTTTTAACTCAAAACATTAATTCAAACCCTAAACCCTAATTTTGACCTAAAACCCAAATTTGGATCCAAAACCCAAGTTTTGACCCAAAACCCAAATTCTAACCCTATTTTGACCCAAAACCCTATTTTAAACTCAAAACCCTAATTTTGATCCTAAACCTTAAATTTGACCCAGAACCCTATTTTTTCCCAAAACCCTAATTTTAACCCAAAACCCTAATTCTAACCCTATTTTTGACCCAAAACCCTATTTTAAACTCAAAACCTAATTCAAACCCTAAACCCTAATTTGGACCCAAAACCCTAAATTTGACCCATAACCCTAATTTTGAACCGAAACCATAATTTTACCCAAAAGCCTAATTCTAACCCAAATTCAAACCCTAAACCCTAATTTTGACCCAGAACCCTAATTTTGACCCGAAACCCTAAATTTTAACCCAAAACCCTAATTTGGACCCAATACCCAAATTTTAACCCCAAACCCTAATTCTATCCTTATTTTTAACCCAAAACCCTATTTTAAACTCAAAACCCTAATTCAAACCCTAAACCCTAATTTTGATCATAAACCCTAAATTTGACCTAGAACCCTAATTTTTCCCAAAACCCTAATTTTAACTCAAAACCCTAATTCTAACCCTATTTTTGACCCAAAACCCTATTTTAAACACAAAACCTAATTCAAACCCAAAACCCTAATTTGGACCCTAAATTTGACCCATAAACGTAATTTTGACCCGAAACCCTAATTTTACCCAAAAGCCTAATTCTAACCCTAATTCAAACCATAAACCCTAATTTTGACCCAAACCCCAAACTCTAACATTATTTTTGACCCAAAACCCTATTTTTTAACACAAAGCCCTAATTCAAACCCTAATTTTGAAACTAAACCCTAAATTTGACCCAGAACCCTAACTTTGATCCGAAACCCTAGTTTTAACCCAAAACCCAAATTCAAACCCTAAACCCTACTTTTAACCCAAAGCCCTAATTTTGACCCAAAACCCTAATTCTAACCATATTTTTGACCCCAAAACCCTAATTTAAACTCAAAACCCTATTTCAAACAATAAACCCTAATTTCGATCCGAAACCCTAAATTTGACCAAACCCTAATTTTGACGCGAAACCCTAATTTTAAACCACAACCCAAATTTTAACCCAAAGCCCTAACTTTGACCCAAACCCCTAATTCTAACCCTAATTTTGTCCCAAAATCCTTTTTTTTAACTCAAAACCCTAATTCAAACCCTAAACCCAAAATTTGACCTGAAACCCTAATTTTAAACCAAAACCCTAATTCTAACCCTATTTCAGAACTAAAATCCTATTTTTAACTCAAAACCCTAATTCAAACCCTAAGCCCTATGTTTGACCCAAAACTCTACTTTTAACACAAAGCCCTAATTTTGACCAAAAACCCTAATTCTAACACTATTTTGACCCAAAACCCTATTTGAAACTCAAAACCCTATTACAAACCCTAAACCCTAATTTTGATATGAAACCCTAACTTTAACCATATTTTTGACCCAAAACCTTATTTTAAAATAAAAACCCAATTTCAAAGCCTAAACCCTAATTTTGATCTGAAACCCTAAATTTGACCCAAACTCTAATTTTGACCCGAAACCCTAATTTTAAACCACAACCCAAATTTTAACCCAAAGCCCTAATTTTGACCCAAAACCCTAATGCTAACCATATTTTTACCCCAAAAACATATCTTTAACTCAAAACACTAATTCAAACCCTAAACCCTATTTTGTACCAAAAACCCTAATTTTGCCCCAAAACCTTAATTTTAACCTAGAGCCCTAATTTTGACCCAAAACCCTAAAACTAACCCTATTTTTGAACAAAAACCCTATTTTAAACTCAAAAACCCTATTTCAAACCCTAAACCCTAACTTTGACCATAAACCCAAAATTTGACCCAAAAACCTAATTTTAACTCGAAACCCTAATTCTAACCTTATTTTTTACCAAAAACCCTACTTTAACTCAAAACCTTAATTCAAACCCTAAACCCTAATTTTGACCCAAAACCCAAATTTGGACCCAAAACCCAAGTTTTGACCCAAAACCCTAATTCTAACCCTATTTTGACCCAAAACCCTTTTTAAACTCAAAACCCTAATTCAAACCCTAAACCCTAATTTTGACCCAAACCCTAATTTTTAACCCCAAAACCCAAATTCTAACCTTATTTTTGACCTAAAACCCTATTTTTTAACACAAAGCCCTAATTCAAACCCTAATTTTGAAACTAAACCATAAATTTGACCCAAAACCCAAATTTTAACCCAAAGCCCTAATTTTGACCCAAACCCTAATTCTGACCATATTTTTTACCCCAAAACCCTATTTTAAACTCAAAACCCTATTTCCAACAATAAACCCTAATTTTGATCTGAAACCCTAAACTTGACCCAAACCCTAATTTTGACCCGAAACCCTAATTTTAAACCACAACCCAAATTTTAACCCAAAGCCCTAATTTTGACCCAAAACCCAAATTCTAACCCTATTTTTGACCCAAAATCCTATTTTTAACTCAAAACCCTAATTCAAACCCTAATTCCTAAATTTGACCTAAACCCAAAATTTGACTTGAAACCCTAATTTTAAACCAAAACCCTAATTCTAACCCTATTTCTGAACTAAAAACCTATTTTTAACTCAAAACCCTAATTCAAACCCTATACCCTATGTTTGACCCAAAATCATAATTTTAACACAAAGCCCTAATTTTGACCAAAAACCCTAATTCTAACACTATTTTTTGACCCAAAACCCTAGTTGAAACTCAAAACCCTATTACAAACCCTAAACCCTAATTTTGATCTGAAACCCTTATTTTAACCATATTTTTGACCCAAAACCCTTTTCTAAAATAAAAACCCTATTTCAAAGCCTAAACCCTAATTTTGATCCGAAACCCTAAATTTGACCCAAACCCTAATTTTGACCCGAAACCCTAATTTTAAACCACAACCCAAATTTTAACCCAAAGCCCTAAGTTTGACCCAAAACCCAAATTCTAACCATATTTATGCCCCAAAAACATATCTTTAACTCAGAAACCTAATTGAAACCCTAAACCCTAATTTGTACCAAAAACGCTAATTTTGACCCAAAACCTTAATTTTAACCTAGAGCCCTAATTTTGACCCAAAACCCTAATATTAACCCTATTTTTGACCCAAACCCCTATTTTACACTCAAAAACCTAATTTCAAACACTAAACCCTAACTTTGACCATAAACCCAAAATTTGACCCAAATACCTAATTTTTACTCGAAACCCTAATTTAACCGAAAACCATAATTCTAACCTTATTTTTGACCCAAAACCCTAATTCAAACCCTAAACCCTAATTTTGATCCAAAACCTTAAATTTGACCCAGAACCCTAATTTTTCCCAAAACCTTAATTTTAACACAAAACCCTAATTCTAACCCTATTTTTGACCCAAAACCCTATTTTAAACTCAAAACCTAATTCAAACCCTAAACCCTAAATTTGACCCAGAACCCTAATTTTACCCAAAAGCCTAATTCAAACCCTAATTCAAATCCTAAACCCTAATTTTACCCAAAATCCAAATTCTAACCCTAAGCCCTAATTTTGACACAACCCTAACTTTAACCCAAAACCCTAATTCTAACCCTATTTTTGCCCCAAAAACATATCTTAAACTCAAAACCCTAATTCAAACCCTAAACCCTAATTTGTACCAAAAACCCTAATTTTGACCCAAAACCTTAATTTTAACCTAGAGCCCTAATTTTGACCCAAAACCCTAATATTAACCCTATTTTTGACCCAAACCCCTATTTTACACTCAAAAACCTAATTTCAAACCCTAAACCCTAACTTTGACCATAAACCCAAAATTTGACCCAAATACCTAATTTTTACTCGAAACCCTAATTTTAACCGAAAACCATAATTCTAACCTTATTTTTGACCCAAAACCCTAATTCAAACCCTAAACCCTAATTTTGATCCAAAACCTTAAATTTGACCCAGAACCCTAATTTTTCCCAAAACCTTAATTTTAACACAAAACCCTAATTCTAACCCTATTTTTGACCCAAAACCCTATTTTAAACTCAAAACCTAATTCAAACCCTAAACCCTAAATTTGACCCAGAACCCTAATTTTACCCAAAAGCCTAATTCAAACCCTAATTCAAATCCTAAACCCTAATTTTACCCAAAATCCAAATTCTAACCCTAAGCCCTAATTTTGACACAACCCTAATTTTAACACAAAACCCTAATTCTAACCCTATTTTTGCCCCAAAAACATATCTTTAACTCAAAACCCTAATTCAAACCCTAAACCCTAATTTGTACCAAAAACTCTAATTTTGACCCAAAACCATAATTTTTACCCAGAGCCCAAATTTTGCCCCAAAACCCTAATACTAACCCTATTTTTGACCCAAAACCCTATTTTAAACTCAAAACCCTATTTCAAACCCTAAACCCTAACTAAGACCATAAACCCAAAATTTGACCCAAAAACCTAATTTTGACTCGAAACCCTAATTATAACGCAAAACCCTAATTCGAACCTTATTTTTGACCCAAAACCCTATTTTTAACTCAACACCCTAATTCAAACCCTAAACCCTAATTTTGTCCCAAAACCCAAATTTGGACCCAAATCCCAAGTTTTGACCCAAAACCCTAATTCTAACCCTATTTTGACCCAAACCCCTATTTTAAACTCAAAACCATAAACCCTAATTTGGTACCTAAAACCTAAATTTGACCCAGAACCCTAATTTTGATCCGAAGCCCTAATTTTACCCAAAAGCCTAATTCTAACCCTAATTCAAACCCTAAACCCTAATTTTGACCCAGAACCCTAATTTTGACCCGAAACCCTAAATTTTAAACCAAAACCCTAATTTTAACACTATTTTTGATCCAAAACCATATTTTAAACACAAAACCTAATTCAAACCCTAAACCCTAATTTGGACCCTAAACCCTCAATTTGACCCAGAACCCTAATTTTGACCCGAAACCCTAATTTTACCCAAAAGCCTAGTTCTAACCCTAATTCAAACCCCAAACCCTAATTTTGACCCAGAACCTAATTTTGACCCTAATTTTAAACCAAAACCCTAATTCTAACCCAACGCCCTAATTTTGACCCCCAAACCCTAATTCTAACCCTATTTTTAAACGAAAACCCTATTTTAAACTCAAAACCCTATTTCAAACCCTAAACCCTAACTTTGACCATAAACCCAAAATTTTACCCAAAAACCTAATTTTGACTCGAAACCCTAATTTTAACCCAAAACCGTAATTCTAACCTACTTTTTGACCTAAAACCCTATTTTTAACTCAAAACCTTAATTCAAATCCTAAACCCTATGTTTGACCCAAAACCCTAATTTTAACGCAAAGCCCTAATTTTGACCTAAAACCCTAATTCTAACTCTATTGTAGACCCAAAATCCTAGTTTAAACTCAACCATATTACAAACCCTAAACCCTAATTTTGACCCTAAACCCTAAATTTGACCCCGAACCCTAATTTTGACCCGAAACCCTAATTTTACCCAAAAGCCTAATTCTAACCCTAATTCAAACCCTAAACTCTAATTTTGACCCAAAACCCTAATTTGGACCCAAATCCAAATTTTAACCCCAAACCATAATTCTAACCTTATTTTTAACCTAAAACCCTATTTTAAACTCAAAACCGTAATTCAAACCCTAAACCCTAATTTTGATCATAAACCCTAAATTTGACCCAGAACCCTAATTTTAACTAAAAACCCTAATTTTAACTAAAAACCCAAATTCTAACCCTATTTTTGACCCAAAACCCTATTTTAAACTCAAAACCTAATTCAAACCCTAAAACCTAGTTTGGACCCTAAATTTGACCCAGAACCGTAACTTTGACCCGAAAACCTAATTTTACCCAAAAGCCTAATTCTTACCCTAATTCAAACCCTAAACCCTAATTTTGACCAGAAACCCCAATTTTTAACCCAAAACCCAAATTCTAACCTTATTTTTGACCCAAAACCCTATTTTTTAACACAAAGCCCTAATTCAAACCCTAATTTTGAAACTAAACCCTAAATTTGACCTAGAACCCTAACTTTGATCCGAAACCGTAGTTTTAACCCCAAAAGCCAAATTCAAACCCTAAACCCTAATTTGGACCCAAAACCCAAATTTTGACCCAAAACCCTAATTTTAACCCAAAGCCCTAATTTTGACCCAAAACCCTAACTCTAACCATATTTTTGACCCAAAACCCTATTTTAAACTCAAAACCCTATTTCAAAGCCTAAACCCTAATTTTGATGCGAAAACCTAAATTTGACCCAAACCCTAAATTTGACCCGAAACCCTGATTTTTAACCACAACCCAAATTTTAACCCAAAGCCCTAATTTTGACCCAAAACCCTAATTCTAAACCTATTTTTGACCCAAAATCCTATTTTTAACTCAAAACCCTAATTCAAACCCTAAACCCTAATTTTGACCCTAAACCCAAAATTTGACCGAAACCCTAATTTTAACCCAAAACCCTAATTCTAACCCTATTTATGAACCAAAAACCTATTTTTAACTCAAAACCCTAATTAAAACACTTAACCCTATGTTTGACCCAAAACCCTAATTTTAACTCAAAGCCCTAATTTTGACCAAAAACCCTAATTCTAACACTATTTTTGACCCAAAATCCTATTTGAAACTCAAAACCATATTACAAACCCTAAACCCTAAGTTTGACCCTAAACCGTAAATTTGAGTCCGAACCCTAATTTTGACCCGAAACCCTAATTTTACCCAAAAGCCTAGTTCTTACCCTAATTCCAACCCTAAACCCTAATTTTGACCCAGAACCCTAATTTTGACCCGAAACCCTAAATTTTAACCCGAAACCCTTATTCTAACCATATTTTTGACCCAAAACCCTATTTTTAACACAAAGCCCTAATTCAAACCCTAATTTTGAATCTAAACCTTAATTTTGACCCAAAACCCTAATTTTGATCCGAAACCCTAGTTTTAACCCAAAGCCCTAATTTTGACCCAAAACCTAATTCTAACCATCTTTTGACCCCAAAACCCTATTTTAAACTCAAAACCCTATTTCAAACAATAAACTCTAATTTTGATCCGAAACACTAAATTTGACCCAAACCCTAATTTTGACCCGAAACCCTAATTTTAAACCACAACCCAAATTTTAAACCAAAGCCCTAATTTTAACATTATTTTTGACCCAAAACCCTATTTTAAACTCAAAACCTAATTCAACCCCTAAACCCTAATTTGGACCCTAAACCCTAAATTTGAACCAGAACCCTAATTTTGGCCCGAAACCCTAATTTTACCCAAAAGCGTAATTCTAACCCTAATTCAAACCCTAAACCCTAATTTTGACCCAGAACCCTAATTTTAAACCAAAACCCTAATTTTAACAGAAAGCCCTAATTTTGACCCAAACCCCTAATTCTAACCCTATTTTTGACCCAAAACCCTATTTTAAACTCAAAACCCTATTTCAAACCCTAAACCCAAACTTTGACCATAAACCCAAAATTTGACCCAAAAACCTAATTTTGACTCGAAACACTAATTTTAACCCAAAACCCTAATTATAACCTTATTTTTGACCCAAAACCCTATTTTAAACTCAAAACATTAATTCAAACCCTAAACCCTAATTTTGACCCAAAACCCAAATTCGGATCCGAAACCCATGTTTTGACCCAAAACCCTAATTCTAACCCTATTTTGACCCAAAACCCTATTTTAAACTCAACCCTAATTTTGATCCTAAACCTTAAATTTGACCCAGAACCCTATTTTTTCCCAAAACCCTCATTTTAACCCAAAACCCTAAATCTAACCCTATTATTGACACAAAACCCTATTTTAAACACAAAACCTAATTCAAACCCTAAACCCTAATTTGGACCCAAAACCCTAAATTTGACCCAGAACCCTAATTTTGACCCGAAACCCTAATTATACCCAAAAGCCTAATTCTAACCCTAATTCAAACCCTAAACCCTAATTTTGACCCAGAACCCTAATTTTGAACTGAAACCCTAAATTTTAACCCAAAACCCTAATTTGGACCCAATACCAAAATTTTAACCCCAAACCCTAATTCTATCCTTATTTTTAACCCAAAACCCTAATTTAAACTCAAAACCCTAATTCAAACCCTAAACCCTAATTTTGATCATAAACCCTAAATTTGACCCAGAACCCTTAATTTTTCCCAAAACCCTAATTTTAACTCAAAACCCTAATTCTAACCCTATTTTTGACCCAAAACCCTATTTTAAACACAAAACCTAATTCAAACCCAAAACCTTAATTTGGACCCTAAATTTGACCCACAACCGTAATTTTGACTCGAAACCCAAAATTTACCCAAAAGCCTAATTCTAACCCTAATTCAAACCCTAAACCCTAATTTTGAACCAAACCCTAATTTTTATCCCAAACCCCAAATTCTAACCTTATTTTTTACCCAAAACCCAATTTTTTAACACAAAGCCCTAATTCAAACCCTAATTTTGAAACTAAACCCTAAATTTGACCCAGAACCCTAACTTTGATCAGAAACCCTAGTTTTAACCCAAAACCCAAATTCAAACCCTAAACCCTAATTTGGACCCAAAACCCAAAACCCTAATTTTAACGCAAAGCCCTAATTTTGACCGAAAACCCTAATTCTAACCATATTTTGACCCCAAAACCGTATATCAAACAATAAACCCTAATTTTGATCTGAAACCCTAAATTTGACCCAAACCCTAATTTTGACCCGAAACCCTAATTTTAAACCACAACCCAAATTTTAACCCAAAGCCCTAATTTTGACCCAAAACCAAAATTCTAACCCTATTTTTGACCCAAAATCCTATTTTTAACTCAAAACCCTAATTCAAACCCTAAACCCTAATTTTGGCCCTAAACCCAAAATTCGACCTGAAACCCTAATTTTAAACCAAAACCCTAATTCTAACCCTATTTCTGAACTAAAAACCTATTTTTAACTCAAAACCCTAATTCAAACCCTAAACCCTATGTTTGACCCAAAACCCTAATTTTAACACAAAGCCCTAATTTTGACCAAAAACCCTAATTCTAACACTATTTTTGACCCAAAACCCTAGTTGAAACTCAAAACCCTATTACAAACCCTAAACCCTAATTTTGATCTGAACCCCTAATTTTAACCATATTTTTGACCCAAAACCCTATTCTAAAATAAAAACCCTATTTCAAAGCCTAAACCCTAATTTTGATACGAAACCCTAAATTTGATTCAAACCCTAATTTTGACCCGAAACCCTAATTTTAAACCACAACCCAAATTTTAACCCAAAGCCCTAATTTTGACCCAAAACCCTAATTCTAACCATATTTTTGCCCCAAAAACATATCTTTAACTCAAAACCCTAATTCAAACCCTAAACCCTAATTTGCACCAAAAACCCTAATTTTGACCCAAAACCTTAATTTTAACCTAGAGCCCTAATTTTGACCCAAAACCCTAATACTAACCCTATTTTTGACCCAAAACCCTATTTTAAACTCAAAAACCTTATTTCAAACCCTAAACCCTAACTTTGACCATAAACCCAAAATTTGACCCAAATACCTAATTTTAACTCGAAACCCTAATTTTAACCCATAACCATAATTCTAACCTTATTTTTGACCCAAAACCCTATTTTAAACTCAAAACCCTAATTCAAACCCTAAACCCTATTTTTGATCCTAAACCTTAAATTTGACCCAGAACCCTAATTTTTCCCAAAACCCTAATTTTAACACAAAACCCTAATTCTAACCCTATTTTTGACCCAAAACCCTATTTTTAACTCAAAACCATATTCAAACCCTAAACCCTAAATTTGACCCAGAACCCTAATTTTACCCAAAAGCCTAATTCAAACCCTAAATCCTAATTTTGACCCAGAACCCTAATTTTGACCCGAAACCCTAATTTTACCCAAAATCCTAATTCCAACCCAATTTCTAACCCTAAGCCCTAATTTTGACACAACCCTAATTTTAACCCAAAACCCTAATTCTAACCCTATTTTTGCCCAAAAAACATATCTTTAACAGAAACCCCTAATTCAAACCCTAAACCCTAATTTGCACCAAAAACCCTAATATTGACCCAAAACCTTAATTTTAACATAGAGCCCTAATTTTGACCCAAAACCCTAATACTAACCCTATTTTTGACCCAAAACCCTATTTTAAACTCAAAAACCTTATTTCAAACCCTAAACCCTAACTTTGACCATAAACCCAAAAATTGACCCAAATACCTAATTTTCACTCGAAACCCTAATTTTAACCCAAAACCATAATTCTAACCTTATTTTTGACCCAAAACCCTATTTTAAACTCGAAACCCTAATTCAAACCCTAAACCCTAATTTTGATCCTAAACCTTAAATTTGACCCAGAACCCTAATTTTAACACAAAACCCTAATTCTAACCCTATTTTTGACCCAAAACCCTATTTTTAACTCAACCTAATTCAAACCCAAAACACTAAATTTGACCCAGAACCCTTATTTTACCCAAAAGCCTACTTCAAACCCTAATTCAAATCCTAAACCCTAATTTTGACCCAGAACACTAATTTTGACCCGAAACCCTAATTTTACCCAAAATCCTAATTCTAACCCAAATTCTAACCCTAAGCCCTAATTTTGACACAGAACCCTAATTTTAACCCAAAACCCTAATTCTAACCCTATTTTTGTCCCAAAAACATATCTTTAACTGAAAACCCTAATTCAAACCCTAAACCCTAATTTGTACCAAAAACCCTAATTTTGACCCAAAACCATATTTTTAACCCAGCGCCCTAATTTTGACCCAAAACCCTAATGCTAACCCTATTTTTGAACCAAAACCCTATTTTAAACTCAAAACCCTATTTCAAACCGTAAACCCTAACTTTTACCATAAACCCAAAATATTACCCAAAAACCTAATTTTGACTCGAAAACCTAATTTTAACCCAAAAACCTAATTCTAACCTTATTTTTGACCGAAAACCCTATTTTTAACTCAAAACCTAATTCAAACCCTAAACCCTAAATTTGACCCAGAACCCTAATTTTACCCAAAAGCCTACTTCAAACCCTAATTCAAATCCTAAACCCTAATTTTGACCCAGAACACTAATTTTGACCCGAAACCCTAATTTTACCCAAAATCCTAATTCTAACCCGAATTCTAACCATCAGCCCTAATTTTGACACAGAACCCTAATTTTAACCCAAAACCCTAATTCTAACCCTATTTTTGCCCCAAAATCATATCTTTAACTCAAAACCCTAATTCAAACCCTAAACCCTAATTTGTACAAAAAACCTTAAATTGACCCAAAACCATAATTTTTATCCAGAGCCCAAATTTTGACCCAAAACCCTAATACTAACCCAATTTTTGACCCAAAACCTTATTTTAAACACAAAACCCTATTTCAAACCATAAACCCTAACTTTGACCATAAACCAAAAAATTTGACCCAAAAACCTAATTTTGACTCGAAACCCTAATTTTAACGCAAAACCCTAATTCGAACCTTATTTTTGACCCAAAACCCTATTTCTAACTCAACCTTAATTCAAACCCTAAATCCTAATTTTGTCCCAAAACCCAAATTTGGACCCAAATCCCAAGTTTTGACCCAAAACCCTAATTCTAACCCTATTTTCAACCAAAACCCTATTTTAAACTCAAAACCCTAATTTTGATCCTAAACCTTAAATTTGACCTAGAACCCTAATTTTTCCCAAAACCATAATTTTAACCCAAAACGCTAATTCTAACCCTATTTTTGACCCAAAACCCTATTTTAATCTAAAAACCTAATTCAAACCCTAAACCCTAATTTTGACCCGAAACCCAAAATTTTAAACCAAAGCCCTAATTTTAACACTATTTTTGACCCAAAGCCCTATTTTAAGCTCAAAACCTAATTCAAACCCGAAACCCTAATTGGGACCCTAAACCCTATATTTGAACCAGAACCCTAATTTTGACCCGAAACCATAATTTTACCCAAAAGCCTAATTCTAACCCTAAACCCTAATTTTGACCCAGAACCCTAATTTTGAAATGAAACCCTAATTTTAAACCAAAACCCTAATTTTAACCCAAAGCCCTAATTTTGACCCAAAACCCTAATTCTAACCCTATTTTTACCGAAAACCCTATTTTAAACTCAAAACCCTATTTCAAACCCTAAACCCTAACTTTGACCATAAACCCAAAATTTGACCCAAAAACCTAATTGACTCGAAACCCTAATTTTAACCCAAAACCGTAATTCTAACCTTATTTTTGACCTAAAACCCTATTTTTAACTCAAAACATTAATTCAAATCCTACACCCTATGTTTGACCCAAAACCCTAATTTTAACTCAAAACCCTAATTTTGACCCTAAACCCTAAATTTGACCCCGAACCCTAATTTTGACCCGAAACCCTAATTTTACCCAAAAGCCTAATTCTAACCCTAATTCAAACCCTAAACTCTAATTTTGACCCAAAACCCTAATTTTGACCCAAATCCAAATTTTAACCCCAAACCATAATTCTAACCTTATTTTTAACCTAAAACCCTATGTTAAACTCAAAACCGTAATTCAAACCCTAAACCCTAATTTTGATCATAAACCCTAAATTTGACCCAGAACCCTAATTTTAACTCAAAACCCTAATTTTAACTAAAAACCCTAATTCTAACCCTATTTTTGACCCAAAACCCTATTTTAAACTCAAAACCTAATTCAAACCCAAAACCCTAGTTTGGACCCTAAATTTGACCCAGAACCGTAATTTTGACCCGAAATCCTAATTTTACCCAAAAGCCTAATTCTAACCCTAATTCAAACCCTAAACGCTAATTTTGACTAGAAACCCTAATTTTTAACCCAAAACCCAAATTCTAACCTTATTTTTGACCCAAACCCCTATTTTTTAACACAAAGCCCAAATTCAAACCCTAATTTTGAAACTAAATCCTAAATTTGACCGAGAACCCTAACTTTGATCCGAAACCGTAGTTTTAACCCAAAACCCAAATTCAAACCCTATACCCTAATTTGGACCCAAAACCCAAATTTTGACCCCAAAACCCAAATTTTGACCCAAAGCCCTAATTTTAACCCAAAACCCTAACTCTAACCCTATTTCAAAGCCTAAACCCTAATTTTGATCCGAAACCCTAAATTTGACCCAAACCCTAATTTTGACCCGTAACCCTGATTTTAAACCACAACCCAAATTTTAACACAAAGCCCTAATTTTGACCCAAAACCCTAATTCTAACCCTATTTTTGACCCAAATCGTATTTTTAACTCAAAACCCTAATTCAAACCCTAAACCCTAATTTTGACCCTAAACCCAAAATTTGACCCGAAACCCTAATTTTAACCAAAAACCCTAATTCTAGCCCTATTTCTGAACCAAAAGCCTATTTGTAACTCAAAACCCTAATTCAAACACTAAACACTATGTTTGACCCAAAACCCTAATTTTAACACAAAGCCCTAATTTTGACCAAAACCCCTAATTCTATCACTATTTTTGACCCAAAACCCTATTTTAAACTCAAAACCATATTACAAACCCTAAACCCTAATTTTGACCCTAAACCGTAAATTTGACCCCGAACCCTAATTTGGACCCGAAACACTAATTTTACCCAAAAGCCTAATTCTTACCCTAATTCAAACCCTAAACCCTAATTTTGACCCAGAACCCTAATTTTGACCCGAAACCCTAAATTTTAAACCAAAGCCCTAATTTTAACACTATTTTTGACCCTATATTTGACCCAAAACCCTAATTTTAACGCAAAGCCCTAATTTTGACCCTAAACCCTAAATTTGA
Source organism: Sophora flavescens (assembly GCA_030762895.1). Lineage (NCBI taxonomy): Eukaryota > Viridiplantae > Streptophyta > Magnoliopsida > Fabales > Fabaceae > Sophora > Sophora flavescens. The sequence continues at coordinate 13,697,471 of JAUPTC010000010.1, read as the reverse complement.
CCCCGAACCCTAATTTTGACCCGAAACCCTAATTTTACCCAAAAGCCTAATTCTAACCCTAATTCAAACCCTATCCCTAGTTTTGACCCAAAACCCTAATTTTGACCCAAATCCAAATTTTAACCCCAAACCATAATTCTAGCCTTATTTTTAACCTAAAACCCTATTTTAAACTCAAAACCGTAATTCAAACCCTAAACCCTAATTTTGATCATAAACCCTACAAAACCCTATTTTAAACTCAAAACCTAATTCAAACCCAAAACCCTAGTTTGGACCCTAAATTTGACCCAGAACCGTAATTTTGACCCGAAATCCTAATTTTACCCAAAAGCCTAATTCTAACCCTAATTCAAACCCTAAACGCTAATTTTGACTAGAAACCCTAATTTTTAACCCAAAACCCAAATTCTAACCTTATTTTTGACCCAAACCCCTATTTTTTAACACAAAGCCCAAATTCAAACCCTAATTTTGAAACTAAATCCTAAATTTGACCGAGAACCCTAACTTTGATCCGAAACCGTAGTTTTAACCCAAAACCCAAATTCAAACCCTATACCCTAATTTGGACCCAAAACCCAAATTTTGACCCCAAAACCCAAATTTTGACCCAAAGCCCTAATTTTGACCCAAAACCCTAACTCTAACCCTATTTCAAAGCCTAAACCCTAATTTTGATCCGAAACCCTAAATTTGACCCAAACCCTAATTTTGACCCGTAACCCTGATTTTAAACCACAACCCAAATTTTAACACAAAGCCCTAATTTTGACCCAAAACCCTAATTCTAACCCTATTTTTGACCCAAATCGTATTTTTAACTCAAAACCCTAATTCAAACCCTAAACCCTAATTTTGACCCTAAACCCAAAATTTGACCAAAACCCTAATTTTAACCAAAACCCTAATTCTAGCCCTATTTAGAACCAAAAGCCTATTTGTATCTCAAAACCCTAATTCAAACACTAAACACTATGTTTTAAACAAAACCCTAATTTTAACACAAAGCCCTAATTTTGACCAAAACCCCTAATTCTATCACTATTTTTGACCCAAAACCCTATTTTAAACTCAAAACCATATTACAAACCCTAAACCCTACTTTTGACCCTAATCCGTAAATTTGACCCCGAACACTAATTTTGAACCGAAACACTAATTTTACACAAAATCCTAATTCTTAACCTAATTAAAACCCTAAACCCTAATTTTGACCCAGAACCCTAATTTTGACCCGAACCCCTAAATTTTAAACCGAAGCCCTAATTTTAACACTATTTTTGACCCTATATTTGACCCAAAACCCTAATTTTAACGTAAAGCCCTAATTTTGACCCTAAACCCTAAATTTGACCCCGAACCCTAATTTTGACCGAAACCCTAATTTTACCCAAAAGCCTAATTCTAACCCTAATTCAAACCCTATCCCTAGTTTTGACCCAAAACCCTAATTTTGACCCAAATCCAAATTTTAACCCCAAACCATAATTCTAGCCTTATTTTTAACCTAAAACCCTATTTTAAACTCAAAACCGTAATTCAAACCCTAAACCCTAATTTTGATCATAAACCCTACAAAACCCTATTTTAAACTAAAAACCTAATTCAAACCTTAAACCCTAGTTTGGACCCTAAATTTGACCCAGAACCGTAATTTTGACCCGAAATCCTAATTTTACCCAAAAGCCTAATTCTAACCCTAATTCAAACCCTAAACCCTAATTTTGACCAGAAACCCTAATTTTTAACCCAAACCCCAAATTCTAACCTTATTTTTGACCCAAAACTCTATTTTTTAACACAAAGCCCTAATTCAAACCCTAATTTTGAAACTAAATCCTAAATTTGACATAGAACCCTAACTTTGATCCGAAACCGCAGTTTTAACCCTAAACCCAAATTCAAACCCTAAACCCAAATTTGGACCCAAAACCCAAATTTTGACCCAAAACCCTAATTTTAACCCAAAGCCCTAATTTTGACCCAAAACCCTAACTCTAACCCTATTTCAAAGCCTAAACCCTAATTTTGATCCGAAACCCTAAATTTGACCCAAACCCTAAATTTGACCCGTAACCCTGATTTTAAACCACAACCCAAATTTTAACACAAAGCCCTAATTTTGACCCAAAACCCTAATTCTAACCCTATTTTTGACCCAAATCGTATTTTTAACTCAAAACCCTAATTCAAACCCTAAACCCTAATTTTGACCCTAAACCCAAAATTTTACCCGAAACCCTAATTTTCACCAAAAACCCTAATTCTAGCCCTATTTCTGAACCAAAAGCCTATTTGTAACTCAAAACCCTAATTCAAACACTAAACACTATGTTTGACCCAAAACCCTAATTTTAACACAAAGCCCTAATTTTGACCAAAAACCCTAATTCTATCACTATTTTTGACCCAAAACCCTATTTTAAACTCAAAACCATATTACAAACCCTAAACCCTAATTTTGACCCTAAACCGTAAATTTGACCCCGAACCCTAATTTGGACCCGAAACACTAATTTTACCCAAAAGCCTAATTCTTACCCTAATTCAAACCCTAAACCCTAATTTTGACCCAGAACCCTAATTTTGACCCGAAACCCTAAATTTTAAACCAAAGCCCTAATTTTAACACTATTTTTGACCCTATATTTGACCCAAAACCCTAATTTTAACGCAAAGCCCTAATTTTGACCCTAAACCCTAAATTTGACCCCGAACCCTAATTTTGACCCGAAACCCTAATTTTACCCAAAAGCCTAATTCTAACCCTAATTCAAACCCTATCCCTAATTTTGACCCAAAACCATAATTTTGACCCAAATCCAAATTTTAACCCCAAACCATAATTCTAACCTTATTTTTAACCTAAAACCCTAATTTAAACTCTAAACCGTAATTCAAACCCTAAACCCTAATTTTGATCATAAACCCTACAAAACCCTATTTTAAACTAAAAACCTAATTCAAACCTTAAACCCTAGTTTGGACCCTAAATTTGACCCAGAACCGTAATTTTGACCCGAAATCCTAATTTTACCCAAAAGCCTAATTCTAACCCTAATTCAAACCCTAAACCCTAATTTTGACCAGAAACCCTAATTTTTAACCCAAACCCCAAATTCTAACCTTATTTTTGACCCAAAACTCTATTTTTTAACACAAAGCCCTAATTCAAACCCTAATTTTGAAACTAAATCCTAAATTTGACATAGAACCCTAACTTTGATCCGAAACCGCAGTTTTAACCCTAAACCCAAATTCAAACCCTAAACCCAAATTTGGACCCAAAACCCAAATTTTGACCCAAAACCCTAATTTTAACCCAAAGCCCTAATTTTGACCCAAAACCCTAACTCTAACCCTATTTCAAAGCCTAAACCCTAATTTTGATCCGAAACCCTAAATTTGACCCAAACCCTAAATTTGACCCGTAACCCTGATTTTAAACCACAACCCAAATTTTAACACAAAGCCCTAATTTTGACCCAAAACCCTAATTCTAACCCTATTTTTGACCCAAATCGTATTTTTAACTCAAAACCCTAATTCAAACCCTAAACCCTAATTTTGACCCTAAACCCAAAATTTTACCCGAAACCCTAATTTTCACCAAAAACCCTAATTCTAGCCCTATTTCTGAACCAAAAGCCTATTTGTAACTCAAAACCCTAATTCAAACACTAAACACTATGTTTGACCCAAAACCCTAATTTTAACACAAAGCCCTAATTTTGACCAAAAACCCTAATTCTATCACTATTTTTGACCCAAAACCCTATTTTAAACTCAAAACCATATTACAAACCCTAAACCCTAATTTTGACCCTAAACCGTAAATTTGACCCCGAACCCTAATTTGGACCCGAAACACTAATTTTACCCAAAAGCCTAATTCTTACCCTAATTCAAACCCTAAACCCTAATTTTGACCCAGAACCCTAATTTTGACCAAAACCTAAATTTTAAAACCAAAGCCCTAATTTTAACACTATTTTTGACCCTATATTTGACCCAAAACCCTAATTTTAACGCAAAGCCCTAATTTTGACCCTAAACCCTAAATTTGACCCCGAACCCTAATTTTGACCGAAACCCTAATTTTACCCAATAGCCTAATTCTAACCCTAATTCAACCCCTATCCCTAATTTTGACCCAAAACCATAATTTTGACCCAAATCCAAATTTTAACCCCAAACCATAATTCTAACCTTATTTTTAACCTAAAACCCTAATTTAAACTCTAAACCGTAATTCAAACCCTAAACCCTAATTTTGATCATAAACCCTACAAAACCCTATTTTAAACTAAAAACCTAATTCAAACCTTAAACCCTAGTTTGGACCCTAAATTTGACCCAGAAACGTAATTTTGACACGAAATCATAATTTTACCCAAAAGCCTAATTCTAACCCTAATTCAAACCCTAAACCCTAATTTTGACCGAGAACCCTAATTTTTAACCCAAACCCCAAATTCTAACCTTATTTTTTACCCAAAACCCTATTTTTTAACACAAAGCCCTAATTCAAACCCTAATTTTGAAACTAAATCCTAAATTTGACATAGAACCCTAACTTTGATCCGAAACCGCAGTTTTAACCCTAAACCCAAATTCAAACCCTAAACCCAAATTTGGACCCAAAACCCAAATTTTGACCCAAAGCCCTAATTTTAACCCAAAGCCCTAATTTTGACCCAAAACCCTAACTCTAACCATATTTTTGACCCAAAACCCTATTTTAAACTCAAAACCCTATTTCAAAGCCTAAACCCTAATATTGATCCGAAACCCTAAATTTGACCCAAACCCAAATTTTGACCCCTAACCCTGATTTTAAACCACAACCCAAATTTTAACACAGCCCTAATTTTGACCCAAAACCCTAATTATAACCCTATTTTTGACCCAAAATCGTATTTTTAACTCAAAACCCTAATTCAAACCCTAAACCCTAATTTTGACCCTAAACCCAAAATTTGATCCGAAACCTTCATTTTAACCAAAAACCCTAATTCTAGCCCTATTTCTGAACCAAAAACCTATTTTTAACTCAAAAACCTAATTCAAACACTAAACACTATGTTTGACCCAAAACCCTAATTTTAACACAAAGCCCTAATTTTGACCAAAAACCGTAATTCTAACACTATTTTTGACCCAAAACCCTATTTTAAACTCAACCATATTACAAACCCTAAACCCTAATTTTGACCCTAAACCATAAATTTGACCCCGAACCCAAATTTGGACCCGAAACACTAATTTGACCCACAAGCCTAGTTCTTACCCTAATTTTGACCCAGAACCCTAATTTTGACCCGAAACCCTAAATTTTAACCCAAATCCTAATTCTAACCATATTTTTGACCCAAAACCCTATTTTTAACACAACGCCCTAATTCAAACCCTAATTTTGAAACTAAACCCTAATTTTGACCCAGAACCCTAATTTTGATCCGAAACCCTAGTTTTAACCCAAAACCCAAGTTTTGACCCAAAACCCTAATTCTAACCCTATTTTGACCCAAAACCCAAATTCGAACCCTAAACCCCCAAAACCCAAATTTTGATCCAAAACACTAATTTTAACCCAAAGCCCTAATTTTGACCCAAAACCCTAATTTTAAACCAAAACCGTAATTTTAACCCAAAGCCTTAATTTTGACCCAGAACCCTAATTCTAACCCTATTTTTGACCCAAAATCCTATTTTTAACTCAAAACCCTAATTCAAACCCTAAACCCTAATTTTGACCCTAAACCCAAAACCCTAATTCTAACCCAAAACCCTAATTCTAACACTATTTCTGACCCAAAAACCAATTTTTAACTGAAAACCCTAATTCAAACCCTAAACCCTATGTTTGACCCAAAACGCTAATTTTAACCCAAAGCCCTAATTTTGACTTAAAACCCTAATTCTAACACTATTTTTGACCCAAACCCCTATTTTAAACTCAAAACCCTATTTCAAACCCGAAACCCTAATTTTGGCCTTAAACCCTAAATTTAACCCCGAGCCCTAATTTTGACCCGAAACCCTAATTTTACCCAAAATCCTAATTCTAACCCAAATTCTAACCCTAAGCCCTAATTTTGACACAAGCCTAATTTTAACCCAAAACCCTAATTTGTACCAAAAACCCTAATTTTGACCCAAAACCTAAATTTTAACACAAAGCCCTAATTTTGACCCAAACCCCTAATACTAACCCTATTTTTGACCCAAAACCCTATTTTAAACTCATAACCCTATTTCAAACCCTAAACCCTAATTTTGATCCTAAACCTTAAATTTGACCCAGAACCCTAATTTTTCCCAAAACCCTAATTTTAACCCAAAACCCTAATTCTAACCCTATTTTTGACCCAAAACCCTATTTTACACTCAAAACCTAATACAAACTCTAAACCCTAATTTAGACCCAAACCCAAAATTGGACCCATAACCCTAATATAGACCCAAAACCCTAATTTTACCCAAAACCCTAATTCTAACCCTAATTCAAACCCTAATTCAAACCCTAAACCCTAATTTTGACCCGAAACCCAAAATTTTAACGCAAAACCCTATTTTTAACACTATTTTTGAGCCAAACACCTATTTTAAACTCAAAACCTAATTCAAACCCTAAACCCTAATTTGGACACTAAACCCTAAATTTGACCCAGAACCCTAATTTTGACCCGAAAGCCTAATTTTACACAAAAGCCTAATTCAGACCCTAATTCAAACCCTAAACCCTAATTTTGACCCAGAACCCTAATTTTGACGCGAAACCCTAAATTTTAACCCGAAACCATAATTCTAACCCTATTTTGACCCAAACCCCTATTTTAAACTCAAAACCCTATTTCAAACCCTAAACCCTAAATCTGACCCAGAACCCTAATTTTAAACCAAAACCCCAATTCTAACCCTATTTTGACCGAAAACCCTATTTTTAACTCAAAACCTTAATTCAAACCCTAAACTCTAATTTTGACCCAAAACCTAAATTTTAACCCAGAGCACTAATTTTGACCCAAAACCCTATCTTAAACTTAAAACCCTATTTCAAACACTAAACCCTAATTTTGATCCTAAACCTTAAATTTGACCCATAACCCTAATTTTTCCCAAAACCCTAATTCTAACCCTATTTTTGACCAAAACCCTATTTTAAACTCAACCTAATACAAACCCTAAACCATAATTTGGACCCTAAACCCAAAATTTGACCCAAAACCCTAATTTTGACCCGACACCCTAATTTTCCCAAAAGCCTAATTCTAACTCTAATTCTAACCCTAATTCAAACCCTAAACCCTAATTTTTATTTCAGAACCCTAATTTTGACCTGAAACTCTAAATTTTAACCCAAAACCCTAATTTTAACACTATTTATGAGCCAAAACCCTATTTTAAAATCAAAACCTAATTGAAACCCTAAACCCTATTTCAAACCCTAAACCCTAACTTTGACCATAAACCCAAAATTTGACCTAAAAACCTAATTTTGACTAGAAACCCTAATTTTAACCCAAAACCGTAATTCTAACCTTATTTTTGACCCAAAACCCTATTTTTAACTCAAAACCTTAATTCAAACCCTAAACCCTATGTTTGACCCAAAACCCTAATTTTAACGCAAAGCCCTAATTTTGACCTAAAACCCTAAGCCCTAATTTTGAATTAAAACCCTAATTCTAACCCTATTTGAAACCTTAAACCCTAATTTTGACCCGAAACCCTAATTTTACCGAAAACCCTAATTCTAACCCTAAGCCCTAATTTTGACCCAGAACCATAATTTTAACCCAAAACCCTAATTTTAACCCTATTTTTGACCCAAAAACCTATTTTTAACTCAAAACCCTAATTCAAACCCTAAACCGTAATTTGTACCAAAAACCCTAATTTTGACCCAAAACCCTAATTTTGACAAAAAACCCTAATTCTAACCATATTTTTGACCCAAAACCCTATTTTAACTCAAAACCTTAATTCAAACTATAACACCCTGATTTTTCGCCGCTTCCAAATGTCGGTAATAAATATATAAAAATATATTTTTATCCGAGTCTCAGAAAATGATTTTGGGTAAACCACTGTTATTTTTACGTCTTGTTTTATATTTTAGGGTTACGATGAAATTTTGGGTTGGAAATTCAGACGGAACCCTGTCTGCGTTTTCACTGACAGTAAAAGTTTACTGCTCAGAAAACCTAATTTTTATTCGTGAACGAAATTTAAAAAAATTTTATCGTATTTACTATGATACTGGAAGTTTTGAAAAAATTTAGCATAAAATTAAAATATTATATTTGCTGCGGGCGAATACGTCGAGATATATCTAGGAAAAACCTGTGTCAGATGAACCAGGGAGTCAGCAACGAGGCTGAGATGACGGATTTGGCTGATGTGACAGACATTTATGACGATCCTATCCGCGTCATAATGGCGCATTTATGACAAAGGAATATTTTGCATGGAAATGACGATTTTACCTTTGGCTCTTCATGAATTTTTCAAGCCATGCCGTTGAAAATTTTGACCAAACCACCCCTAAAACCCACGGCTCCACCAATATCACCATCACTTAGGCAATTCTTCATTTCATTTTCATGACTTCTTTCTCTCCAAAAGTTCATAACTTGCCTTAGAACTCATAAGAACACCATAGGAGTTTTGTGAAGAACATCATCAAGATCATCCTTTTCTTTGATCATCAAGAGGTAACAAATCTTCATCTTGTCATTTAAAGCCTTTTTCTTCACAACTTTTGTAGATTTATGACATGAATCATCATGTTCTTCATTTCATTCAAAGTTCATGAAGCTAAATTCAAAAATCCATAACTAATTCTAGAAAAATCCTTTTGACGTGAAACCAATTGCTATGATCTCATAATCATCTCTATTTTAATTATCTAGAAGAATGTGATCATGAGAAATTTCTTTCCCAACGTTCTAAACTGGGCCGAATCCATGGAAAAAGTGATGTTCATGGGTTTTGTTTCATTTTCATGTCTTGATTCATGATTCAATCTTTTAGTACCTTGATAGTTCTTGTATGTAAGTAAATAGAAGATAAAAAATCAAACCCTAACCTATTTGTTTCATAAAGGCCGAAACCCTAGCTATGAACATTTGATGGGTTTTTGATTCAAAAGTTGTCTAGTGACACTTGAATCCAACTCTAAGTTTTGTATGTTGATTAAACCCAAGAGTTAAGAAAATTTTAAAAACCTCTAGCCTATGATCTTGAGAAAAACCGAAACCCTAGTTCTTGGAACTAGATGAGTTTTATTCCATGTTCTTGGTTCATGATCTTGGTTTAAGTGCTTAATCATGTTTAAGTTACTTATGGATCATAAATCCCTAAGTTAACAAAATTTTAACTTTCCTAACCTAGAAAATCTGTTGAGGCCGAAACCTAATCTTCAAAATCCAAGTATGTTGTTGTTTGATTTGATTTATTTTGGTTGCAATTCATTTGAAGGAATCTCTCAAGTTAACTTGACTTAAGCTGACGGAGGAGAATCGGATCGGGATAAGGAGATTAATTGAAACTTCTAGTTCAAATATTTAAGAGGTAAGGGGAGTATGCCTGAGGAGTTTAAGATAATCGCATGCTTATTGTTGGAGTCATTTGTTAATCTTCTGTAGAAAATATTTTATGATATTAAGTTGTTTGCTGTTAATTGCTGGATGGATTGGATATTTATCTGTTTAATTGAATTGATGTGATATGTGGATTTACATGATTATAATTATTTGGTTATATTATAATTGTGATGCATGTTACAGATGGATATATGTCATGTTATTCGGTGATTGAAATTTATCTGCTGTTGAGTGTTGGACTGAGAAACCTGACATTGGTCAGTGTTAAAAAAAATTAATTTGCGGATAAAAAACTTAATAAGCTTGGATAATTAAACAGAGGGATTAATTTGGGAAATTTTTAGAAAAATGAAAAAATTATTTTAATAATATTTTGTGGAAACTGTCTAAATAAGCGACAGTAAGGGCGAAACCGTGAAATTTTTTCACAGGCTCTAATTTTTGTAAAATAAATTAAATTTTATTATAAAATGTTATTTATAGTGATTAAGTTCCGAAAATAATGTTTTATAGCAGTCAGAACAATTACTTCTGATAGAAAAGTGATTTAAGTTATAAAAAGAATTTTCGGTGCTTTTGTTTTGTATTTGTTTTTCACTGAGCGAAATGTTTTATAAGCAGATAAATAAACCTAGGAACCGAGACATCGGGGTTCTAGTGTTCTACGGACACGTAGATCAAGGATCTGTGTCATTGGATGGAGTGTCCTGCAATGATTTGTTTTTGGACTGTGTGTCCTAAATTGATGTGGAAAGTGTGAGTTACATATCCGCGAAGCCTAAGACTGGTGCATCGGTTTAAGGGCCTCGTGATTGAGCACTCGGACTGTGTGTCCTGTGTTGAGTTTAAAACATTTGGGTTGTGTGTCCTGTGTTTGTTTAATGGGAAAGTCTTAATAAGAAATTAAGTATGGTCGTTAGCTCTGTGCTTCGACAAGGAAAGATTATTACGACAAAGAAAACAAATCGAGAATAAAAGTTTTTCTCATGCATAGATGGCAGACGTGTCATGTGTTGTGATCATTGAGTCCGGAGTGGATCAATGTATCTGTTATGGACTATGTTCCATTTGATCATTGGGATTCTATGTGAGCCAATGTATCTTTACTGGATTATGTGTCCAATTTTATGCGATAACTATTGAGGTTCTGAGTGATGCAATAGGTTATGGACAATAAACTCCATTGTTCGGAGTGACCATTGTGTTCTGTACATGTGTGAGCCAATGAGTTACATTTTTGAACAATAACCTTGGTGTACTGAGTGTTACCAGTGTGTTATGTGTTCCCTTGGGCATTGTTTTATTTCGTTTTTACAATGTGCCATGTGCAGAGCTTGATTAGCTCGAAACGAAACAGAAAGTTGTGGGATCTCCGAAGATTAGGCATTAAAAATAGAGCCTGAATATTGATGTGCCATGCATTTTTATAAAATGACGATGACTGTCGGGAGTGAAACCCTTTGAATTAAATTATTCTGCTGTTTCGAAATAATTTTATTATGCTGTGAATATATGGTATTTTCTATTTGAGTGTCGTGCATGGGGTTGTCTTATCAAAACTCATATATTGGAAACTCACCCTTGCACATTTCTTTGTGATTTCCTCTACTACGTGGGATCTACATATATATATATCTGCGTTCAGATGGATCCTGGTGCAGCGGACCTGAATTACTCAGGGGTTCGAGCCCTGATGTTTGACAATGCTGATCAAGGGGACGCCTGGGTGATTAACCCAGGAGCTCGGAGTGCCACTTACACCGGTCCTATGAGGACGCTCCGAGGTACTGTATCAGATAGACCATAGCAGTTGATTCATAGGAGAGAGACGATTGAAGTTTCATTACTGCCTATTTGGATGATCCTATGATATTTGGTATAACACGGAAATCCGGAACACCAACCACCTCCCTTTGTTCATCCGTTACAACAAGTAGCACCGGAGTCACCTCCTGCACCCATAGTATTGATTCCAGAGGACGTCCAGGTGGAGATGGAGGAAGACCCCGAGGAGGATCCAATGGCTTATCCAAATTATATTCCTTTAGGGGACGAAGGGTCTCCAGCTGTTGGAGAGGGGGCTGTTGTATCCTCTCCGGATACACCTCCCAGAGGTGGGGGAGTTTATACTGGACTCCCCAATGGATTTCTGTAGTGATAACCAGCTTAGGATGTAGTTTTCGGAACTAGTGGGAATTTTAGGTTAGTCTGACTTAGTGGCTACTGAGAGCCATATTTTGAGTAGTGTTTTTCTGAATCCCACTATGACATAGTTATGATGTTTCAATTAGTGTAAAATACGTGTGACAATAGATGGTGACCTGGTAAGAAAAAGGTCTTTTGTAAAACGTTGAGGCATATGTAATATATATAGTGATGTATATTATTTTACGAGTGTTCGAGTGTGTGTACAGTAATAAGAAAAAAAAAATTATCACTATTTTTGAGAAGTTTAGGGAATTAGAAAACGAATCTTGTTTTTCGAAGGAAACTATCAAATTAGTATCTTTATTAGGTTTGATGTTTGAACCATGTTACGAAAATGTGATACTTGGAAAATGGGGTGTCGCATTTAGTGGTATCAGAGCTAGTCGAGTCTTTCGGGAAATCTTTGGGAGTAGGACTGTTGTGTTGATGTTGTGTGATCTCTGAAGGAAATTGTTTGAATTACTTCTTAGAAGTAATGTGTGATAGTTATTAGATTCGAGTTTCATTTTCTGGTTGCCATTTAACTGATTGTGTCTTGTAGGTCAGTTATGGAACCATAAGGTGCACGTGGACGTGGACGTGGACGTGGACGCGGTCGTGGAAGAGGTCGTAGAGGTGGTCGTGTTAATGGTCGAGGGAATTTTGAGGAAAATTATGAAGAAGAAGGAGGTATGGATTTTTCTGCACAAGCAATGGCGGATGTAGCTGCTGCTACTATACAACAAACTGCTACAATGGCTGTCCAGAATATGTAGGAACAAATTCGAGCGGAACAGGCTGCTGAAGGCAGAGGCCTTACTGCTTTTAGACGTCAGAATCCTCCACAATTTCATGGAGATGTGGATCCTATCAAGGCTGACTTATGGATTCAGGAAGTGGAGAAGATTTTTGAGTTGATCAATAGTCCAGAAGGAGTGAAGGAACCATATGCTACAAATCTGCTGTTGGGAGATGCTGAGTATTGGTGGAGAGGCACTAAGCAACTACTAGAAGCAGAGAATCAGGTGATTACTTGGGTGATATTTAAGAACATGTTTCTAAGCAAGTATTTTCCACAGAGCGCTCGAGCAGAGAAGGAGCAGGAATTTTTACGTCAGTCTCAAAGGGATTTATCTGTAGGAGAGTATGCGGTCAAGTTTGAGTCACTGGCCAAGTACTTCCGCTTTTTCCAAAACAATCCGAATGAAGATTGGAAGTGTGAACGTTTCGAAGCAGGATTACCATTCGAGATTAAGGAATCTGTACTTCCATTGGAGATAAGGAATTTCCAAGCTTTGGTTGAGAAGTGTAGGAAGATAGAGCAAATAAGGAAGGGAAGAGATAACAAAGGATATGTGGGAGGACCATCAAAATCCAAAGGCCAATATCAGAACCAGAAAGCGAAGCAGGTCTAGCATAAACCGTATTATCGAGCACCGGCGAACAATCGAAATCAACAACCCTATCATCCTGTAGCTACTTTGCATCGGGTGTTGGAGGCCGGAAGAATCAAAATCAAAACACAATCAGAAGATGTTACAGATGTGGAGATCCAAATCATTTGGCGAACAATAGTTCAGTGAGAGGACCCAAGTGTTTCAATTGTGGTCAGATGGGTCATTTAGCTAGAGACTGTGGTAGGCCAAAGACTGTACCAGTTGTCAATACTGTCAAGATCAATAAACCGACAGCTAAGGGGAGAGTTTACACCATGAGTGGTGCTGAGGCTTCTGATTCTGACGATCTCATACAAGGTAGTTGCGACATAACCGGTAATCTCTTAACTGTACTTTTTGATTCGGGTGCAACGTATTCCTTTATTGCGATGGATTCTGTGAAACATTTGAAATTACCTATTTCTTCTTTATCCTATGACTTGATTGTTTCAACTCCAACTGCTGAGCCAATTACTGTGAATTCTATATGTCTGAACTGTCCTATCATTATTCAGGATAGACATTTTCTTGTTGATTTGATATGCCTGCCTTTAATACAGTTAGATGCAATTTTAGGCATGGATTGGTTATCTTCCAACCATATCATGTTGGATTGTGCTAATAAGACTTTTATTTTTCCTAATCTTAAGATTTCTGGAATCTTATCTACCAACCATATAAGAACTTTTTTGAGAGAAAGAGATCAGGGATACAAGCTTTTAACTAACTTAGAAGTCGAGAAGGAGATCGATTTGAGTACGATGACCGTAGTAAGAGAATTTCCAGATGTGTTTCCTAATGACGTTCCTGGATTGCCGCCAGTAAGAGAAATTGAATTCTCCATCGATTTAATACCAGGAGCAGGACCAATTTCTATTGCTCCATATCGGATGGCGCCTCTGAGTTTGTTGAATTGAAAACTCAATTGGAGGACCTTTTGTCAAAACAATTCATTCGACCAAGTGTTTCTCCGTGGGGAGCACCAGTTCTTCTAGTGAGAAAGAAAGACAGAGGTTTGAGGCTTTGCGTGGATTTTTGACAACTTAATAAAGTGACGATTAAGAATAAGTACCCATTACCGCGTAAAGATGATTTGATGGATCAACTGCGAGGAGCTGTAGTGTTCTCAAAGATTGACTTGAGGACAGGTTATCATCAGATTAGGGTAAAAAGTGAAGATATTCCAAAAACTGCGTTCAGAACTCGTTACGGACATTATGAATATCTCGTAATGCCATTCGAAGTGACGAATGCACCTGCTATCTTCATGGACTACATGAACCTGATTTTTTGTCCGTTCCTTGATAAGTTTGTTGTGGTGTTCATTGATGATATTCTTATTTACTCTAAGAGTAATGAGGAACATGAAGAACACTTGCGACAAGTTTTACAGATTCTGTGTGAGAAAATTCTGTATGCGAAACTGTCTAAATGCGAATTTTGGCTTAAGGAAGTAAAGTTTTTAGGACATGTAATTACCGAGGAAGGTATTGCTGTCGATCCTGCAAAAGTAGAAGCGATACTTTCTTGGGAAAGACCAAAGATAGTAACGGAGATCAGAAGTTTTGTGGGTCTAGCCGGTTACTATAGAAGATTTATTGAAGGATTTTCCAGGATAGTTGCGCCGTTAACCTTGCTTACGATGAAAGATCAACCTTTTGTATGGATAGACAAATGTGAAGAAAGTTTTCAGAGGATTAAGGAACAATTGACAACCTCACCAGTTTTAATATTACCTAAACCAAATAAACCTTACGAAGTGTATTGTGATGCTTCTCATCAAGGTTTAGGATGTGTGTAAATTCAACATCGAAAAGTTGTAGCTTACGCATCCCGTCAGTTAAAAACACATGAAAGAAATTATCCGACGCATGATCTGGAGTTAGCTGCAGTGGTTTTTGCACTAAAGATATGGAGGCATTACTTGTACGGAGCAAAGTTCGATGTCTTTAGTGACCAGAAAAGTTTAAAGTATCTGTTTGATCAGAAGGATCTCAACATGAGACAAAAACGTCGTATGGAATTTCTAAAAGATTACGATTTCAAGGTACAGTATCATCCTGGAAAAGCTAACGTTGTAGCTGATGCACTTAGCCGAAAAGTCATTTATATCTCAGCTATGATGGTAAGGAACTAAAGTTAATAGAGGAGTTTCGTGATCTCAATTGGATTATGGAGTTTAATGAGAAGAAGATCAGTGTGGGAATGATCAAAATTTCTAGTGGATTAGTGGAAGAAATCCGAGAATGACAAGTTACAGATGCTTATCTTCAAGAAAAGAGGGATTTAATGAGATAAGGAAAGGTTGCAGAATTTAGTTTGGGATCAGATCATATCTTAAGGTGCAACGGACGAATATGTGTGCCTGATAATCCTGAGATGAAAAAGATGATTTTAGACGAATCACATAAGAGTAAGTTAAGTATTCATCCCGGATCGAAGAAGATGTACCAAGACTTGAAACAAAGATTTTGGTGGCCAGGCATGAAATAGCAAGTAGCAGAGTACGTTGCATCTTGTCTGACATGTCAAAAAGCGAAGGTGGAACATCAAAGGCCAGGGGGTATGCTTACATCACTAGATATACCAGAATGGAAGTGGGATAGAATATCAATGGATTTTGTGGTAAGTTTACCGCGAACTTCTAAAGGTTTTGATTCAATTTGGGTGATTGTTGACAGGCTAAACGAAATCGGCAAATTTCTTACCTGTTAAGATCAATTACACAGTAGAGAAATTGACTGATATTTATATTAAGGAAGTAATCAGATTACATGGGATACCATCGAGTATTGTGTCAGATAGAGACCCGAAGTTTACTTCACGTTTCTGGGGAAGTTTACATCAAGCTTTAGGAACTAAGTTAAGGTTAGGTTCAGCTTATCATCCTTAAACCGATGGACAAACAGAAAGAACGATTCAATCGTTAGAATATTTGCTGAGAGCATGTGTTTTAGACCATCGTGGGAGTTGGGATGACTTGTTACCGCTGATCGAATTCACATATAACAATAGTTTTCATTCAAGTATAGGGATGGCACCCTATAAGGCTTTGTACGGAAGGAAATGTCAAACACCTGTGTGTTGGTACCAAGATGGGGAAAGCATGATTTTAGGTCCTGAAATCGTGCAGCAGATGACGGAACAAGTAAAACAAATCCGTGAAAAGATGAAAATGGCACAAAGTACGCAGAAGAGTTATTCATATCAAAGGAGACGACCTCTCGAATTTGAAGAAGGTGAACATGTATTTCTGAGAGTCACACCATCGACTGGGGTAGGTAGGGTTATGAAGTCCAGAAAGCTCACTCCTAAATTCATTGGACCTTACCAAATTCTTCGTCGTATTGGTCCAGTAGCCTATCAAATTTCCTTGTCGCCTTTCCTTTCAAATATTCATGATGTATTCCATGTTTCACAACTAAGGAAGTATATTCCTGATCCATCACATGTAATCGAAACCGATGAAGTAAAATTAAAAGAAAACTTGTCTTATGAGACTTTGTGTAACACCCGGGTGCCGACGAGGACGGGGAGTGGTCGTCGGTGCAAGAAGGCGGACAAGGAGCGACTCCTGGCAGGCTTCTAGGCGGAGGGACACATGAATGAACCGATTACACACGCGAATGAGAGGGATCCTGAGACTGTGTAGGTATGGGACTATACAGTTGAGGAAGGCTTATATGAATTGATTGGTACTACCTATACTAACAGGATGCATCTTCTTTTTGGGAGCCCATCTCTTAAGAACCCCACAGTTAAGCGTGCTAGACTTGGAGCAATTTTGGGATGGGTGACCTCCTGGGAAGTTTTCCCGGGAAGCGTGTGAGTGAGGACATAGCACGCTGAAAAGACCCGTGTTGGTCTGTGGGGACAGTCGTCAATCCATAGAGCAGCCAGGGATGTTACACTTCGCCTGTACGAATCAAAGGTAAGTTAATTAAGCAACTCAGGGGTAAGCAAATTTCCTTAGTCAAGGTTATTTGGGATCAAACTACTGGAGAAGCAACGTGGGAAGCCGAGGGCAAAATGAGATTACAGTATCCTGAACTATTTACAGGTACATAATTTCGAGGACTAAAATTTTTTTAGTGGGGTAGTAATGTAACACCCCGATTTTTCATTTGCTTTCAAATGTCGGTAATAAATATATAAAAATATTTTTTTATCCGAGACTCAAAATGATTTGGGTAAACCACTATTATTTTTACGTCATGTTTTATATTTTAGGGTTACGATGAAATTTTGGGTTGGAAATTCAGACGGAACCCGATCTGCGTTTTCACTGACAGTAAAAGTTTACTACTCAAAACCTAATTTTAATTCGTGAACGAAATAAAAAATGTTTTTATCGTATTTACTACGATACTGGAAGTTTTGAAAAAATTTAGCGTAAAATTAAAATATTATATTTGCTGCGGGCGAATACGTCGAGATATCTCTAGGAAAACCCTGCGTCTGATGAACCAGGGAGTCAGCAACGGGGCTGAGGTGACGGATTTGACTGATGTGATAGGCATTTATGACGATCCTATCCACATCATAATGGCCATAATGGTGCATTTATGACAAAGGAATATTTTGCATGGAAATGGCGATTTTACCCTTGGCTCTTCATGAATTTTTCAAGCCATGCCATTGAAAATTTTGACCAAAACACCCCTAAAACCCACGGCTCCACCATTATCACCATCACTTAGGCAATTCTTCATTTCATTTTCATGACTTCTTTCTCTCCAAAAGTTCATAACTTGCCTTAGAACTCATAAGAACACGATAGGAGTTTTGTGAAGAACATCATCAAGATCATCCTTTTCTTTGATCATCAAAAGGTAAAAACTCTTCATCATGTCATTTAAAGCCTTTCTCTTCACAACTTTTGTAGATTTATGACATGAATCATCGTGTTCTTCATTTCATTCAAAGTTCATGAAGCTAAATTCAAAAATCCATAACTAATTCTAGAAAAATCCTTTTGACATGAAACCAATTGCTATGATCTCATAATCATCTCTATTTTAATTATCTAGAATCATGTGATCATAAGAAATTTCTTTCCTAACTTTATGAACTGGGCCGAATCCATGGAAAAAGTGATGTTCATCGGTTTTGTTTCATTTTCATGTCTTGATTCATGATTCAATCTTTTAGTAACTTGATAGTTCTTGTATGTAAGTAAATAGGAGATCAAAAATCAAACCCTAACCTATTTGTTTCATAAAGGCCGAAACCCTAGCTATGAACATTTGATGGGTTTTTGACTCAAAAGTTCTCTTGTGACACTTGAATCCAACTCTAAGTTTTGTATGTTGATTAAACCCAAGAGTTAAGAAAATTTTAAAAACCTCTAGCCTATGATCTTGAGAAAAACCGAAACCCTAGTTCTTGGAACTAGATGAGTTTTATTCCATGTTCTTGGTTCATGATCTTGGTTTAAGTGCTTAATCATGTTTAAGTTACTTATGGATCATAAATCCCTAAGTTAACAAAACTTTAACTTTCCTAACCTAGAAAATATGTTGAGGCCGAAAACTAACCTTCATAATCCAAGTATGTTGTTATTTGATTTGATTTATTTTGGTTGCAATTCATTTGAAGGAATCGCTCAAGTTAGCTTGACTTAAGCTGACGGAGGAGAATCGGATCGGGATAAGGAGATTAATTGAAACTGCTAGTTCAAATCTTTAAGAGGTAAGGGGAGTATGCCTGAGGAGTTTAAGATAATCGCATGCTTATTGTTGGAGTCATTTGTTAATCTTCTGTAGAAAATATTTTATGATATTACGTTGTTTCTTTGTTAATTGTTTGGATGGATTTGATATTTATCTGAGTAATTGAATTGATGTGATATGTGGATTTACATGATTATAATTATTTGGTTATAATATAATTGTGATGCATGTTACAGATGGATATATGTCATGTTATTCGGTGATTGAAATTTATCTGCTGTTGAGTGTTGGACTGAGAAACCTGACATTGGTCAGTGTTAAAAAAAATTAATTTGAGGATAAAAAACTTAATAAGCTTGGATAATTAATTAGAGGGATTAATTTGGGAAATTTTGAGAAAAATGAAAAAAAAATTATTATTTTAATAATATTTTGTGAAAACTGTGTAAATAAGCGACAGTAAGGGTGAAACCGTGAAATTTTTTCACACGCTCTAATTTTTTTAAAATAAATTCAATTTTATTATAAAATGTTATTTAAAGTGATTAATTTCCGAAAATAACATTTTATAGCAGTCAGAACAATTACTTTTGACAGAAAAGTGATTTAAGTTATAAAAAGAATTTTATTAAAAATTTTGGGAAAAGATTAAATATCTAATTATTTCATTATTATAAATTAATTTATTGATTACTTTTTAAAAATTGACTTTTATTGAGAATTAATTTCAGAAATAAAATAATCAGAAATGAAAGGAATTTATCAATTATTTTCAGGTTTTATCAATGTTTTAACAGAAAAAGCATTTTTGTAAAAGTATTTTTATTCAGCGAAATTATTCCGTTGAACTTGGATAAGTTTTCGGAGCTTTTGTTTTGTATTTGTTTTTCACTGAGCGAAATGTTTTACAAGCAGATAAATAAACCTAGGAACCAAGACGACGGGGTTCTAGTGTTCTATGGACACGTAGATCAAGGATCTGTGTCATTGGACGGAGTGTTCTGCAATGATTTTTTTTTGGACTGTGTGTCCTAAATTGATGTGGAAAGTGTGAGTTCCATATCCGCGAAGCCTAAGACTGGTGCATCGGTTTAAGGGCCTTGTGATTGAGCACTCGGACTGTGTGTCCTGTGTTGAGTTTAAAACATTTGGGCTGTGTGTCCTGTGTTTGTTTAAGGGGAAAGTCTTAATAAGAAATTAAGTATGGTCGTTAGCTCAGTGCTTCGACAAGGAAAGATTATTACGACAAAGAAAACAAATCGAGAATAAAAGTTTTTCTCATGCATAGATGGCAGACGTGTCATGTGTTGTGATCATTGAGAACCTAATTTAGACTCGAAAACCTAATTTTAACCCAAAACCCTAATTCTAACCTTATTTTTGACCCAAAACCCTATTTTTAACTCCAAACCTAATTCAAACCCTAAACCCTAAATTTGACCCAGAACCCTAATTTTACCCAAAAGCCTACTTCAAACCCTAATTCAAATCCTAAACCCTAATTTTGACCCAGAACACTAATTTTGACCCGAAACCCTAATTTTACCCAAAATCCTAATTATAACCCGAATTCTAACCCTCAGCCCTAATTTTGACACAGAACCCTAATTTTAACCCAACACCCTAATTCTAACCCTATTTTTGACCAAAAAACATATCTTTAACTGAAAACCCTAATTCAAACCCTAAACCCTAATTTGTACCAAAAACCCTAATTTTGACCCAAAACCATATTTTTAACCCAGCGCCCTAATTTTGACCCAAAACCCTAATGCTAACCTTATTTTTGAACCAAAACCCTATTTTAAACTCAAAACCCTATTTCAAACCGTAAACCCTAACTTTGACCATAAACCCAAAATTTTACCCAAAAACCTAATTTTGACTCGAAAACCTAATTTTAACCCAAAAACCTAATTCTAACCTTATTTTTGACCCAAAACCCTATTTTTAACTCAAAACCTAATTCAAACCCTAAACCCTAAATTTGACCCAGAACCCTAATTTTACCCAAAAGCCTACTTCAAACCCTAATTCAAATCCTAAACCCTAATTTTGACCCAGAACACTAATTTTGACCCGAAACCCTAATTTTACCCAAAATCCTAATTCTAACCCGAATTCTAACCCTCAGCCCTAATTTTGACACAGAACCCTAATTTTAACCCAAAACCCTAATTCTAACCCTATTTTTGCCCCAAAATCATATCTTTAACTCAAAACCCTAATTCAAACCCTAAACCCTAATTTGTACCAAAAACCTTAAATTGACCCAAAACCATAATTTTTATCCAGAGCCCAAATTTTGACCCAAAACCCTAATACTAACCCAATTTTTGACCCAAAACCTTATTTTAAACTCAAAACCCTATTTCAAACCATAAACCCTAACTTTGACCATAAACCCAAAATTTGACCCAAAAACCTAATTGACTCGAAACCCTAATTTTAACCCAAAACCGTAATTCTAACCTTATTTTTGACCTAAAACCCTATTTTTAACTCAAAACATTAATTCAAATCCTACACCCTATGTTTGACCCAAAACCCTAATTTTAACTCAAAGCCCTAATTTTGACCCTAAACCCTAAATTTGACCCCGAAACCTAATTTTGACCCGAAACCCTAATTTTACCCAAAAGCCTAATTCTAACCCTAATTCAAACCCTAAACTCTAATTTTGACCCAAAACCCTAATTTGGACCCAAATCCAAATTTTAACCCCAAACCATAATTCTAACCTTATTTTTAACCTAAAACCCTATGTTAAACTCAAAACCGTAATTCAAACCCTAGACCCTAATTTTGATCATAAACCCTAAATTTGACCCAGAACCCTAATTTTAACTCAAAACCCTAAATTTAACTAAAAACCCTAATTCTAACCCTATTTTTGTCCCAAAACCCTATTTTAAACTCAAAACCTAATTCAAACCCAAAACCCTAGTTTGGACCCTAAATTTGACCCAGAACCGTAATTTTGACCCGAAATCCTAATTTTACCCAAAAGCCTAATTCTAGCCCTAATTCAAACCCTAAACGCTAATTTTGACTAGAAACCCTAATTTTTAACCAAAAACCCAAATTCTAACCTTATTTTTGACCCAAACCCCTATTTTTTAACACAAAGCCCATATTCAAACCCTAATTTTGAAACTAAATCCTAAATTTGACCGAGAACCCTAACTTTGATCCGAAACCGTAGTTTTAACCCAAAACCCAAATTCAAACCCTATACCCTAATTTGGACCCAAAACCCTAATTTTAACCCAAAGCCCTAATTTTAACCCAAAACCCTAACTCTAACCCTATTTCAAAGCCTAAACCCTAATTTTGATCCGAAACCCTAAATTTGACCCAAACCCTAATTTTGACCCGTAACCCTGATTTTAAACCACAACCCAAATTTTAACACAAAGCCCTAATTTTGACCCAAAACCCTAATTCTAACCCTATTTTTGACCCAAATCGTATTTTTAACTCAAAACCCTAATTCAAACCCTAAACCCTAATTTTGACCCTAAACCCAAAATTTGACCCGAAACCCTAATTTTAACCAAAAACCCTAATTCTAGCCCTATTTCTGAACCAAAAACATATTTGTAACTCAAAACCCTAATTCAAACACTAAACACTATGTTTGACCCAAAACCCTAATTTTAACACAAAGCCCTAATTTTGACCAAAAACCGTAATTCTAACACTATTTTTGACCCAAAACCCTATTTTAAACTCAAAACCATATTACAAACCCTAAACCCTAATTTTGACCCTAAACCGTAAATTTGACCCCGAACCCTAATTTGGACCCGAAACACTAATTTTACCCAAAAGCCTAATTCTTACCCTAATTCAAACCCTAAACCCTAATTTTGACCCAGAACCCTAATTTTGACCCGAAACCCTAAATTTTAAACCAAAGCCCTAATTTTAACACTATTTTTGACCCTATATTTGACCCAAAACCCTAATTTTAACGCAAAGCCCTAATTTTGACCCTAAACCCTAAATTTGACCCCGAACCCTAATTTTGACCCGAAACCCTAATTTTACCCAAAAGCCTAATTCTAACCCTAATTCAAACCCTATCCCTAGTTTTGACCCAAAACCCTAATTTTGACCCAAATCCAAATTTTAACCCCAAACCATAATTCTAGCCTTATTTTTAACCTAAAACCCTATTTTAAACTCAAAACCGTAATTCAAACCCTAAACCCTAATTTTGATCATAAACCCTACAAAACCCTATTTTAAACTAAAAACCTAATTCAAACCTTAAACCCTAGTTTGGACACTAAATTTGACCCAGAACCGTAATTTTGACCCGAAATCCTAATTTTACCCAAAAGCCTAATTCTAACCCTAATTCAAACCCTAAACCCTAATTTTGACCAGAAACCCTAATTTTTAACCCAAACCCCAAATTCTAACCTTATTTTTGACCCAAAACCCTATTTTTTAACACAAAGCCCTAATTCAAACCCTAATTTTGAAACTAAATCCTAAATTTGACATAGAACCCTAACTTTGATCCGAAACCGCAGTTTTAACCCTAAACCCAAATTCAAACCCTAAACCCAAATTTGGACCCAAAACCCAAATTTTGACCCAAAACCCTAATTTTAACCCAAAGCCCTAATTTTGACCCAAAACCCTAACTCTAACCATATTTTTGACCCAAAACCCTATTTTAAACTCAAAACCCTATTTCAAAGCCTAAACCCTAATTTTGATCCGAAACCCTAAATTTGACCCAAACCCAAATATTGACCCCTAACCCTGATTTTAAACCACAACCCAAATTTTAACACAGCCCTAATTTTGACCCAAAACCCTAATTCTAACCCTATTTTTGACCCAAAATCGTATTTTTAACTCAAAACCCTAATTCAAACCCTAAACCCTAATTTTGACCCTAAACCCAAAATTTGATCCGAAACCTTCATTTTAACCAAAAACCCTAATTCTAGCCCTATTTCTGAACCAAAAACCTATTTTTAACTCAAAAACCTAATTCAAACACTAAACACTATGTTTGACCCAAAACCCTAATTTTAACACAAAGCCCTAATTTTGACCAAAAACCGTAATTCTAACACTATTTTTGACCCAAAACCCTATTTTAAACTCAAAACCATATTACAAACCCTAAACCCTAATTTTGACCCTAAACCGTAAATTTGACCCCGAACCCAAATTTGGACCCGAAACACTAATTTTACCCAAAAGCCTAGTTCTTACCCTAATTTTGACCCAGAACCCTAATTTTGACCCGAAACCCTAAATTTTAACCCAAACCCTAATTCTAACCATATTTTTGACCCAAAACCCTATTTTTAACACAACGCCCTAATTCAAACCCTAATTTTGAAACTAAACCCTAATTTTGACCCAGAACCCTAATTTTGATCCGAAACCCTAGTTTTAACCCAAAACCCAAGTTTTGACGCAAAACCCTAATTCTAACCCTATTTTGACCCAAAACCCAAATTCGAACCCTAAACCCCCAAAACCCAAATTTTGATCCAAAACACTAATTTTAACCTAAAGCCCTAATTTTGACCCAAAACCCTAATTTTAAACGAAAACCCTAATTTTAAACCAAAACCGTAATTTTAACCCAAAGCCTTAATTTTGACCCAAAACCCTAATTCTAACCCTATTTTTGACCCAAAATCCTATTTTTTAACTCAAAACCCTAATTCAAACCCTAAACCCTAATTTTGACCCTAAACCCAAAACCCTAATTCTAACCCAAAACCCTAATTCTAACACTATTTCTGACCCAAAAACCAATTTTTAACTGAAAACCCTAATTCAAACCCTAAACCCTATGTTTGACCCAAAACGCTAATTTTAACCCAAAGCCCTAATTTTGACATAAAACCCTAATTCTAACACTATTTTTGACCCAAACCCCTATTTTAAACTCAAAACCCTATTTCAAACCCGAAACCCTAATTTTGGTCTTAAACCCTAAATTTAACCCCGAGCCCTAATTTTGACCCGAAACCCTAATTTTACCCAAAATCCTAATTCTAACCCAAATTCTAACCCTAAGCCCTAATTTTGACACAAGCCTAATTTTAACCCAAAACCCTAATTTGTACCAAAAACCCTAATTTTGACCCAAAACCTAAATTTTAACCCAAAGCCCTAATTTTGACCCAAACCCCTAATACTAACCCTATTTTTGACCCAAAACCCTATTTTAAACTCATAACCCTATTTCAAACCCTAAACCCTAATTTTGATCCTAAACCTTAAATTTGACCCAGAACCCTAATTTTTCCCAAAACCCTAATTTTAACCCAAAACCCTAATTCTAACCCTATTTTTGACCCAAAACCCTATTTTACACTCAAAACCTAATACAAACTCTAAACCCTAATTTAGACCCAAACCCAAAATTGGACCCATAACCCTAATATAGATCCAAAACCCTAATTTTACCCAAAACCCTAATTCTAACCCTAATTCAAACCCTAATTCAAACCCTAAACCCTAATTTTGACCCGAAACCCAAAATTTTAACGCAAAACCCTAATTTTAACACTATTTTTGAGCCAAACACCTAAATTTGACCCAGAACCCTAATTTTGACCCGAAAGCCTAATTTTACACAAAAGCCTAATTCAAACCCTAATTCAAACCCTAAACCCTAATTTTGACCCAGAACCCTAATTTTGACGCGAAACCCTAAATTTTAACCCAAAACCATAATTCTAACCCTATTTTGACCCAAACCCCTATTTTAAACTCAAAACCCTATTTCAAACCCTAAACCCTAAATCTGACCCAGAACCCTAATTTTAAACCAAAACCCCAATTCTAACCCTATTTTGACCCAAAACCCTATTTTTAACTCAAAACCTTAATTC
Source organism: Sophora flavescens (assembly GCA_030762895.1). NCBI lineage: Eukaryota > Viridiplantae > Streptophyta > Magnoliopsida > Fabales > Fabaceae > Sophora > Sophora flavescens. The sequence goes on along the minus strand of JAUPTC010000010.1, from coordinate 13,671,681 downwards.
AAACCCTAAACTCTAATTTTGACCCAAAACCTAAATTTTAACCCAGAGCACTAATTTTGACCCAAAACCCTATTTTAAACTTAAAACCCTATTTCAAACACTAAACCCTAATTTTGATCCTAAACCTTAAATTTGACCCATAACCCTAATTTTTCCCAAAACCCTAATTCTAACCTTATTTTTGACCCAAAACCCTATTTTAAACTCAACCTAATACAAACCCTAAACCATAATTTGGACCCTAAACCCAAAATTTGACCCAAAACCCTAATTTTGACCCGAAACCCTAATTTTCCCAAAAGCCTAATTCTAACTCTAATTCTAACCCTAATTCAAACCCTAAACCCTAATTTTTATTTCAGAACCCTAATTTTGACCTGAAACTCTAAATTTTAACCCAAAACCCTAATTTTAACACTATTTATGAGCCAAAACCCTATTTTAAAATCAAAACCTAATTGAAACCCTAAACCCTATTTCAAACCCTAAACCCTAACTTTGACCATAAACCCAAAATTTGACCCAAAAACCTAATTTTGACTAGAAACCCTAATTTTAACCCAAAACCGTAATTCTAACCTTATTTTTGACCT